>QEPC01009522.1:3610024-3656856 GCA_003113815.1 Sphenodon punctatus
CAGTGGGGTTCTGGGTGCCTTTCACCATGTCCTGGCCTGTTCCCGGCCCGGTCCCCTCTACTTCCTTGGCCCGGGGCTCCCACCCCCCTTGTGTCCGTGGTGCTGTGTGTGTTGACCTTCCCGGTGTGCTCCCCCCTTCCTTCCTTCCCCGTTGGGGTGTGTTTGTGCCCGGGCGTGTGTGTGTGGTCTGTGTTCTGCTGTGTCCTTGGCTTCCCTGTGCCTGTTGTGAGTGCTGCCTCTGCAGTTCTTCTCCCTCCTCCCCCTCCCTTCCCATTTCCCATGTGTGGGTGTTGCCTTTTGGTGCTGTTGGCTTCTTTTGCCCTCAGTCGGTCATGTCTGCCTCCCGCCCTGGTGTCTTCTGGGTGTTCTGACCATGGTCTGGGATCGGCGTAATGTCTTGCACTGCCCCAGGCCAAGGTCCGGCCATCCATTTCCTTGTCATGGTTCCACTCTTGTCACGTCTGTTCGGGGCTTTCCTGGACCACTGGAGAGGGTTAGCTGGCTCGCCATGGTTGGGAATCCACTGTGGTGACCCGGGAGCGCGTAACCTCTGAAATTACCCTGAAACAGGCGCTCTGAAATCATTATCTGTGTGTTCTCCCCTGCATTCCACCTGAAATCCCTTGCCATTTATCTTATCCTCAGTCTTAAGATACTCTACTTCCTCTAAAGTAACATCCTTTGGAGATGCCACAGCCCAAACCGTGCACTCCGCAGTGCCTGTTGGCTTTCCCACAGGTTCTAGTTTAAAGACTGCTCTATCACATTTTTAACTTTTAGCGCCAGCAGTCGGGTTCCATTCTGGTTAAGGTAGAGCCCATCCCATTGTATAGGCTCTCCTTTCCACAGGAGAGCCTAGATCATTGTGGAGAGTGTAGTTGAGTGGAGCTGCAGTCTCCTGAAACGGTACCGCTTGGCACGCATTGGCTCCCCTTGAAGGGCTTAGATCCTCCCCAGTCCAGTCTGTTATTGCTGGAGGAAGGCAAGTACATGGCACCAAAGGAGTAGCCACTTCCACACTCTGGCATGCCCCACTACCTTAGCTACAGATTGAGTGAAAGCCCATCTGTGCCTTGCAATCTCACTGTGCCTCAGAAGGCATGTATCTGCTGGATCGCTCACAGGTTCTACTGAGAAGCAGTAATGAAGGCCTGGGGTGTGATAACAACCACCATGAAGTTCTCAGCTTGCTTCTCCATGACTGTGGTACCAGAGCCCATGAACTCTGCAGAGTACGTGCCAAATGTTTTGAACAGTTTAAAGACCTGGGTGGCTGACTAACTGAGATTGGCTGTGTGCCACATGTGAGCAACAGTTGGCCTCTATTGGTAATGTGTCCTCACAGGACTGGTTGCAGACTGGTTATTAGTTGAAAATGTTTTTGAAAAGCTTATGTTGGACATGTGTGTGTTCCTCCACCGGCACTGCCAATCCAGGTGGATATTAAACCACATAGACATTTCTGTCACAAACATGTCAGTGAACACACCAACTCATTTACAATTTTTACAGATATTAGCACCACAGAAGCATGGCATTTTAAAACTGGTGTGGGAAGGAACCACAGAATGTTAAGAAATGGGCAGGTTTGGGGGGGTGGCGGGATCTGCATGGCAGTAAAGGTCACTGCACTTGGAATGTATATGGAAGCAGAGCTGCCCATTGGTTAAATGTAGCTTTTATATTTTCTTATCTTTTGAAAGATAGAAAATCCTTGCAAGTTTTTGCTTGCAATGTGCATGAGTGGTCATAATGCTCTTGCTGCAGGTTGTTTCTGGGGAAAGCCTAATGGCTTTGGTTTTTGTCTGTGTGTGCTCTGGCCACCCAAGGTACGGGGCTCAGAGAAGTTGGAGCATGATGGATATCCTGGTCTTTGCTGACATTTGGGTGAGGCCTGATGTGTAGAGTTAGTGAGCTATCAAATCCATCCTCCAAGGCTGCCTATGTTCTCATGGGGTGGCACATACATACAATGGGGTCCATGTATGCATGATGGAGTGCAGACAACATACAATCCTGCTGCAGTTCAAAGTTCAGTAGCGTGGAAGAGTGGGAGCCCTGGGCAAGTTGAGAGAGTGAGATGAGATCCAGACTGTAACTTTTTGGGACATTTGTGCAGTGCCAGAAGTGAGGAAGTCACTAGTGGAGACTGGACCTTCCCTGCCATTTTTACTTGTCACTGCCCTGATGACAGCAAAAGGATACCTGTGGGGCCACCAGGAGTGTCTCAATCAGATGATGGAGCTGAATCTCTTAGGGAAAACAAGTGGCTAGGGGTACAGGTGTAGTCTGCTTAGATCATATTTGATGCCTTTTGCCCTAGTACACAAGTTATATACAGTATGGATTGTTTTGTTGTAGATAAGAACTAAGTAAGAGGTCAGTACATCATGAGATCAGCATATACCAGAATAGCATGGGTAAAGTTTGATGTTGTCCAACTGCTTTGTGTCATACATTTTTATAATGCCAGAAGTCCTATAAAAGACTGGCTGGAGTGTTACTTCTTTGTTCAGTAAGTAACATCTCTTGGATGCTGCTAGCTGATCCACATGTTCTTTGCAAAGGACTACTTTTCTATTTTGATCTAAGAACTATCTTCTTTTGCACTTAATATTTTAAGTCTCTTTTGAAACTCTGTAATTCTATTGTAATGTACGTTTATGTCTTATTAAGTAAAGCAAAGTAACTAAAATTTGAGTCTTATTCCAGTAATTTGGTAAGAAAACGGTTTCTCTTCTAGTGAAGTAGTCAGGTACAAGAGAACCAAAGTAATAAGATTCTGATATTAAGTCCAAGGTTTTCATAGGACCAAAACTCAGTCTACACTGGGAATGTGAACCCACTGATGGAGAGCTTCTTGTCCTTTACGAGGTTTGAACACTCCTGGAAATACAGGGTGCCCTGGTAAGTGGGGATGTTTTCTGCTCCAGCTGTATGATTATGGAGAAGATGCCAGAGAGGGGGTACAGGAGGTGCATGTTTAACTGGGGGGGTTATGTGAACCAAGAAGGATTTCCAATATCTTGGTGAGTGAGACCCCAATAAAACTGTGTACATCATTGTTTGCTGTGGATGCGAGAAAGCAGGAGGAGAAAACAGGCAAAGACTAACTGCTTTCAGTTTCAATTTTTGCTTTCACTTTCAATGTTCACTATAGGCACTCAATAAAGTATGTGGTTTGCTGAATAAATTCAATGTTACATGCATAGCAACTGGTTAATTACAGTTGCCAAGTGCTGGCAAGTATAAACCCAGGTATTAGCCTCTGTGGGTGGGCAGGGATAGCAGGTGCTGGACTGCCACCTGGAGTCATTAGCCCAGAAGAAAGAAACAGCTGGAGTGGCTTCTTCTTCCCATGATTTTCTGTGGCTGCGTTTTAGTATACGGTTAGTATATTGGTCAGTATACGGGGGGTGGGGGTTGTTGGGCAGAGCGTCACAGGGAAGAATGCCTAATACAGCCTAACTGTATTTGGTTTGCCACACTAAACCTGTGAATGTAGGCTGTCTGAATGCATAAGAAATACACACAGGAGGATGCCCCCGTTTATTAGGCTCTATACACTAAACATGTGAATGGAGGCTGTGTGGACCAAACCTGGACTGCATCAGGATATCATCTTGTTTGTTAATACCCTAAGATGCTTTTTGTAAATCAGCAAAAAATAGGTATTTCTGCCTAGTGAGATTTCCATTTAGATAGTCTATTATTTGACCAAATAGCCTAAATGAATTGATCGAATCAACAACAACACAAAACAAAAATAGTGTAAACAAATATCTCAAATGAATCAACAAAGTGGTAACAAATAGCTATTCATATCCACTTCACTGGAATTAGTTAGGTACAATATTTCCCAAGGGTATCGATCCAACTCTAAATACAGCAGATGCCAGTCTACGATGCTGTGATATTAAGGGAATAGAGGAAATCCCATATGCTCTGGAAGGTGAGGTTTTATTAATTTATTAATTAATTTATTTATTTATTATTAAAATGTATATGCCACCCCCTCCTGCTACAAGCATCTCGGGGCAGCTAACAACATTATAAAACACATAACTAAAATACAATTAAAACAACCTAAAACCCCCATATTAAAATAACCCATACCCAAACCCTCCCTAACCCAACCCAGCCCCCCGCCCACTACTCGTCTCCCCCACCCCTACCCACTCCCTTCCCCGAAGGCCTGGATGAACAGCCAGGTCTTACAGGTCCAGAGGAAGGCCAGCAGACTCGGGGCCAGTGTTTGGCAACGCACACCAAACTGTCTCACAACCTCCCCCGGGGGTTGCATATAGATGTTAAACAATAATGGATACAAAATAGAACCTTGCGGTACTCCTCAATAGATGTCCTTGGGGCTAGATGTTTCAGCCCCCAACACCACCCACTGGCTCCTTCCTGAGAGGAATGAGTGGAACCATCCAAGGACCATCCCGTCCATCCCCCAGGGATCATAATTGTCTCAGCAATAACCCATGGTTCAATATATCAAAAGCAGTCGAGAGATCTAACAGGACGAGTAGTGTTTTCCCATTAATTTCTTCCCCACATCACCTATGTCCTGCTTCAATAGCTCTAAACTGGGCTAGAGCTGCAGCTACCTTTGAAGGACTGAAGATACTGCAGACTGGGCACCCAGTTCACTAGGGTTTCAGCCCCCACATCTCTCAAACATATTGACAACTCAAATGAAGCTTCAGTAATGTTGAGAGAGGATTTGGGGTAAAAAAATATATCATTTTATCACAAAATTGTGAGTGTAGGCCTGACACTGCTGAGGACTAGAATGAGGCATTGACATTAAAGGTTTTTGTCATTAAAGGCTGCCCAGGTCCAGCCTTAAGATTTTCAAGGCCCTGGGCAAAGATAGGATATGGGGGCCCTGGTGGCTCCTGCCCCTTGGGGGCAACCTCTGAGGTGCCCTGAAGATAGTCATGTTTGAGGCCCCACTGAGAGGAAGTGGTGCCCCTGCAACCTGTCCCGGTAAAAATAGAGGCCACTGCGGGCTCTCAGAAATAGCGGGGCTTGGGACGGCTGCCCCTAGTTGCCCTGTGCTAGCCTTGCAATGGCCCCATCTGCTTGAGTCAGCAGATTACAACTACGGTCCTGTTCAAGCCAACAATTTCAGACTGAGCCCAAATCATTGAGCCCAGTCTTCTGAGGCAAAGCCTGGTGAGTCTGTTGGGGCAGTACAACACTGGAAAGGGGCATCAGAGTGCCGTAACCCCATCCCAGATTAAGGCAGTCCCCCTCTCCCTTTCCAACATGTCCCTACACCCATGGACCACAACGACATTAATTGGCTTATGCCAGTGAAGACCCCAACCCAATGGGATCAGTCATGTCTCATTGGGCTCAGGTCAAAACACAGGCCTCTAGTTGTAATAGTTTTCATTTATTGAAGAGTTTCTAGCACTCGTGGTTGTGAAGAAGAGCTTGCAAAGCTACCTTGTTATATCTGTCTGGATCTGCAGAACCAATAGCTCTGAACTATCTCCTGATTCTCAGTAGGGTGTTTGCCACAGCTGGTGTATTAAGGGGCTGGAGCTCCATTAGCATCCCTCCTAGAAGAATACTCAGTGAGTAACAGGAGAAGTGCAGTAGGGCCAACCTATTCATCCTAGCAGACACAACTCAGCTACTGGAATAAGTGTATGGGTGAAATGAGCAGCTATATTGCTGCTTGTGAGAAATGTCACATTGGAAACCGGAATTGATTTCTCAACCATTTCCTGATACTGATGTGATTTCTCAGTTCTTGTAATATCGCAAAATACCATCCTGATTTGCCAACTTCCTGCTTATAATTTACCACTTGCTGCGTACTGTTCATTTACTGCTTACTGCATTGCTGAGTGTACCGTTTTACTGGATTTGTTGTTTCCACAGTTCTGTGCCAATCACTGTGCAAATAGCCCAAACCTTAACCTCCCCCAAGTACCCCTTTGCTCCATGGACCATGGACAAACGGTTGTAGTGTCTTCTAAAATCACTGGATAAAATTTACCTAGTTAACAAGTGCTTGATACTACAAACTCTTGAGCACTTGATTCAGAGCTAACAGGTCCAGAAAACACTTAATTCTCACTGAAGTCAATTGTAACTGTTTTTGGTTTCCTGAATCCTACAGGAGAGATCTGTTTTATATACCTGAATCATAGGTGCATAGCATTATCATTGTGTTGAGCTACAAAGGCATCCTAATTCCCAAAGAGATGGAGATAAAAGTTAAGACGATCCCTTTTATTGGGTCAATTCCTGTTGGTGAGAGTATGCAAGCTTTTGGGCAAGCTTGCATAGTCTCACTGACAGAAGTTGGCCCAATAAAAGAATTGGTACCAAATCAGCAACCAGCATCTCTCTAGACTAGTTTCAAAATAAATTCAACTGGCTTGTATAATCATAATATGAACATTCAAGAAATCGTGGACAATCCAATATTTTGCTTATCTTTTGCTCCCCACCCCCATATAAAAGTGGGAGGCTCCAAGAAGTAAACAAATGAAATATTTTGTGAAATAGTGATTCTGAAAGCTCCTCCAATGGATTATGCTACTAGCGTTTAAACACACCAAGGGAATTAGACTTTTCAACTGCCTCCCAGCAAAGATTTAACAGATGTTAACATAAACAAATGGTTTTGAAAAGAATAGTTTAACATTAAAACTCTTACTCTATTATCAAAGTCCCAGCTGCACAGGGTGAGCTTTATGCTTCTTCAGTTCTTGCAGGTACTACAAACTTTGGAACTGGGTCAAACTGCTTTTAACCTGGCTAGAAAGAGGGAGTGTTGTTCAATTCTTTCATTTCCTCATTTTCTATTAGCAGAAATCCTCTTTGGGGGGCTTCAATATAGGAAAGGTAAAAAGATCACAAGACAGCATTGAAAGAAGTAAATATTGACCGATACAAAGCACATACCAGTATGCTACTGAGAGTTAGAATAACTGCTATTCCTGAACAGGGAATGAGTCAAGACTAGTATCCTTAATGCTGGAGATTGTTAACTTAAAAGCAGTTTTTCTCTCTCTCCATTTTTTAGTTGTATAAATGCTCTCTGTACACTAGAATTCTTTATCCCTTTTAGCCTTTTAAAATGACAATTAAGTTTGCCTAGCCTATCAATAGCGTGTAATTTATTTGTTTCTACAGCTGAGCCTGCCCTTCATTGATTTTATTGGAGTAATTTGCTGGAAATGATTTTTTAATGTTAGATTTATTGCAGAGGCACTTCATTGTCAGATAAATGAAGTAAATTGTATTTTTTTTAAAAAAAAACCTAACAAAATGAAAGAGCTCCTGAAAGTTGAATGAGTTGTTCAAAGCTGATTAGCTAAAGGAGAGATGTGTTTCCGTTTTATAAGGCATATTTCGCGGATACAAATGTGTGTGTGAAAGCCCATTTTTATGCATGACTGTGGCTCTTCTGTCCCTACCAAGCATAGGTATATTAAAGGGGCAAATCCATGTACGCACTTCAGGGTCAAAATGCAGTGGGGTTGGTGCCATGCACCTAGGGTCACCATACTTCCCCTTTAAAAGAGGATGCTTATAAAAATACATGGTGCAGGGTTGCATTGGTTCCAGTGCAGCCCTGCACCGTGTATTTTTCATAAGGGTCCTCTTTTAAAGGGGAAGTATGGTAATCCTGCATGCCCAATCAATCTCCTTCTGCGACACTTCCACTTTGAGCTGAAATGGGTGCCCACAACAACATGCAAATTCCTCAAATTTGTGGTATCTGAATCATCTTGGATGGTTTGGGCATGGAACTACAGTACTCATCATTATAACTACCATTTAGTACCTGTTTACTGTGTTACTGTTGCTGTATTTTCCATTTTGCTGTTTTGCTATCCATTTTCATCCGTTCCTGTTTCTTCCATAATTTGGGGGCACTGCGGGCACGTGGGATGGATCCCATATAAACATGTGGTCCTGATACTGTATTTATTTTCCCAGTTTGCCCACCATTTTTAACCTTCTTTATTGTGTCTTTAACAGTAGTAGCTTGTATAGGTATTACTACTTCTGCCATATACATCTTCCTTGCTCCTCCATTGAGTATAAGGAGATAGCAAAGTATTGCAGTGTGCGGCATATCATGAAGAATTATTGCTTCTAGCTTTGACATGAAGGTAAAAGCCAGATATCTAGCTTAAGATGACAAAGACCTCAGTTTCATTATGTTTTAGATTCAGCCAAGATTTGCCTTGCTACATTCACCATCAGCAATGCACATTTGTGTTCTGGGGATAAATAAAATCACATTGCTTGGGAAACTGCTGCTGTGCTGCTGGTCAAAATTAGCAATTAGCTTTCACCATCCCAACACAGATGTTGGAAGTATATTTTCCATGGATGAAAATGTATGGAATTTACTGAAATCAAAAGAGAAACATATTTTAAAATAGGCGATAGTGGACAAAGAGGAAGGAAACAGACATGTCTGTTATGATACTTAGGGTGCAATACTCCACCCTTATAATCAATGGGGATTCTGCTATTGACCTGAGTGTATGGAGGATTTGCATCCAAGGGGGGGGGGGGGGGAGAGAGAGAGAGAGAGAGAGAGAGAGAGAGAGAGAGAGAGCGAGAGGATGATCATGACCATGTAGATAAGGCAAATTGGTAGAGCAAGGTCCTGTGCCCAGCTCTGCCACAGTTTTCCTTTAACACCCTGCATATGTCATTTAGGGACTTATCCACTGAAAATGATGGAGGAGGAGAGAAATTTGGGGGATTTAAGCCAAACACAAAATGACTTTAAGAAACTAATGTGATGTGCCTTCCTTCAAAGAAAGCAATGCAATTCTCAATGTATTTGGCATGGCATTTCCAGGAGGGATAATGAAATATTGCTTCTTTATAAGGTGCCAGTGAGACAGCATCTGGAATAGTGTGTTTGGTTTTGGCCACTGATGTGCAAGAAGGATGACCTTAAACTGGAACAAGTGCATTAAAAAGCTGTTGCAGCGGTCAGAAGAGTGAATGACCTATCTCATGAGACTTGGTTGGAGAGATTTGTCTATTTAGCGTAGCCAGAAAGGCCGAGAGGCGACATGGTCATGCTATACAAGTGCATTAAGAGGTTAATACAATTGAAGGGGAAGATAGCTCTGTGTATAATGAGGATAAATTGTGAGCATCATAAAAAGTCTAAGAATAAAAAAAGCTAATAAAAATGGAAGCCATTTAATCAGTCATTTGAATGACTATGGGATTCACCAAATGTTTATTTTTTTGTTCACTTTCACTTTCTGGTGCATTTCCTTCCATAGCCAGTTTTCATCTCAATTGGCACCTGAAAAATAAAGTAAAAACCAGAATCACAAGGTTTCCAAATTTCATCTAACAAAATACTGTTGCCAAACATGCTGCTTTCCATGCATTTTTAAAAAAATGAAATGGATGTTGAATGGAGTTAGGCTAGTGGAACTAAGACAAGGACCTGTGTTCACTGCATTTCCCCCATTGGCGGCACTGTGGAAAATGCTGTGAATGCAGGTCCCTGAACTAAGGGCAGAAACTGGACCAGTGTCCACCCATCGAAACACAGGTAGACCAGTAACAGAACAATCTATTGCAACCGAGCAATAGATGGTTAGACCATTAGCAGAGCAATCATTATTGCTTCCAAACACAAAGGGCAGTGGGGAAACGGGACTGTCTTTTATGTTGTGTGTATCTGTACAGTGCTGCATACAACTAGTAGCACTATAGAAATGATTAGTAGTAGCTACTCTTTCCAACAGCTCTGGGAGGCCTTTCTCCTGCCTACAACAAAATGCCTTCTTAAGGCATTCTACTCAATGCCTTCATCTTCCAAAGCAAGGCTATGGGTACAGCCACATGAGACACTAACATGATTTGGACAATGTTATCCCATGTCGGACAACCTGACTGCGTGATGCAGTGCATATGCCCGGCAGCTGCCAGATGTTCACCCTGCCACAGACTGGGGTGGACATCTGGCTACTACAGCCTGCATCGCCCCAGAAAGGTTGGGGATGCAACAGGTAGTAATCTTACCCAAAGTAGGGTAAGACTGCCCAACTTGCAGTAGCATGCTGCCGCTTATGGTCCTGGTCCCTGTTTGCCCTGCCCCGTGGCAAGGTCCGCTGCAGGGCTTTGAGCAGCAAGCGCTATCACCAGTCGTGTGCAGCCACATCATTGCCAAGGACGAGATAGTGGGCTGGGCACCTGTGCATGTGCCTGGTGCCTCGACAGTGGCCTACCCTCCGGCCCGGTTTCCCCTTGGAGGGGCAGACTGTCTGCCCTGCTCTCTGCTGGCCCTGAAGTGTGGTGGCTATGGTTGCCTGCCACAGGGTGCACAGTGGACCAGGCCCGTTCCAGTTTGTGTGCCTGTACCCTAAATCGTTCAAGACATGTTAAAACCCCTACTGTAGAGGTCACTACTTTGATTCACTTATCTTTACAATTGATTTGCATTAACAAATAGTGATTTTACTTAACTTACTCCTTTTCTACGCTGAGGCCACCATTCTGAAGCCTGGTACCTAAAAAAGTAAGCTCCTAAAACCTAATTAGGCACTAGAAGTACTGTTGTCTAATTGTGAAAGGTGTTGAGCTCCCTTTGATTTCAGTGAAAGCTGTGGGTGCAAAGTACTTTTCACAGCACTTTTTATTTTGGTGTCCAAATGCAGCTTTTAAAACCTAACTTTCATTATCTGGATTTTTAGCCTGAGTAAATAAATAAATAAATAAATAAAAATTAAATAAGATGTATGGAATTACCTGTGAAGCAGGATGGATTATTTTGGATTTTAAAATTTCTTTTTGAACAGTTTCACAGAATATACTTTTAATGTTCCATTTAATTTGATTCTCTTTGGATGCAACTATATATACTTAATTAACTGTATTGTTATATATTGCACTGCTTAAGAATATGTCTATATATAAAACTGCAAGGATCTGAACATGAAGCTTAGACTGCTTTCCTCTTAAATTTCTTGGCTTGTTTCCTGACTGGCTTTCTGTCAGTATTATTGATATAAGGAATCCATCAACATATTTTTATGGATGATTAGGAGAGGCTGACCTTTCTTTTGCAGGTACAAATAGGTAGTTCTTCAGAGGCTGTAAATGAATGACAAGATAATTCTATCCATTTAATATTGAAGTGATGTTGATGGTATCATTCTTCTCTTGTTTGAAACAGGAAAGTGTAGAGGACCTTTCTCCCTCACTCTGTTCTGGTTTATGTGATGGATTTTCCCTCTGACTAATCGCTGTCGCATTAACCTGCACTATTTCATCCTTGGGAGCTGTCAAGATAATGACGATAATCGAAGGGGCTCATTGTAGGTAAAGGAAATTATATGAGCAAAGTAATATCATAAAACAGTGTTTAAATATTTTAATTTCATTTGTCAGGGCTGCCCCAACACTTCATTACACATATAACCATCTCTCATCAGTGGAATTAGTGCATTATTCATTACTGTTAATTATTTTCACATAATGGCTGCCCTGATATATTTAACCTCCACATTATATCTCAGATAATGGGCCTGTAAAATTGAATTGTGTGAAGAGCAGAGTTCTAAAGCTCATTTGCAGAACATCAAAGAACAAAGAAGAGGAAAAGAATTCTAAATGGGACATTTTGCCCAGCTGGGGCCAAACATTTGTTTCTGTCTGATTTGCATACAGAAAATAGGTGGTTCAGAAGAGGTTTAATACTGTACATGCTGTCTGCTCATATTGCACAACTAATTAGAATTTGTTAATATCCCATGTGCTTGAAGCATATCATGAACAGCTCCGTAATGCAAAATGGAACAAACGAGAAAAGTAACAGGCAAAAGTAGACTTATCTTCAAGTAATCACAAGGAATCCATCAGTGAATGTAAAGATGGTTCCAGCAATTGGTCAGTCTATTTGAAATATATGTATATATGAAATAAATAGAAGTTATCAAAAACTTCCTTAATTTCTGGGGATAATACTCAGGTTTATTTGGCTATCCAGATAAGATGATTCCAAAGACTGTAGCTGTATAATCTATGGCATTACATTCTATGTCTTTCTTTGGGTCACACCCTTTGCCCTCCTCTGCAGCATAATGGAGCAAGTGGGGTGACTGGCCCAGGCATTCAGGGGGCCTGGCAGGGCCAGCTCTCGCTAGTGGGGCCGTGGAGTGAGAGTTGGAAAGATTACATTACTGGAGGCAGGAGCAGGGTTTGGCTGGCCTGAAGGAGTGCTCTGCAGGTAGATAGGCAGGACCAGAGCAATGAAAGTGGCCTTGCCAGGTCCCGTCTCTCCATCCTGCCACCTCACTCCACTGATGTAAGCACTACCCTGTGCCGCCCCTCTCTACCTCAGAGAACTGGCTTCTCCTGCTCGACCCCACACCTTCACTTTCTCCTGCCAATGACACCATGTCTCCTGCCTCTCTGTCCCACTTGGGATGGGGCCCAGTAATTTGACTTGCAGATTGCCCCAGGGCCCTATTAAATCTAGTTACACCACTTCCCTCTGTCTAGCTATGACCCAGTAGTATTCTGATGCACATGGAAATCTGGAAGGAGAATTCCAGTCTCCTTGCAGAGGCAGAGTATCTTGAGGGGCTAGCATGCATCTAAGATATCCAGCCTCTACAGGGAGACTCAAACTCTGCTCCTTCCCCTGTATCCATGTGCATTCGGTCCAATGTAGCTTGCATCTAGCCCCTCTAAAGATTCTTCCTCTTTAAAGAGACAATGAAGGCGGTCCTCGATCTGTTGAAATGAAAATTCCCAGTAGACGTTCTCACGTCCTGTGAGTTTTTATGAGAATTGTATAGATTTGGGAGAAAATTTTGATTTGGAATAAAAATTTCAGGAAGTAGCATGAATTTTTCATTATTCAAAGTTTGCAAAGGCTGATACTGACAGTCCAACCATCTAGAAAGCAGGGTTGATATTCTGGTTGAAACTGAAATTTGGATTAATAATATAATACATCAGTGATTGAAAATATCATACCATTATAACCTTGTTACTCAACAAAATGGTGTAATTTGCTAGATTAGGATTACAGTGATTTTGCTGCTCATAATAATCCTGCTGAATATCTCCAGCATGGAAGCTGGAGTCACAGATGCTGGGAACTGGTTCTAAAACTCAAACTGGATTCTGGTTCTGAAATTTTCTCCATAGTATATATATACTGGCTGGATAAAAGGAACAGACTGAGAAGCTATCAAAAATTGTAATCACTAATGCAGTAGCACAGTATCGGATAGAAACCAATATTATTTTGTTTTATTTATATAGCACAAGAAATATACCAGGTGCTGTATAATCAGTAGCTGCATTCCATTTACCTTCGTTTTGGGATTGTTCCAACATATAGTTGAGGTCAATAAAAATGTCTCCATAGTCTTAAAGGTATTTTTTAAAAAATGTTATTCATTTGAACTTCTATTCCACTCTATCCCAAAGCCATGGGTGGGTTAGAGATAAAACAAAATACATACATTTAAAAAGAATCAGTCAATAAAACCAATTAAAATATATTCACCCCCTATTTCGCAAACCATCTATAGCTACCAAAAGCCCGCAAAAGGAAAAATGTTTTACATGGTCGGTTCTGGCCAACCTCTAGGGGAAAGGAGGTCCAAGGCTGTGGAACTGCCACCAGTATCATCTCCGCCTGTGCCCTTGAGGTCAATACTTGATGCTTGGAAGGCATGGCTAGAAGGCTGCTCTAGCTGACCAGAGAGACTACAATGGACATAGGGAAAGACACGGACCTTAAGATAATCAACATAGGTTAAAAGATGCGTAAGGTGTAGTGACTTGCAAAGGTGTATCGGATTGCAAAGATGTTAAGACACCAAAGATGTTGTCACATGAGATGGTGCCCTACACACACACACACACACACACACACACACACCCCTTGCTTCAGATTCCCCGTTTGTCTGAATGTCATCTGCCAGATGTTCGCCCCGTCTTGGGCACGGGCTGACACCCGCAGCTTCACCTGCATTTTCGAGGAGCACACCTTGCAGGTCAACCCAGCCCAAACTGCAGCAATGGACTCCCAAGGGTCTGCCTTCCATGTGAAAGGTCCCAGAAGCCCTGCCTACATACAGGTCTGCCAGCACTATGGACAACACCTGGTGCTGGTAAGGATTAGGAAGATGGTGCCACCACCAGACATCTGTTGGAGCGGCGAGTGTGCGTGTGCGCCCTGGACCATGGGCCATCAACTGTTAGAGGTGAGCCTGGGGTGGAGGAGCTGTCCCGGTGTCCCCTGGATACATCACCATGCTGGTCTATCTTGAGGCTGGTCTCAGCTTGAAATACTAGTCCAGCAGAGAATGAGGGACTCCTTGCCAGGGAGAGCATTGCTGTGCTCCACAGCCCAGATTCCCCCATGTCAATTTCAAGCCAGGAAGACAGCACTGGTCAGTGTCAAGCTGGGAAGTGTTTCTAGATTTGAAATTGACACGGGGGGGAATCTTCACTGTCGATCATAGCACCGCTCTGCCAGCCTCCCATCCCCCACTGGTCTGTTTCAAGCTGGTTCCAGGCTGAAGATAGACTAGTGCAGTAATGCAGCCAGGGGACACCGAGGCTGCCCCTCCTCCTCCCTCGGGTCTCCCCCCCAACAGCTGATGGGCAGGTGGCCCAGGACATGCCCCCCCCCTCCAACACATGACTGGCGGTGGTGGCAGCTTCCTCTGCAGTTTGATCCTGCTGCCACAGGCCCAGATTCCTGGGGTTTTGCCTGTGTGATGGGCTCCCTGGGACTGAACCGGAGTGGGGAAAGGGTGGTGGCTGCTCCCTTGCCCATGGAACCCAAGGGTGGGTTTACCCATTTGAATGGCTTCCGACGCTGGTCCAAGCTTACCCATGGAGTCAGCATGTTTTGGGGCTGCCTCCCTTTCCATGTGAAAACACCCAAGGAGGTAAGCATTGCCTTATTTGTTATGGTCTTTCTAACACTTAAGATTTCAAGATAATAGTATTTTTAAAAATGTAATATACATGGGGGTGTGCATGTCATTTTTGTTATTACAATAACGATAATTAAAACTGTTGTTTTCATTGTTGTTATTGCAATAACAAAAACAATAAATAATAAGAATGAAAATAGAAACAAAAATGACATTTTGTTTTTGAAATAAAGGGAAAACACTGAAAAAGGTTTTTATGGCTATAAAGTTTTTGTTTCTTATTCAATTGTGATTAAATATGGAATGCTTGTACCCCCAATGGAGGACATTATGTGTACCAAGTTTTGAAATGATTTGATAAAGGGAACAGCTTTTAGAAGCAATTGAATGTTGTGATTTTAAGAAAAGCTCCATACACATTCATGGCTACACCTTCTACATCTTCCATCCAATTTGCATGAAACCTGTGAATATCATTTTTCTCCACAAGCTTAACACAGCTGCCAATTCTCAGAACGATTGGATGAAGGGTCCTGATGGCATAAGACATTAACTTGAAAATATATGTCCAGCTGTAATATTTGTATATTTCATCCTGTTTACAAGATATTTGGCAGGCATGTAGCACATACATTCCCTGTCATCTCTGCCAAACTACAGGACAATTTGATAAAGGGACCCAATTTTATATAATCAATTGAAGTTGTCCCCTTGAAGACCATTATTCAGATAAATAGCAGCACATGCAGTGCCAGTCAGAGGCAGGCACCTGGCATGGCAGGGGGAGAGAGGCTGTAGGAGGGCAGATGTGGAGCAACCCAAAAGACTGACAGACACATTCATTGGCCAATTACTGCATGCTTTCAGCTTTACAGGACCAATAAGTAGTGGCTTCAAGGTGGGCATAGGGGGTGGCCCTCAGGCAGGCATAGAAGGGACATAACTGGGACTTTGGGGGTAACATCCCAGCAATCAGGAGACATAGTTTACACATCCAGGCTGTCCAATTATCATCACAATCACATCCTGCAGCACTGTGACAGAGCACATAAGAGAGTCTCTATTGGCTCTTTCCTAAAGAGATGCTTCTGACTTCCCAGTAACAAGTGGGGGAGAGATGTTGGGATGGTCACAGCACAGAACGCGGATATTTGGTTGATATTTCTTCTGGCCAATTGGCATCACAAACAGATCTTATACCACAGTGACACGTAAGAGAATCCCTAGCATAGACTCCTCTGCATATGCTGTGCAGGCATATAAAATTGGGACCCTTTATCACATCTTTCTGATATTTGGCAGAGATGATCATGAAAGTATGATATAGGGTAATTTCAGACGTGCCACAGCAGCTCCCTGCCATGGCACGGAATCATGAAATCACCCCCCTCCAGAATTGCGCCGGCCAGTCAACAACATGCTGGTGAATTCTGGAGGGGAATTGGGAATAGCGCAATGTGCGGCTGCACAGCCCCGCCCCCACACTCCCATGCTCCCTAGGCCACCCACTCTCTGGGAGACGGGTGGGCGCAGTGGCCAATATGGCCGCTGCGGCCGCCCGCCTCCCAGGGTCTGGACCATGGCCTGGAATCGGTGGCGGTAATGTTCACCAATTCTGGGCCATGGGGGGTGGTAACAGATGTGACTTTACCACGGTCAATCACGGTGAATCCCCCCGTGACTGACAATGGTAACGTAACATCTGTTGGGCCGAAAAGTGATTCCCGCTGGGTGTTCACCCCCGGCAGGAATTGCTTTGACCACGCTTTCAGAGCTCTGGGCAGCCGGAGGGCTGGAAGTGTGGTCAAAGAGATTCCCGCCGGGGGTGAACATCTGGTGGAAATCTCTTTTCGGCCCAACAAACGTTACGTTACCATGGTCAGTCACGGGGGGAATTCACCATGACTGACCATGGTGGCGTAACCTCAGAAATTACCCATAGATCCCTGACAAATTTTATGTAACACGGGTTGGATTACAAAGATGTTACAGTCAGACATACATTTATAAATTAATTGTTTATACCACCAGGACCCTTTATCCAATTCTTCTGAAAGTTGGCAGAGATAGTAAATATGGGAAAGGGTATAAACCTGCCAAGTTTCATCTACATTAAATATGAGGCAAAGAAGTTACAGCTAAGAATGTATATGAAGATTTTATAATTATATAAAAATAATATAATTCAACTGCTTATAAAATTGGATTCCTTTATCCAATCTTTTTCAAATTTGGTACACTTAATGCTTTCCATCATAGGTACCCTTCTTACCCCTCTAGTTACCAGCTGGTCTCCCTCGTACCCTTCACCTCTAAGCTTCTAGAACGTGTTGTCTACTCCTGTTGCCTGGATCTCCTCTCTGCCAACTCATCCCTGAACCTTCTCAAATCTGGCTTCCGCCCCCTTCACTCCATGGAAACAGCCCTTGCCAAGATCACCAACGATCTACCAGTTGCTAAATCTAATCGCCTCTACTCCATTCTTGTCCTCCTTGACCTCTCTGCTGCCTTTGATACTGTCGACCACTCACTCCTACTAGACTCTCTTCGCTCCCTAGGCTTCTGCAGCTCTGACCTTGACTGGGTCTCCTCCTACCTCTCTGACCACTCCTTTAATGTGTCTCTTCCCAATTCCAGCTCCTCCTCCCTCCCCCTCCAGGTGGGGGTTCCCCAAGGCTCTGTCCTGGGACCTCTCCTCTTCTCTATCTACACCCTGTCCCTTGGCAAACTCATTGCCTCCCATGGCTTCCAATATCACCTTTATGCTGACGACACTCAACTCTATTTCTCCACTACCTCTCTTTCCCCTTCTGTCCAAGCTTGCCTCATCAACTGTCTCTTTGATATCTCTGTCTGGATGTCCCGAAATCAGCTCAAGCTCAACATGGCTAAGACTGAACTCCTTATTTCTCCTCCCTACCCTTCCTCCCCCTCTTTCCTCTCCATCATTATTGATGGGGTCACCATCCGTCCTGTCCCCCAAGCCCGTAGCTTGGGCTTCACCTTTCCTTCAAACCTTACATCAACTCTGTTGCCAGGTCCTGTCACTTTGCCCTCCGTAACATTGCATGGATTCGCACCTTTCTCTCTGTCTCCTCAGCCAAAACCCTTGTTCACGCCATGGTCATCTCTCGCCTTGACTACTGCAACCTCCTCCTTGCTGGCCTCCCCCGCTCTCATCTGTCCCCCCTTATTTCCTTCCATAACTCCGCTGCTAGGATCATCCACTCGGCCCATCGCTTTGACCACGTGCAGCCTCTCCTTGCCTCACTTCACTGGCTCCCCCTTCCCGCACGCATCCTTCACAAACTCCTAGTATTTATTTACAAAACCCTTCACGGTCTGGACCCCTCGTACCTCAGGGACCGCCTCACCCTCTGCGCCCCAGAGCGGCTCCTTCGGTCTGCTGGGGGTGCCTTCTTGGAGGTTCCCCACATTAAGTGGGGGACCACAATGAAGAGGGCATTCTTGGGGGCCGGGCCATGCCTTTGGAACTCCCCCCCAGAGGAAGCTCACCTGGCCCCAAGCCTTTTGACATTTCAGTGAAGTTGTAAAACCTGGCTGTTCACCCAGGCCTTTGGGGAGGGGTGGTTAGTGGTATTTTATCTCCCATTACTCTTATTTATTGTTTTATTATGATGCCCCGGTCCTGTTTTAATTGTAGTATTTATTAATGTTTTAAATTGTTTTTAGATGTATTTTATATTTGTGTTTGGTTTTCTGGTTTGTAAGCCGACCCGAGTTGTTTTAGATGGGGCGGGGTAGAAATTTGACTAAATAAATAAATAATAAATTTGCAACCTGGCTTCCCCTTACCTCTCAGCCCGTATCTCCGTACACACTTCTGCACGCACTCTCCACTCCCCCTCTGTCCCCTCCCTTGCTCTCTCTTGTCTCCCCTGCTCACGTGACCTAACCGCCTTCGTCCCTTCTCCCTTGCTGCCTCCCATGCCTAGAACTCCCTCCCTGCCCACATTCGCCTCACCCCCTCCCTCCACACATTCAAATCCCTCCTCAAAACCCACCTCTTCCTCGCCGCCTTTCCTGACGCCTGTTAGAACTTCCCGCTCAATACTTACTGTCTGTCCTCCCTGCAGACTCCTGCCTAACTGCAACCAAGCCAAGCACGTGCACCTGAGACCTCGCATCTGCTTGAATGTTTTTATCCCTTGTCTCTCCCTATGTCCCCTCTCCTTGTCTTCCCTCTCCATGTCTATTAGATTGTAAGCAGGAACCGTGTCTATCTCATTGTTCTGTAAAGCACCAGGTACACAGCTGGCACTATACAAATGCTAATAATAATAATAAATAATAAACATTCCAAGTTGCAGTCAAATATAGTGAAAAACAAAAATGTTACCGCCGACAATGTGTGTTTCCATTGAAGATTGTAAGATTGACATGGAGAATTGACATGGGGAATTGGACCCTGTTGATCTTGTTAGATATTTCAGCAGCCTGTGACTCAGTTGATCATGAGGTGTTGTTACATATCTGTGGGATCTAGCAGGAGTGTGCGGGATTGCTCTTGGGTGGTTCCATTCATTCCTGTCAGGGAGGTCTCATTGGGTGGTGATGGGTGATTGCTTGTCATCCCCTTTTGACCTCACCTGTGGGGTGCTGCAGGGTTCAATCTTGTCTCCCCTCTTGTTCTATGTGTATATGCGGCTGCTTGGTGAGATCATTCAGAGGTTTGGAGTGAAGTGTCATCAATATGCTGATGACACCCAGCCTGTGTCTCCTTTTCATCTGATCTGGGTCCTGCAGTCTCAGTGCTGCTTACCTGATGTGTAATGGCTGTTGGGGCCTGGATGAGGATGGGGCATGAACCCAATGAAGCTGAATCCTGACTAAACTTAAGTGATGATGGCTGGCCGACCCTGTGACTTGGGGGGAATTGGGACTCCTGTTGTTGATGGGGTCCAGCCTCCTCTAGTCACTCAGGTTCGGAGCCTTGGAGTGCTTCTGGATCCCTTGCTGTGCCTGGATCATCAGGTTGCAGGGGTGGCCAGGAGCACTTTTCACCAACTTCATCTGGTGATGAGGCTGCGACCTTTTCTTTTGGATTCAGACCTGGCCGATGCCATCCATGCTTTGACCACCTTGAGGTGGTCTCCACCTTGAGACTAGACTACTGCAATGTGCCCTGTGTAGGGCTGCCCTTGATGACTGTTCAAAAGCTGCAGCTGGTGCAGAATGCAGCAGCGTGACTCCTTTCAGGGATGGGTCGCTGGCAGCACAAGTACACTGGTACTCCGGATTCCGTACTGGCTTCCTATAGCTTTCTAGGCACACGTCAAGGTGCTGGTTTTGACCTTTAAAGCCCTAAACAACCTGGACCCCATATATCTGAAATACCGCCTTTCTATCATGCTCTGTTGTAGCCCGTGCGGTCAACCAGCAGCACTCATCTGAGGGTTCCACCTGCTACTCTTGTCCATGTGACAAGGGCTTGCACGGGGACGTTCTCAGTTGCTGTCCCAGTGTTGTGGAACTTCCTTTCTCTGGAGGTCTGTTTGAGTCCAGGCCTGAACATCTTTTGGAGGTGGTTTAAAACTTTTCTTTTTAGTAAAGCATTTGGTGCGTGGGGACAGGGATTAGGTGGGAGGTTTTGGGGATGTTGGTGTGGGTAGGGTTCTTTTGGAAAATTGTATTTTAATGCTTTTTAATTATATTTTACGTTTTTTGTAAGGGGACTGGGTACAATGTTAAATAAATAAATAAATAAAATAAAAATCTACCACCAGTTTTGTAGACTTCTTTTTTAAACCCTCACATCTCAGTCCTCTAAGCTCTTTTCTTTTGCAAGCTCTATTAAAGCAAATGCACCAGCAAAGCTTTTTAGGATTCGGCTGTGTAAACCTAATTTTTAGAGGTATGCAATTTGTTTTGGGTTTTTAGTTACTAAAATGAATTCGTTTAGTAATGTTATGAAAATGGATGAATGAGTAAACGATTGTTGTTTGATTTCATCTATTTTTGTTTTAAAAAGTCAAAAATAAATTTAACCCCTCCCCCCCCTGCGCATGAGCAAAATGGCTGCTTGGGGCTGTTCTGTACATACATGTGCGGCCCTTTTCCAAAATGGCATCGAAGCTGCCATGGCCATTTTGGAAAAGGGCCGCACATGTGCAGAAAGGCCTTGGTGGCCATTTTGTGCATGCACAGTAATTTTAATGTTTTTTTTTTAAAAAAAAGAATTTAAAATAAAAAACTCACTGCACCTGCACAAATGGCCGCCAGACCATTCTGTGCATGCCCGTCCTCTCCCAAAATGCCACCAGAAACATCATTGCCATTTTGGAAAATGGTCATGTGAATACAGAACGACCCCAGCAGCCCTTTTGCACATGCACAGTGATTTTTTAAAAAAAAATTTTTTTTTATTTTATTAAAATTAAATTTAAAATAAACTGAAAATGAAGGGGGTTATTATGAAACTCCTGAAAACGGATGGGGTTTTAACTCAGAAAATGAAAACTAAAGTGAAAATGAATGAGATTAGTGCCGCATACCCTTCTTATTTCTAGACTATTCTGGAATAACTCAGGATTGGATGGCAGGTTTTGCAATATCAGAGGAGGCTCAGCCAATCCCAAGACTGAAAATGTTTCATGTATAACAATACAATTCACTTGAAGTCATTTACATACTGCAGTCTTGTTGGCTAAAAAGTCATATTTCACAAGAGTGATATACGTCTCTTTGCTAAGTGGCAGTGAGATTTTGGCCATATCATTAAAAATGTATGCGACATATACGTAAATCTTCTTTTACCTGGCATCATCTAAGATTCATTTGGAAGAGATGTATTTATTTCACTTGGAAATGTTTTAAGTTGGTTGCAGAGTTAATGTTTCTGAGGTGAAATTCTCAACTGCTGCCCCACTGCCCCCAGTACTAGTGCTATGCAGTAGCTTAGAAAAGGAGGAAGATTTTATTTGTGGGGAAGCAGAAATCTTTGTTTATTTCTAACCCCCAAGCATTATTTCTTGATTTATAACTACACTCATTTTATTTTTACAGGTAGTCACATTAAAGCTAATTAAAATGAAGTAATACAGGGGCTCCTTTGCTGCCTTAAAGAGTCATTAAAGCACCTTGTACAAAGAGAGATAGAAAAGAATGACCACATGGCTGTTTCCTTCTCTTCGACATAGCTTACTAAAGAAGGTGTATGTGCCTCTGAATATGACATAAAGGAAGAAAGTCACTGTCCATTATCAAGTAGAAACATTAACATTCAGTAATTTTGCTTTGATCTTTACTATGCAGCAGTGGACTTTATGGAGGATGGGAGGGACAACTCCCTTCTCCTCCCTGGTGACTTATGTTTACAGTAGTAACCCCTTTTTCTGACATCTCAGGGCACGCACATTTTCCCTGGGCTAAACATTTGACTGCACAAGGGGCTAAGGTAGAGATTAAACAGGTACTTAATTTAGTACCCATGAGTAATACCCATATTTTTGGGTACCACATCAGGTAGCCAATAGGTTATCCAGGTACCAACTGGGTACTTGGAAATCCGAAAAGTTGATGTTTACCTTTCCTGAATCTTGGCTTGGGAAATATTTGTTGGACCAGTGAATGAGGGAACAGCACCCTCCCCTTACATTTTGGCTGCCTACAGAGGCAAACCCTAGCAGATGAGTGGAAATTGCATTTGCTACTTGTCTGGGCTAGGGAACATACCAGCTAGGGATGCAACACTCATTTCACGAGAGACTATCTCAAGACAGATTGGAGGCTGAAGTCTACTTCCTTGTCTGTATCCAGACTTACCTCAGTTTAAGTTCCTGATAGGCTAGAGTGGCTGAAGCAACTGGGACCTATACGTAGTCTGCATCCAGCCTGAGGGACACAGATCAGGAACTGAGATGGGAGCTGGAACACGGGGTACTTGCCCATATTACTGGAGCGGGGAAGACTCATTAGAGGGAAGGCAGCAAAGGAATGGTTGAAATTAGTGGCTTGAGTTTTTCTGTCTGCCCCCAGTTGGCAGCCTATTACAGGCTAGTGACAGAACCTGGGTCTTTGGCTCAAGTTGTGGAGACTTGCAGTTTAGCTCTGGAGAAAGCCTGTTTAATTCCCTGAGGGTCAGCTAAGATGGTGGGACATCATACGAGTACTTCTCGTGTAGTTCTGTCTCCTCCCTGACAGCTCACAATAAGAATAGCATAAAGGCTAAAGCAGATGTTTGTGCAAGCCACTTAGTCCTATTCAACAGTTAGAGACTAGTTATTTCCAAGCAATAGGTTATGTCAAAAATGAAATTGTGCACTAGAAGTGCTCGTTTCCAATCAATCAATCAATCAATCAATCAAATAAAATAAATATTTTGTTTTTCTGAAAGCTTCTAGAGTCACAGAGTCACAAGGCTGGAAGGGACCTCAAGGGTCATCTAGTTCAGCCCCCTGCACCACTGCAGGACCTTACACACCCCAACCATCTGTACAAAGAAATACCACCAATAGCTACAAGCAGAGACTGGGACTAACCAGAGCACACTGATGCCTGAAAAAACAGGAATTTTTCTTTTTCTAAAATGAAATTTTTTGAAAAAAACAAACTATTTATTTAAACAAGAATTTGATGACCCAAACCATTATTTTTTATTTCAAAACTGAGTGTTTTCTTCATTTTTCAAAATTTCCATACAAGTCAGAAAGTGATACTTTCCGCACTTTCTTGTAATCTAATTTTTCTGTCAGTTGGAAAACAGTGAGGGAGGGTAAAACTTCCACACTTTTTTATTTGTGAAAATGGATTTAAAAAATGATACTATAAGCTCCCTCTGCTTTCCCGTACTTTGCTGTTACTTTCAAAGGAGGTCCACCTGTGTTCAAGCTTGGTGGCCTTCTGGAGACAATGCAAGACCATTTTGTTCTGTTGGGCTTTTGGTAGTGGGGGACTGAAAAGGGGGGGGTAATTTAAGAAGGAGGATGGACTGAGGCTGGGTAGGGGATGGGGGTTTGGTGGATGGGTTGCCAGGCTTTTCATAGGTAGGGATAGGGTGGGATGGGATGGGATTGGTGGGAGGTGCAGTGGTGGATCGGGTGGGGTATTATTGATTTTTTTGTTGATCTTAATGGTTTTTTATTCTGTTTTTATGATTGTGAGCCACCTGGAGCCTTTGTGGGAAGGGTGGCATAGAAATGTGAATAAATAAATTAAATTAAATTAAATGCAGCAGTTTGAATATATTAAAAATGTGTAAAAAAAAATAAATCTTTTCCACTATCACACTTTCCATTTTCCCCTTGATTGGGAAGGACAGAAGAAAAAGCAAATTTAAAATAAAATGCATTTTCCCCCCTTTTGAAGTAAAAGATCATTTTGAAAGCAGAGTTTTCTTTTAGTATCAGAATCAAAAGTCCTTTGGCAAATCAAAACATTTTAATTGGGAATTTGTTGCAAGAAATGCCTTGTTCTAACCCCCCTCCCCCCTAATTTTCTGCATAGCTCAACTAGTAATCACTCATTCATCTCATGAGAGCGACAAGGAAAAAGTAGTGAAAGAATATGTTTTATTGGACTAACGTCTGTTGGTGGGCATGTCACCGATTTTGAGCTTCACGGAGATCTTCTTGAGACATAAATTAGAAGTTTATAGCCAGACCTTTTTTGTGAGGGGACAATGATGGCAAGATATTGCTGTGGGACCCGTCTGATGACACTTAACCCTCTGTGCCCATGTTCAGAGCTACAGGAGAGTTTCCCTGCCATGAGTCCTCCCCCTTCCAGTAACATGGGCAAGTGCCCAGGGTTTACCTTCCTGAATAGGCCGAATAGTCTCTTTAGTGGCAGGGTTATTTCTGTACTGAACTTCTCTATTTTTTGGACACTACCTTTTCCCTATAGTCTCATTGGTAGCATAGTACCCACAATGTCTTCATGACACTTTGAAACTGGAGCTCCCAAAAGAAGGCAAAGAGACTGCAAAAAGAACCAATCAAGAAACACCCAAAACTACACTTTTTTATACTTGTCTCAGAAGGCATACCAACAGGCTTAGGAGAAAACTCTGGATCTCCTCAGGGGTCATCCTCCTCTCAAAATCAAGTGTGTGGTGGCCCAGAACTCACTAAATCTGGAACCAACAAAGAGCCTAACCATGAGCCTAACATGCTCTAGTAGATTAGAACATCTCATCCCTGTAAGCCTTCCTTACGTGCACAGAGATCCAACTAAATGGCCTGCAGAAATTACTGAAGAAATGCAAAATATCTGCATTAGCTGAAGGTCTGAATATTTTCAGAAAATTGATGGAAAATGTGAAGCTTCAGCCTGGGTGTATTCAAAGTCAATGCACCAGCTGTCATCCTCAGCATTTGTGCAACGATTAGAAAATGGAGAGGCACATTTTCAAAAGTGACTGTTATACTCTGTATCAACAGGAAATTGTTTTCTGCTTTGCCTGAAAATTCCTTCACTCATCCACAGTGATGAAAAGTGCTTTTGTGGAAGGAGGTTTTTCAAATTGGAAAAATGTGAAGAAAAAATCAGGAAGTTCCCAAAAGAAAGGCAAAGAGCACTCAACACCAAAAGTGTATTTCTTTCTTTCTTTCTTTCTTTCTTTCTTTCTTTATCAATCAATCAAATTTAGTGCCCTGCCCCTCCTGCCATAGGCAGCCCGGGCAGCTTACAATAATAAAAACATATATAAAATTCACATAGGGCCCTGCAGACAACAAAAACAACAAATATAAAACAGTATGTAAAAGGGGACCATCACCTCCCTCATAATTAAAATCTTACATATATGCCCTCTCCATAGTAGCCCCCCTAAATAGTCGGGGGATCTTGAGAAGGGAGCTCCCGGGTGACCGCAGGGGCCAGTCAAGGGCATGGGGAGTGAGGTGGCCCCAAGCTGTGTAGGGCTTTATAGGTAAGAATCAGCACCTTGAATTGGGTCCAGAAGATTATAGGCATCCAGTACAGAGAACGGAGCACCAGTGTAATGTGCTTCCGGTGACCCGTCCCCGTAAGGAGGTGGGCTGTTGCATTCTGCAGCAGCTGCAGTCTCCAAACCGTCACCCTGGGCAGCCCCACGTAGAGCACGTTACAATACTCCAATCTTGAGGTAATGAAAGCATGAACGATAGTGGTCAGATCAGAGTCTGAGATATATGGCCGAAGTTGATGCACTAGATGTAATTGGCAAAAAGTGCTCCTTGCCACAGCGCCAACCTAGGTATCTAGACAGAGCTGCGAGTTGAGGAGCACTCACAGACTCTTGACCTGAGATACCAATGGGGGGCAGACCCCATAAATGATGGGGGATGCCACATCAATTGCCTTCCCCACTAACATCACCGCCATCTTGTTGGGATTAGCCTCAGTTGACTCGCCCTCATCCAGTCTCCCACAGCTGCCAGACATTGTATAAGCACCGAGACTGCAGGGCCCAGGTCTGATGAAAAGGAGAGAGAGAGTTGGGTGTCATCAGCATATTGATGGCACTGAACTCCAGTACTCCGGATGATCTCGCCTAATGGCTGCATATACACGTTGAACAGGAGAGCGGAAAGAATAGAACCCTACGGGACTCCACAGGAGAGGTTCTGGGGAGATGAAAAATGTTCCCCAAGCACCACTCACTGGGTTCTCCCTGAGAGGAATGAACAGAACCATTAAAGAACAGTCCTGCTAATCACTGCTTGGTTCTGCAGACACGTCACCAACAACACGTGGTCAATGGTATCAGAAGCAGATGATAAATCTAACAAAATCAACAGGATCGAATGGTCCTGGTCTAACTCTCGGTGAAGGTCATCAACCAGAACCACCAATGCAGTCTCAGTGCTATAGCCCAGATGAAAGCCGGACTGCAAGGGATCCAGAAAACTGAGTTGGTCCAGATGCTCCTGAAGCTGCTGAGCCACTTCCCGTTCAATAACATTCCCTAAAAAGGGAAGGTTAGAGACAGGCTGATAACTGGCAAGGACATCAATGTCCAGAGATGGCTTCTTGACCAGAGGCCAAACCATCTCCTCCCTGAGACAGCTGAGCACCCTGCCCTCTCGAAGGGAGGCATTGACTACCCCAGCCAGCAACGGCCTCAGTGTCTCCCGGCAGGTCTTAACTAGTCGGGACAGGCATGGATCTAATTCATAAAAAGGTGGTTCTAACCACCCCAAGGTGGGAAATTATATGAGGATGTATCCGCCAGCAAAGGGGAAACCCAAGTTAATTTGGACGTTAACCTCATGGAGATAAGTGGGATAAGTGGGAGATAAGATACACCTTAATTGTAAGGTGACAGAAATAGAAGTCTTATCAGCTATTAAAAAATTAAAAACCAACGAAGCCCCCAGTGAGTACTATATTATCGTTGAGGTCTTTAAGAGATCCCCTTACTGGTGGGCGTGCCTTTTGGCAATTTTTTTACATCAGTTAATACAACTAAACAGGTTCCCATGGAATGGGGCCATAGTATTGTTATCCCTTTTTTAAAAAAGGGTGATCCTAAAAAACCTGGGTGCTACCGTCCGATAAGCCTTTTACCAGTTCTGGGCAAACTGTACGCCAGACTTCTTTTGGACCATCTCCAGGCCTGGACTGACAGATATGATCTGATTCCACTAGAGCAATCTGGTTTTAAAGCAAAGTGCTCGACAATTGACAACTGTTTTCTTCTGATGCATCTGGTTTATACAATTATATGATGCTCCAAATTGTACCTTGCCTTTGTGGACCTGAAAAAGGTGTTTGACTCTGTTCCTAGAAAGAAATTATGGGTTAAGCTAGTTTCCATGGGCAAAAATAAAGATCTGTTAGTCCTTATCATCCAACTATACTCTAATAACAAGGCAAAGGTTGTACTAGACAATTGTGGTAATTTCATGCAGTATTTTCCAATTCAGAAAGGGGTTCACCACTGCTGCTTATTAGCCCCTTTGCTTTTTAATTTATACCTTAGTGAATTAGTTAAATTACTTCACCAGAGTGATGGTTACCAGCGTAAGATTGACAACTACTCTCTAACAACCTTACTACATGCAGATGATCTAGTCTTATTTTCTCAAACAAGGAAGGGGCTGTATAATCTAATAAATACCTTAGAGTTATATTGTGACAACAATGGGCTTAAAATCAGACAATTACCCTAAATCGCAAGTTCTATTTATGGGTAAAGGTGCTAAACAGCTTAAGTGGAAGACCCAGAGAGGCAAGTATAGACAAGTGGAGTCATTAACATATCTGGGGATGGTCCTTACCAGGAATTTCTCTTGGGATAGACACTCCCAACACCAAAGGACAAAGACTGAACAAATAACTAGGCGAATTCTTAAAATGGCGAGATGCTCAAAGATAATTCAGATATCACAAATCTTAAAAATATATAAGGCTAAGGTGCAGTCGATCTTACTCTATGGTATGGAGGTGTTGCCGGCTGGCTGTAGAGAAAAGCTGGAAATTGTACAAAATAAATTTCTAAGGGGACTCCTGGGAACTCCTCAAGCAGTGCCAGGAGCTGTAGTTAGGGCGGAGACAGGAACTTTCTCCATCAAATCTTTAGGAAAGTTAGCTGTTTTGAGATACTAGCTGAAGTTGATTAACCAAAGGACAGGCGCATTATTAGCCCTTTCCTTGAAGGAACAACTTGAATATGAAGGCATACCAAGATATCCCTGGATAGTGCAAGTATTTTCCAATCTAGCTGATTTAGAACTATCCAATTTGGTATTCTGGGGGTTAAACCTCTCACAGCAAAAACACCTGCTATGCTCTAGAGCACTTGATGTTGCTCGCCAAGAGGATGTGGCTGAATTACAGGATTGGAGAGTAGCCCCCTGGTTAGCACAGAGTAAAATTACTTTTGGTCTGGAATGCTATTTAAATGTTATCCCCTCTCAGGATTTACGTAGAGCATTTACGATCCTGAGATTCCATCTCCTGGAATCTGCAGTTACGTATGGGAGATACAATTCCATTCTGAAAGAATTGCACCTCTGTCTTTGTGGCAGTGATGTCCAAGAGTCACTAGACCATATGTTGTTAAGCTGCTCCTCTTATGATGATTTACGGACTCTGTGGATTATTCCTTTGTTCCAGGGGAAAGAATTTTGGACTACTCCCCAGAAAATGCATTTACTTTTAATGCCGCAGAAAGATGATTATTATGCGCCTACATATACCTTTATTTGGCTAATGTCTAAGAAAAGACATTTGATGATTAATACTGAAACAACTAATCATTTTATTCCAAACATCAACTAAGGCTGAAATGCCTGGAATTATAACGATATCCTCTAAATGGTTTGATGTAAGATTTTACCTGAAATGGTGCTTTCTGATGGATTATTATCTTCAATATACTATTTGATACTATTGATTAATATGATTCGGCAGAGTTTGGGGGCTTCTTATAGGTGTATGCCTAATTGCACCAAAATGTTCTATCTCTATGTTAGAAGGAGGAGTGTGATAGAGTTAGTGCATCCTTTGGGAAACGAGAGTGGATTATTTTTAGCTATGTTTGTTTGATATTTGTTTGATATTTGTGTATCTAGTAATGTTTATGGTTATCTAATTTTTCTTTGTGTATGTTAATTTGGGCTAAGGCGCTTTCGCCATCAATTAATAAATAAATAAAATAAAATAAAACTGCCCCAAGGGCATCCTCTGCATCAGCGAGTAAAAACTGCTGAAATTGATCCCAAGAAATTGGATAAGGTGGGGCTTCCACAGCCTCAGGCTTCCCCATTGTAATAAGTGCGGTGTCAAAATCATGGTGAATCTGAGCAATTTTATCAGCAAAATAACCAACAAATGTGTCACAGCGGTCACTGGAAGACTCCAGGTCCAAGTGGAGGGAGGCAGGACCGACCAGTCCCCTCACCACCCGGAAAAGCGCAGCTGGACGAGATTTAGCTGAAGCAATGAGGGCAGAAAAGAAATCCTTCTTTGCTGCCCGCACAGCTACCGCATAGACTCATAAACTAGCTCTATGATGTAATCGGTCAGCTTCAGCCCAAGACCATCTCCACCATCGCTCCAACTGCCACCCTTCACGCTTCAACAACCACAGCACCTCAGCGAACAAAGGGGCTCTGCAATGTCAAAGCCGAGGGAGTGAATGCTTGGGAGCTGTCTGATCAATGGCCCAGGCAGTCAGCAAGGTATTCCAAAACTCGACGAGGCCATCAAGCGTTCGGTTGGCAAGATCAGTGGGTAACTGCCCCAGAGCAGTCCATAACCTCTCTGGTTCTATCAATCTCCGGGGGCAGACCAGCCGAACTGATTCCACACCCCTCTGTGGGCAGACATGTGCTGGGAGACAGGCCTGTATGAGGTAACTGCTGTCACCTCCCCCACTAATGGGTCCCCCACTTCAAAGCCATGGCTTTTATGACCTGGTTTTTATGGAAGGACAAAACAGGTGCAATGGATGAACATTTTAAGAGCCAGAAATCAGATAGTGTAAATACTGAAGCACATGGTTGCTGTTATTAACCTTCTCACAGAAATACAGAAGCGCATGGCTGATGTTATTAACTTTCTCATAGAAAGAGGACTTCAATTTTATGGTGACAACCAGACTTTGGGATCACCCCACAATAGAACTTACCTTGGATCAATGGAACTTATTGACCAATTTGATCGTTTTCTTGAGCAGCACCTGAGAAAGCATGGAAAAAAAGGAAAGGGTCATGGTTCATACATTTCCTCATAGATACGTGATGAACTGATTGAGTTAATGGTGAATGAAGTTCATATAAAAATAATTTAGGAAATTCAAAAGACAAAGTACTTTTCAATTATTGTTGACTCTACAACAGTACACATCAGTTATGCATCATTTTTCGGTACTGCCTGAATGGAGAATTTTTCAGTACTGCCTACCTGTTGTGCCTTGTGCTTGAACCTGGGAGGATAAAACGGTATGAATGAAAGCCTTTATGCAGTCAAGCTATTCCACTTTCTTGAAACTTTATGTTTTTTCTATTCAGCAACTAAGTATTTCAAGAGAGTATTGAACACTGTTCCAAAACAAATAGTTCGCTGAGGATAACCCTGAAATATGTGTCACGAGCAAGTTGGTCAATCAGTTTATTCAGCGATTAGTCTTTCATACAATTAAAACATAAATAAATGCAGATATTAATTAACATAAACATCAAACATCAATGGCCGCAATCCCATGCTCTGTGGATCCCCACATGTAAGCTGCGTCCATGCGCACAGTCTGTGCTCAGCACAATGTGCCATCAATTTGGATGCGTGTGAGCCCCACACAGCTGTGCACACACGTGGCTCTGCATGGGATCTGCAAAGATGGGATAGGGGCCAATGTCATTTGAAAATTATAACTTCCGCTGACGGAAAACTAAAAAAACAAACGTAGCTGTTGTTTTTGTAACCCGTAAATCTTTAGATACTAATAGGATTTCTAGTACAAGGGCATAAGTGGTGAACATAAAGGATCCCAACAAAACAAATAGCGGAGTTGTGTCTCACTGGTCACCATGGTTGCCCGTCATGGTGCGGGGGAGGGCGCTGGAAGCACAGCGCAGGTGGGGATGACCACCCACATGTTTGTTGTGCTCCTGGCCATATCCAGGCTGTGCAGCCAGAAGGACAGCTCTCCAGCCATAGTCACATTAGGTTGGTGCCTCGACCTGACTTGGGCTGTGTTGCCTGGGGTTTTTCACCCTGGGGGAGCCTGGGGAGTGGTCATGCTGGCCACATGTCTGTTTTTACCCACAGATGGATGTACACAGAGTGTTTTGTGACACACTGTGTTTTGTGAGCAGAGTGAAGATAGTTTATAATAAGGAACTGGTTGAAGCTTTTCCAAATATTACTATAGCTTTCTATCTTTATCTAACTCTGCCCATTTCAAATTGTGAAGGAGAAAGATTATCCTTTATTAAAAATAAATCATAGTTCACAATGGTGAAGCCAAGATTGGCCCGATTCAAGGTGTTGGTGCTAACCTATAAAGCCCTATACGGTCTGAGCCCCACCTATCTGCAAGATCGCTTCACCCCCCCGGATCCTGGAGCGACCTCTGTGGTCGTCTGGGAGTGCCCTTTTGGAAGTCCCCATGTTTGGCGGGGAGCCACACTGGAGAGGGCATTCTCAATTGCTGCACCCTGTTTGTGGAATTCCCTCCTGGTGGAGGTTCGTCAAGCCCAGGATCTCCGCTCCTTCAGACGTCAATGTAAAACCTGGTTGTTCTCCGGGGCGGAGGGGAGATGGGTAGTGGGAAAGTTGGGTTAGGGGGTATTTTTGCTGGCCCATATTAAGATTATTGTTTATATTTTTATATATTTATATTTCATATTTTATATTATAGATTATGGGGACAATTCAGTGGCCTGCGTATGCTTCCCCCGGCACATGGTGCATGGCCAGAATGCGCACACACAGACACGGCTATGGTGCCGCGCACTCAGCAGAGCCGCACAGGGCAAAAGTGCAACCCCGGCCTATGCAACCCACCCCGTGTGGCTGTGCTGCATGCATGACACAGCATGCGCATCTGAGCACGTGCGTTCTGACGGTGCACCGGGGTCGGCATACGCCAGCCTCTGGATTTCCCCCTATGTATTTTTATGTTGTTTGTTGCCCCAAGCTGCCAAGGCAGGAAGGGGTTGGATATCAAATTCTTATATAAATAATTTTTTAATATAAATAATTATATGTTCTCTCTATACAATGGAATCTTCTGAAAAAATTACTTTTGAATTTTGAATTTTCTGCCAAGAAACTTAGAGAAAAAACGATTTGATAACTTTTGCAATAATCTAAATATTGTCTGTGTCCTTATGTGTAAACATTTTCTTTAACTTTGTATTTTTGATCTTTGTTAGTTGATGAAATGGGAAAAAAGATCCCATGTGCAGAAGGTGTTGAACATTGCAAGTGAATCCAATCGAATATTTTTGTATTCCAATTTTTCAAGACATAAAATCCACAATCCTGCTTTATTGAATTCTGATGTCAAATATAGGTGGTTTTCAAAAAGATTATATGCATGTCTAGTTTTTTCTTCCAAGTGAGAAAAAAGTGACATTGGTTATAAACAGACGGATGCCAGTTCCGCTTCTGTCTGAACCATCCCACTCCACCCTAGGTTAGCCAGTCCGTGTAAAGCTGCCCACCAGATGTGCAAAGTGGAACAGGTTGCAGCTGTTCTGGGGCAGCTCCTCTGCCGGAGCTCCAGAACATCCTGGAGCATGCTGTATGGAAAGGACTGGCAAAACCCGAGACAATGGCCAAACATAGAGCCGCTGTCCGTCTGTTGGGTGGACCCACTGTGCAGCTCCACACTTGACTGTCCCTTGCCTCATTCAGGACCATGGAGTTGCAGGTACTAGCCTAGAGCATCAGGTGAGCACCCACAACACTATGGTGCAGGTGGGGTGCTGCATGGGCAGCCTGGAGAAACCGTCGGTCTGTCTCTTGCAGACCCAGGTGTGGCTGGAAGAAGGTGGATGTGGAAGTGTGCCCCCAGTGCAGTTCCAGAGACAGCCAGGCTCTGCATCTATCTAAAACCACACACTGACATAGGGTGGTAGTGAGAAGAAAGGGGAGGGGCCCAAATGAACATTCTGCCCCTTGCCTTTTAGAGACTTAAAAAGGCACTGTTATAACTGAAGTGAGATTTATACAAAGAAGGTAGATAGGTTAGATCAGCACAGAGGTAAATTGGGGCATAACGGTGGTAAGACAGCAAAGGGTAAACAGACAATGTTAGAGCTGCAACTGGGTACCCCGCAAGTTGGGCACCCCATCAAATCTGGGATGCCCAACTTGCCCCTGTTGCATTCGCGCACCAACTGGTACCTGAATGCAACCCGATGGGCTACGCAACTCCCCAGGCTGACTCACCTCACTGCCATGCTGCTGCGCCTTCAGTCCTCATCACTCCTTGTTGCTCCCTGCTCATTCCTGGCCTGTGCACTGCTCAGCTGAGCTGGGGACTTCCCCGCTCTGCTTTTTCTAAGCAGGCGTGGGGAAGCAAGGAGACCTGCAAGGAGGCCTCTTCTCACCTGTGTGCACACCCCTAATGGGTCCCCCGTTCCCAGGGGACCCATATCAGGGGTGCACATTTTGGGTCTCCTTGGGAATGAGGGATCCGTTAGGAGGTGTACACAGGTGGGAAGAGGCCTCCTTGATCCCCCCACCTGCTCATAAAAAGCCAAGCAGGGAAGTTCCCAGGTCAGATGATCAGCACGTGAGCCAGAGAGGATCAGGGAGCAGCAAACATCAGTGATCAGGAATGGAGAAGCAGCATCCTGGCGATGAGGTGAGTCAGCCCAGGAAGTTGTAGGTGCCAGGATCGGCATTGTGGAGTGTCCCAAGGAGTCAGGATGTGCCAGTAATGCCCACATTTTTTGCCACTGGGTACCCCATCAATTGTCTGTTGGGGGTCCCCAAAATGCGGTATTACCCGCAGGTAGTAAATGTGCTGCGCACTGTTGTCTGCTGCAGCTATAGACAGTATGTTGTCCCCCCTTGACGTAAGACTGTTTAAAGTGCTACTTGGTCACTATAATTTATTTATTCATTAAAATTTTTACCTGACCTTTCCCCTAGGCTCAGGGGTGGCTTACAATATTAAAAACTCCCTTGCCCCTAAACCCATCCACCCCAACTCCTATCCCCACCTGCCAAACACTTTCCCAAAAAGAAAGGTTTTACACCGCCTCCAGAATATGCCCAGGCTCAGACTCTGACAGACCTCTGAGAGAAGGGAGTTCCACATTCAATACTGGGGCAGTGACAAAGAACCAAGACTCTGTCTTTAGCTTTGTATTTAGCATTCCAGCTCAATGAAGTTTGAAAGACTGCATGTTCTCACCCACAGAAGTTGGTCAAATGAAAGGGATCATTCCTTAACAACTTGGCCTCTTGTTTCCTTCATACTGGGGACCAACATGACAACAGCCATATTCTGGACATTCATCTCATGGGAATGCTCCAAAATAGGCAGACTCACACAGGTAGACCCAGACATCAGATTGATACCCCACAAAAAACAGGTTTTCAAATTTAGCATGATTCTGAAAGACTAGATGTCTGAGGGAACTCAAAGCTGATGATGTGAGAACCCAGTAAAGATGACCTTGTTTTATGTTCACCCTTGGCTAGGAAGATGGGACAGATATGAACATGGCAACAAGTGCCACTGTAATTACTGAATAATAATTGAAGCAACCGTGCTTAATAAGCCGGTCTTCACTTTGTCATGAAGTGATTCAATCCTTCACTCAACAGTAACCAAGATGGGCCAAGGAAAACAAAGAGGGGCAAAACAAAAATCTGGAAATTAGTCCAGTATCTTGTGCTTTATAACTGCAAGCAATTGTTGCCTTTTCCAACTGGAAAGGAATCATTCTAATTACGTAAATTAGCTCTGTATCCCTGAGAGTTGAAGAGACATTGGCACTTTTCACACAGACACTCTAACACTGATAAAATGGGTGTTACATTTTATTATACATGTTGCAGGGCTACAGGTGTGCTCCCTGGGTGCCCTGCAACATGTATAATAAAATGTAACACCCATTTTATCAGTGTTAGAGGGTGTTTTCAGACGTGATGAGGCAGCTTCGCCCCGTCTTGAAAACAACCCAGAGATTCCCCGCTGGGACCACCCAGGCACGGCAAACAGACATGGCGGGGAATCAGGGAGGGGGCGGGGCTGTGCGGTGCAACGTGCGGCCGCACGGCCCCGCCCCCTCCACGCTGCCTCGCCGCCCGCCCTCTGGGGAGACGGGCGGGCGGCGAGGCCAATGCTGCTGCAGCGTCTGGCTGAGTTCACCACGGCCTGGAATCCCACCGGGGATTCCGGGCCGTGATAGCTGACCAGACGTTACTTTTTATTGATGCCCGCCTGGAATCACTTTCACCACGCTTCTGTGGATTTTCCCGCCGGGAGCCCAGGAAGCGTGGTTGAAATTGACCCCATGTGGGTATTCAGTGTGGCGAACATCTGGCGGCCGCCGAACAGACGTGCAGGGCACAGTGACCACAGGTGGGTATTCACTGTGGTTCACTGTGATCTTGTCACGTTTGAAAATACCCAGAGTGTCTCTGTGAAAAGGGCCAGAATATATTAAACATATTACTGGCTGAGGATGCTACAAGCACATGTGATTCTGGGGAAAATAATTCCATTTTTACAGCAGGCTGTTTTAAAAACTGATGATGATTGATCCCACTTTTTCAGAGTTCTAGAATGGCAGGAGTAGACCCTATATCTAGAATGGAGACCAACAGGTAAATTTCCAAAGTCTAAACTGACATATTGGTGCATCAATCAATCAATCATCATCATCATCAAATGCCAATGGGTGATAGCTACATAAATGCTATTTTTCGCCTTTAAAAGTCTACCTCTAACTGTCATACTTGCTGGCAAATATTGACTTTTTAATGGAGTCTGCCTGTATATATGCCTATACAATGTAAGCACAAAACAACAGTGTTCACCCATTATTCTTTAGAACTGCAAGTACTCTAGATATCAGCTATATCAAACGTAAAATGATTTGTGTGTGTGTTTGAATAGGAAGGTCTAAATCCTACTTACGCCACAATCCTTAAACCGGTGGGACTTTGCCAGAATAAGTGGTTTTAAGTTTCTCATAGAGCTAAAATAGGTTACCCAGAAAAACAGGCACTCCACTGAATTTGGGGTGCCCAAACTCAATTGGTGCCTAAACGCCACCCATGCGCTCTTGAACTGACTCACCCGCTCAGCTGTGCCACTGCTCCCACTGCTCCTTCCGGCCTGGCCCACTGCTCAGCTGAACTGGGTGGCATGCCACAGTCCCCAGAATGGGGGCGTGCACGTGGCTGGGAGAACAGAGGAAGCAGAAGTGCAGCCACGTGGATGAGTCAGCCTGGAGAGGGCACCCTGGGACCCTCCCTGGGCTGACTAATCCACCCGGCTGTGCTGCTGCATGCTGCTTCTCCTGCCCCAGCCTACTGCTCAGGTGAGTAGGACGGTGCACCACAGTCCTCATCGTGAGGGTGTACGTGGAACAGTGGAGCAGCAGCACAGCCAGGCAGGTGAGTCAGCCTGGGAAGCATGAGGGGGCAGGAGCAGGCTGACTCACCCACTCGGCTGTGCCGCTGCTCCCAGTGTTCCTCTGGCCACTGCTCCTGATGCTCCTCCCAGCCCAGCCCATGGATCAGCTGAGTCGGGCGGTGCACCACAGTCCCCATAGGAGAGGTGCATATGGGGCTCTCCTCATGTGGGGGCTGTGGAGGATGTGGGGCTGTGGAGGATCACTGGGAGCAGGGGCACACCTGGGCAGGTGAGTCAGGAGCTTCTTAGGGCATCCCAGAAAGTTCCAGAAAGACCCACAATTTGGGGTATCCAGGCTTCCGATGGGGGTCGGGTAAAATTCCACTGGGGTGCCCAAAAATGCAGATATTACCCATGAGTAGCAAATGTGCTGCCCACTGCACCCCTAGTTCCTCCTAATGTAGGCTGCAATGAGACAATTCTCTACGTGAAGTTACATGACCAAACTCAAGGTTGAGGAGGACATATTAAAGGTTATAAATAAATTATCGTTTCGTTTACTTTTGCTGGAGCACTATTATGGTCATTAAATATCCTACTGTAGCTACACTAAGGCAGAGATTCCCAAACTATGGGTAGGAATCCTATGCAGCATCATTCATGCCATCTGCAGAAGGGGTTACAATCCCAGTTGAAACCTGGTATACTTTGCCTGTTCTCATTTGAGAGATTTAAGTCTCAATATATATTCTTACAAGGTTTGGGAACCACTAAACTAAATTTGATGTCTGAGGTAAAAATTTTACAGATGGGTTAAATCAATAAAGTTACTATTGGAGACCCCAGTTGCCAGTGGTATTTGCCCATTAAAATATGAAAGGGTTTATCTGACACCAATCCATTTTAATTGGGGGTTTTCTTCAATGCAGAACATACAGCATGTAGGATGATTAAATTAATGCAAAAAGATTGGCTTCATCCTAATTTGAGAACAGATAAGGACTTGGTCCTCATTTGAAGAGGACCAAGGTTCCCCACACAATTTGTTATCAATGTTTAGGGCTTTGGGGTCCAATATACCCCTAAATTCTGAAAATATGGAGTTAGTGAATGTATACGGTTTGCATGAGAGGGTATGCTTGTAAGATCTGTTGCTATTTATATAAAACACGGTAAATAATAATAAAAGAGGATTCTGTGATTAGCTGTTAATAACCTTTAAAGGTCTAGACTGAAATTTAGTCTCTTTCCTGAGGAAAAAACCTTATACATTTTCTATCTAGAATCCTGTACACGCCTGCTATCTCTGTATGTCTGTCTATCTAATCTCTGTCTCTCCTTCACTGTCTCTCTTTCTTATACATTACATGGTGTTCTTATAAATGCCTCGTAATCCATGATTGATTACTAGGTTATTAAGGATACATGTCGAATAATCTGATGCATGGATTTTATAATTGAACTCACATATGTCAAAGTGTATATATAGTATATATAACTGTATATGTCAAAGCATTATAATATATCAGACCCTGCAAATCAGAAAGAGAAATTCATTGAGAGAGCAGCTCATCCACTTTTGGACAATTCAGTAACAGCAAAGAGCAAGAGACAGCAAAGGGATATTGTGGAAGAACTCTTGAAAAGCAAGAGCGCATGAAGAATGAAAGTGACAGTGGAGATCGGAGAATGGTAAGACAAAAACTAAAATATTAATTTGATTCTTGTAATCTGGGTAAGAGTGTGGTTTAGAACCACATCTACCAGCTATGAACATGAAAGTGAGCACTTATATATGCGAGGAGACGTGAAATCCTTTGCTGTATTTGACTGCTGCTATCCATTATACACATTGATGTGTGGCAAAATTGTGTGATTCCATATCAATCTCAGGGTTCGGATGATGTCACAGCTCTCTTAAGAACTGCTCTCATGATTTATTACATCTCCAAGCCTCTTTGAGAGAACTGTAATCTCACAGGGCCCAACACTGAAGTTTGAGTGGCCAAAACGTCATTTAATGTATAAAATTAATATTTAGGCAAGGCATTCATGTTAGGCAAACTGAGCTTTGTACTGGCAACTTTGTTGACCATTCAATATATTTATGCATGCTGTTTTGTGAATGTACATGCTATTTTCTGGTTTATTTGTAAGTACTTACAGAAAAACAAGCCAAATATGTTTAACATAGTGAAAGGGTCTACCATTCAAGAATTAAAGAAAAGGAGAGATCTATCTGACCTTCTTGATAGGGCTTAATTTGTGTGTGTGTGTGTGTGTGTGGTGGAGGGAGGGGGCGGTCAGCAGTTAAATTCAAGGGGGGAGGCTGAGCCCCAGGAAATGTTCCCAGCAGAAGTGTGTCCCCCCAAAATGTGATAGACCAGGAAAAGGCTGATATTGTTCATTTCAGGGTTGGAAATAAAAAATTGGATGGTTTATTTGGCTTTCATTAATGATTTTTCTGCTCCACCTGTTGTGCTTGTCATATAGATTAAATCACAAGAACTCATGTCTTATATTCAATGGTAGAGAGGTGGTCTAGGAGTTGGGTTTCTAGCTGGGAACTTGGGTTCAGTTCCCTGCTGTAGCACGGTCTAGGGCAAGGGCATGACTTCTGGGGAGGTTTTGGCCCCAGCATTTTTAAAATCTTTTTTTGGACAAATTAAGCACTGCTTCTTGACTTCAGTCACATGAGAAGGGCTACACAAGGTTGTACTCAGCACATGACAGAGATAAGTGTCTACTGACTTTAGATGCAAACATTACAGCATGTAAGAGAGTGATGACTTTAAGAGATAATACTGTTCTTGTTTCCCCCGCCATATCATTGTACACCAGGAGTACCTAGCTAATCTCAGCAACATTACACTGGTGTCATGCTCATGAAAAGGGAGAAGAAGACCATATTTATTAATTTATTTATTTATTTTATTTATTTATTATATATATTTATGAGTCGCTCCATATGCCTACGGCATCCCGGGGCGATGTACAACTAAAAATATTCATAAAACAAAACAATTTTAAAACATCATTAAGGAAGGGAAAGAAATAAAAATAAAATAAAATAAGGGCAGGGAAAAGCTAAAAACCCTATCTCGCCCTCCCCCCCTCCCCCAAGGCCTGGACGAACAGCCAGGTTTTACAAGCCCGCCGGAATGTTAAAAAGCTTGTGGTCAGGCGAACTTCCTCTGGGAGGGCATTCCAAAGACGCGGCCCAGCCACCGAGAATGCCCTCTCCATTGTGGTCCCCCGCTTAACACAAGGGACCTCCAGGAAGGCACCCCCGGCAGACTAAAGGAGCCGCTCTGACGCGCGGAGGGCGAGGTGGTCCCTGAGGTACGAGGATCCAAGACCGTGAAGGGGCGCGGAAGGCGAGGTGGTCCCTGAGGTACGAGGGGCCAAGACCGTGAAGGGCCTTATAGATCATTACCAATACCTTGAACCTGGCTCGGCTCTCTATTGGCAACCAGTGCAGAGTCCGGAGCACAGGCGTTATATGCTCCCGACAACCCACCCCCATCTGGAGATGGGCTGCCGCATTCTGCACTAGCTGCAGCCTCCAAACCAGGAACAAGGGCAGTCCCACGTAGAGCGCATTGCAGCAGTCCAGTCTCAAGGTGACAAAGGCATGGATGAGGGACGCCAGGTCTGGCCTGGAGATGTATGGATGCAGCCTCCACACCAGATACAACTGGTGGAAGGCGACTTTCGCCACCACCTCCACCTGTCGATCCTGGCGGAGATCCGAGTCCAACACGCCCCCCCAGACTCTGAACCTGCTGAGCTATAGGAGGGCAAACCCCTCCAATCAGGGGGGCCAACACCTCCCTCACCCTCCCCACCACCATCACCTCCATCTTATCGGGGTTGAGCTTCAGTCTGCTCTGCCACATCCACTCCGCCATGGCCTCCAAACACTGGGACAGCAACGAGACAGCAGGGTCTGGGTCAGCTGAAAAAGAGAGGTACAGCTGAGTATAATCAGCATATTGGTGACATTGCACCCCGAACCCTCTCACGACCTCCCCCAAGGGCTGCATATACACATTAAATAATAGTGGAGACAGAATGGAACCCTATGGAACGTCGCAGGACAAGGCACGGGAGCAAGATGTTTCAGCTCCCAACATCACCCGCTGGCTTCTCCCCAAGAGGAATGACCAGAACCATTCAAGAATAGTCCTGTCCAGACCCCCCAGGTCACCCAGCCGTCTCAACAGCAGCCCATGGTCCACAGTATCAAAAGCAGCCAAGAGATCTAGCAGGATGAGAAATGTAGAACATCCTGCATCCATCTCCCGGCAGAGATCGTCGACCAAGGCCACCAACGCCGTCTCAGTGCCATAGTCGGGATGGAACCCAGATTGAAAAGGGTCTAGGAAACCAATGCTGTCCAGATGCGCCTGGAGCTGGATTGCCACCATCCGCTCAATAACCTTCCCTAAAAAGGGAAGGTTAGAGACAGATTGGTAGCTGGCGAGTGTGTCCGCATCCAATGATGGTTTCTTCAGCAGGGGGCGCACCACAGCCTCCTTGAGGCAAGGCGACAACCTCCCCTGCTGCAGGGACGTGTTAATCACTCTCGCCAGCACCGTCCCCAATGTCTCTCTGGAGGCTTTCACCAATCAAGACGGGCAAGGATCAAGTTCACAACTGGTGGCTCTCACAGACCCCAGGACATCCACCGCATCAGCTGGCGTCACTTCCTGAAACTTCCCCCACATATTTGGACCAGATGGGACCTCCGTCACCTCGTGCTCTCCACCTACTTCCCCCAACCCAGCGTCAAAGTCCCCCTGAATCCGAGGAATCTTGTCTGCTAAGTAGGTGATAAACTCCTCACAGCGGGCCTGGGACAAGTCCCCATCCAGGCGGAGGGAGGCCGGACTGACCAGCCCCCGCACCACCCGAAACAACTCCACCAGGCGTGACTTCGCAGATGCTATGAGGGCAGCAAAGAACTCCATCTTTGCTGTCCTCACAGCCTCAACATAGGACCGCAAATGGGCCCTATGGAGAAGTTGGTCAGAGTGAGTCCGACGCCAGCGTCACTCTAGCCTCCTGCCTCATACACTGCAGCCCCTCATTAAACCAAGGGGCCCTGTGGTGATGAGACGTATAATCACACTGTAGTGTAATTATGAACTCAATGTAATGAGGTCACACAGATAAAAGGGGAAGTGCTGAGTGTATTACATGAGCAGATGTAATGGAAGTCTGGAGTCAAGGTTCCCAAGCTGTGGATCAGGGCCCCCAAGTGTGATCATGTCATATGTGGATGGGGCCATGATTCCATATGTTATCCATCAAACTTTGAATGTTTTTGGCCCTTTTCACACAGTCGCCTCCCCCCTTGCACATGTGTGCAGTGGGGGGGGGGAGGGCTGTGCAAATGACACCCACAGTGCAGGAGGGATCAGGGGGGCTCCCATAGGAATGGCGCCCATAGTGAATGGGGGTGCGTGCACGCTCCCACCCATCTCCATCCACCCACCTCCACCCATTACCCACGCACGGAGCAACGGTCTCCAATGCTGGTTGCTCCATGCGTGGAGATGGGTGTGCACCTGTGGGAACAGGGGTACACCCACTTCCACCCACCACGGGGCCTGGGTTTGAAAAGGGCCTTTGTTGCTGTCTGGGGTTAGTGAATTATATTTAAATCTCAAAATCAGGTCATGTAGACAAAGCATCTGGGAATCATGTGTTTAAAATATAAAAGATTTTGTACAGGTTTATGGGATCTTAAAGCACTGATGAATGAGATGAGTTAAAGTCAGATTCTCTTTAACAAAGAGAAAGGAAGACTGTGTATATACATGTAGGAAAGCTACCTGGCTCCTTCCAGTTTTAATCCAAGTTTAAGTTTCAATTTCAGCAAGTTAAGGCCACTGTTTACTGTGTGTCATTCGAAATCAAGTTCAAAGAAATTTACTAACCCCATCTCTTCTAAACAAAGAGGTTACTTTGACTTTGGAAAAGAGAAATATTAGAGAATTTTAGATCAGATGCTTTGAAAACTGCCTGAGAAAAAAGGAATCTTCAGGGGATGGATAAGTACTTCGCAATCTGAAAAGGCCTCCAGAGGTATACAGCCAGAGTTGAACTTGTAACCTCTAAATGTCGTCTTGAGCGCAAAACCTTTCAACCATCATCTAACAGACCTGAGATTAACAATTTAACAATGAGATGATTTTTTTTCCCCTCCAAAGAATTTCCCAACAAATCTAACCTCTTTCTTTTTGTATTGCAAATTTAAACAGGGAATTATTTATCCCTAGTGCGGTGTGATCATTCAAATTGCCAATAGTCCTCAAAGCTTTTGCTTTAATCATGCAGTCTAAAAAACTAGAGCTAAGGATGTACCATATATGTAGTACATTCTAATAGTTGCCCAGACAAAAGATTACATCTTGGGATGAAAGCAGCAAAGGTTGTGGCAAATTAAAATCAGTCACTTTTTCAATCACTAGTTTCAATAAAGCTTCTGGTGTTCAGAGGATGCATTCCTCCCTCATTAAAGTCAATGGCAAAACTCCCCTTGACTTTAATGGTGGGGGACTGTGCCTGCCCATGCCTTTATCAAAGCTTACAGACAGGAGTCCTTAAAAACAAATGTTGAGACTTTATTTCAGCTCTCCAGGAGGAGATACTCTTAGTTGGTTTTTCAATCTTTTCTATACAGCTGTGTGAAATGCCTTCCACCACAATGGCCGTTTTTCCATGGATGCCCCTTCGCTCCGCTGGGCGTGCGGGCAGGTGTGCGGTGGGGTGTGTTCATGCAAATGCCACAGTGGTGGGTGGGTGTGCATCCATGCAAACAGCACAGGTGGTGGGCAGGGATGTGTGCGCGCTCTGGCGCAATACCCACCTCCACCCATCACCCACCCATGGAGCCATCCAGCAAACTGGAGGAATCTCCATGGGTGGAGGTGAGTGTGCAACCATGGAAAAGGCCGCACACCCACCTCCACCCACCACCGGTGCACACCCATGCCCCCACCCACTGTGTCTGGTCAAAAACGGCCATTGATACATCCTGTACCAAAAAGATTCAAGGATAAACAATTCCTATCAACTTGGATTTGTTTACTTGCTGCTTTCAAACTGAAACCCCCACCCAAATTTATACCCATTTAATTCAAATTTCTGGGGCTCCAAATGATGGCATACAATGATTTTTCACTTATAGGCCCTTTTCACACAGATAATCTAACACTGATAAAATGGGTGTTACATTTTATCATACATGTTGCAGGGTACCATAGAGCACACCTGCAGCCCTGCAACATGTATAATAAAATGTAACACCCATTTTATCAGTGTTAGATTGTTTGTATGAAAGGGGTCATAGTACTGTGTTTTTTATGGGCCATCCTGATCCTCAAAGTCCTGTGCTGGGGTAATACATTTTAATGAATTAATGAATACAGCTTATGCAGGTGATAATGCCATTTTTATATTTTTAGAATCAGAGGGCAAATAGGTCTTTGGGCCCTACCTAGCTTAAGTATTTTTTTTACATTTTAACAGTAATTCCAGATGATGTGGATGAACAAGCTCAGGAAATATCAGGACCTCGTTATCGATATGAAACCGGTGTGTCAGAAAACATTCAAGTGATCCCTATCACCATCTCTGCAAATGGCCTGGTTCTGAAAACACTGAAAGGGAACTATGATCATCTTAAGCTCCCAAGAAGATTATCAGTCATGCCCAGAAGGTTTTTATTTTGAATACACCCAGATCACCAGGTCATCACAAGCACCATGTAATGCACTGCAGCTAGTTGGCTAAGTGTGGCTTCCAATTGTTATGGGAGAAAATACAGAATAATAACCCCATGGCTGAAGGGAACATTCATCCCAGCCATAGAACAAAACTCAGTCACACCTGTTATCCTCCTCGTTCTCTGGGTGAAACAGACATGCATGTAACTCCTCTTTAACACTGCTTTAATATTTCTTATGCATGTTGCAGGGCTGTATTGGTGCCCTATTCAGCCCTGCAACATGCATAAGAAATATTAAAACGGTGTTAAAGTGGAGTTAAATCTGTTTTCACCCTCTGACACAGCTCTCTCACCAACAGATGGTGCCTCTTCTCCAGCAGCTTACTCCTCCAGAGAGAAAGAGTAGGACGCAAATCATGGTGACTGGTTCCCTGAGTCGTCATCTTGAATACTGGGAGTGAAGAGCAGCCCTTAGGAGTCCAACTGGAGGTGGCTGGGAGTTGGTGGAACCAGCAGCAATATGTCACAAGAGGGACAGGACTCATCTTCTCTCTTCCAGTCTTGAAGGAGGCAACTGCGATCCAAGGTGATCACAATGATGCTTTTAGATGGACAGCAGCTCCACTTCTGCCCACGCCAGCCCACCTCACCCCTGGGTTGACCTGTCCATGTAAATGGCAGATGCCAGATGTGCAAGCCAGAGCTGGCTGTGCCTAATCTGGGGTAACCCCACCAGCGTCTCTCTATAAAAATCGAGAGCACGCCATGTGGAGTGGGCTGGAAAAAACTCAGGGCAACAGCCAAATGTGGAGCTGCTGTCCGCCTCTTGGGCAGACTCACGGTGCAGTTCAGTGCTTGGCTGGCTGTTGCCCCAGTCAGCACCATGGAGTTGTGGCTGCCAGCCTAACACACCACAACTCTATGGTGTGTGGGAGGCAGGCTCAGGTGGACTGTGGGCCAGGGAAACTGCCGGTCTATTTAAAGTGGACCAAAAAACAGCTGGAAATGGGTGGACGTGCAGGTGTACCGTCGGAGCAGCTCTGGAGGTGGGAAGCCTCCAAGACTGTCTGTTTACACCCAATGTGGTCCCCTAGTCATGACCAAACCAGGGCAACTTTCTTCATCCCAAAATGACCATGGCCAGCAGAGTTATTTGAGTATCACAGACACTGTGAGGGGCCACTTGTATTTGGAAAGTCACATTGACAGCAGTCTAAAGCTGAAACAGATCGTCAGGACTGATTCAGGTTCAATCCAGATAAGGCAAAATGGAGATAAGCATGATCCTGTCCCCACTTCATCAGTGATCCAGCTTGGTTTTTAGTACTGAGCATGTGTAAAATGGAGGCACATTGCTGTTCTGGCTCCCAAACAACAATTAAAATTGAGCATGGAGATACACTGAGGTTAAAAATCTGCAGTGAATCTCTGTGCACTGTTCTGAAAATGCGAAGAATCTTCCCAGATAAAAAGGGTTGTTCCTTTCAGTCCCAGGATTGCCTGAGTAAAGAAACATTTAAGTTTAAGAATGCTGGGAAAGGAATATGAAATAATAATGAAAGACGAATCCCTATGCGGAAGGTATTAAAAAAAGTGGTTCCCAAACTTTTTACCTGTGACACCTCATTTTGAGACTTAAACATAACCCCATGACCACAGGCATCAAAAAAGACATGCAAAGTCTATTAGATGTCAGTTGGCATTGAGACTTATCTACAGATAGTATTACACCACTTGGGGTCCCAATTAGAGGGCTGAAGCGGCTGTGGCCAAGAACCCTGCATCATGTTCTCGCACCCCTTTTGGCAGCAGTAGGCACCCTGACAGTGACCCCTGGAGCAGCACGTGTATGGGAATCAGCTGAGGAAGGGGTGGGGTCAGCAACACAGGCGTGGCCAGAAGGTTGGGCTGGGGACCCTTAAAAACCCCAGGACTCTGGCGCACACCAAAGGCCGCGAGCTTAAGGCATGGCCTTCATGGGGCTGGGGGTGTGTTATGTTGGGAAAGGAGATGTTTTTATGGAGCAACTGGTTAGAGGATGATAATGGTGTGGGATGTTGGGGGGTTGGGACTGGGTTGGGTGGGGGGAGAACCCAATATGTGCAGCCAGGTGTGAGGTGGGGGCACATAGAGGGAGGGGTGTTGCCCGGTGTGAGGGGGCAACAGGTGATTG
>QEPC01009522.1:3656871-3723422 GCA_003113815.1 Sphenodon punctatus
GGTGATTGAGTGGGAGGGGGGTTTGGGGAGAAATGGGGGGAGGGGGGATTTCAGTGAAATGGGAGGAGGAGGGAGGGGTGGGAATTCCCCTTGGGGGTCGGGCGGGACAGCTTGGGGGGTCGGTGGACCGGGGCGCACCCGCAGCCATAGGGGTCATTATGGGCTGGGGGGTATATGGTCTGCTTGGGAGGCCAGTGAGGACTTTAAGAACTGTTAGGTGCTTAGCATCAGTTTCACTGGCAGGCCCCCATGAGGCAAATGTGGGGGTCGGGGGTCAGAGGAACCCTGGCCTGAGTTTGGTGCTGGTAAATGCAAGGTCAGTCACCAATAAGTCAACAACGGTCCGGGATTTAATCCTGGATTAGAGAGTTGACCTTGTTTGTATAATGGAGACCTGACTGGACATGGAGTCAGGGCCTATTTTGGCTGACCTTATTCCAGCCAGGTACTCCATCCCGCATCAACCCTGGGCTGAGGGGCGGGGTGGGGGTGTAGCCATTATTTTTATGGATGAATGGTCTGTGAGGCGATTTTCTGTGCTATCTATCAAAAGAGTCGAGGCCCTTCACCTGGTGTTTGATTTGGTCAGAGACAGAGTGGGATTGCTGCTGGTGTACTGTGCACCTACCTGCCCCACAGCTTCCCTGTCCGCTCTGGTAGAGCTCGTGTTGGGGGTGTTCTTGCGGTGTCAGGGGTGGTTGAGGGAGACTGGCATCGGCATAGATATTGAAGTCCCCACAGACAATAGTCCTTGGGACTTCAATATCCATGCTGACACCAGTCTCGGGGATGCTGAGTTTGATTTCATGGATACTATGACAGACATGGGCCTGTATCAGAGAGTCACTGGTCTGACCCAGGTGGGCGGACATACCCTTGACATGATATTTTGCACAGGCCTTGAGGCGAGGGATCTGGGTGTGGGGGAAGTGTTAATAGAACACCTGTCATGGATGGATCATTATCTCCTCCAGTTCACCATCCTGATGTATGTCAGCCCTCAGATAGGTGTGGGGCCAGTTTGATTGGTCTGTTCCCGGAGGCTTATGGAACCGGATCGGGTCCGGATTGCCCTGGGGGATATATCCTCTGACCCTGACAGCCAGTCGCTCGATGACCTCGACTTACTGGAATACTCTGTTGACCGAGGCCATTGACTGTACAGCACCGAGGCATCCACTTCCCTCCTGCCGACAACGCAGGTCCCTGTGGTATACGGAGGAGCTGCGACGAATGAAGCAGGAAGGGTGGCGGTTAGAGTGGCGGTGGCGCCATTCACACACTGAAGCTGACAGGTTGCAACATAGAAGTTGGTTATGTTCCTATGCCATGGCAGTGCAGGCAGCAATAAAGGTTTCTTTTGCTGCTGTCATTGCATCTGCGAAGTCACACCCAGCTGAACCTTTCTGGGTGGTACGGGGGCTGGTTAGTCCAGCCTCCCTCCACCTGGTTCTGGAGTCATCTTCTGCTCGCTGTGATTTGTTTGTTGACTTTTTTGCAGAAAAAATCACCCAGATACACAGCGAGTTTGATGCTGCAGTTATGGTAATACAAGAGCCAGAGGTAACGGAAGCCCCGTCCTGTCCTGTTTTGTGGGATCAATTTCAGTGTGTCTTGCCTGCTGATGCGGGTGATGCTCTTGGGTTTGTCCGCGCTGCCCATTGTGAACTGGACCCATGCCCATTCTGGCTGGTTAAGGCTAGTCAGGATATGTTGGTGCCGCTGCTGGTGGGGGTGTTCAGTGCCTTCTTTCGGGAGGGCAGGGTGCCGAGTTGTTTGAAGGAGGCGGTGGTTCAGTCCCTGCTCAAGAAACCATCTCTTGACGTTGACGCCCTAGCCTGTTATTGGCCAGTCTCTAATCTTCCCTTTTTAGGGAAGGTTATTGAGCAGGTGGTGGCGCAGCACATCCAGGAGCATTTGGATAGGATTGGTTTCCTAGATCCCTCGCAATCCGGCTTTCGTCTGGGTTATGGCACCGAGGCTGCACTTGTGGCCTTGGCTGATGACCTCTCCCGAGCATTAGACCAGGATCATTCGATCCTGTTGGTATTATTAGATCTGCCAGCTGCATTTGATACTGTTGATTACGAGCTGTTGGTGGCTCACCTGTGGGACCAGGCTGGGGTGGGCGGTAGCATTCTTGAGTTGTGCCACTCTTTCCTGGCTGGAAGAACTCAGCGTGTGGTCTTGGGTGATTCATCATCTCCTCGGGATCTCACGTGTGGCTCCTGTTCAACGTATATATGCAGCCATTGGGGGAGGTCATTAGGGGTATGGTGTGAGTATCATCAATATGCTGATGACACCCAACTATACCTCTCTTTTTCATTGGACTCAGGCCTGGCAGTCTTGTTGCTTATCCGATGCTTGTCAACTGTGGGGGATTGGATGCGGGCGAGTTGACTGAAACTGAATTCTGCCAAGATGGAGGTGACGGTTGTGGGTAAAGCAGAGGGTGGGAGGGGGTCTGTCCCCCCTTGTCTCAAGTCCACAGTCCACAGTCTGGGGTTGCTCCTGGACTCACAGCTTCACCTGGATGCCTAGGTGATGGCTGTGGTGAAAGGAGCATTTCGCCAATTACATCTGGTGCGTTGGCTAAAACCGTATGTCTCAGATGCGGATCTTACCACAATCATCCATGCTTTTATTACCTCGAGATTAGATTACTGCAACGCGCTCTATGTGGGGCTACCCTTGGTGACGGTCCGGAAGTTGCAGCTAGTGCAGAATGTGGCAGTCCGTCTCCTGACTGGGGTGGACTGGGCGAGCACATAAAACCTGTGCTCCGTTCTCTACACTGGCTGCCAGTGATGTACCGGGCCCAATTCAAAGTGTTGGTGCTTACCTTTAAAGCCCTAAATGGCCTTGGCCCGACATACCTCAGAGACCGCCTCAACCCCTGAGGTCTGGATCAGCCCCTGCAGCCATCAGGGAGTGCCCTCCTGCGGGTCGCCCAAGTGTCTTGGATGTCGACCATACATAGGGTGTTCTCGGTGGCTGCACCATGGCTGTGGAATGCCCTCCCGTCAGAGGTCCATCTGTCTTCAGTCCTCCCCTCTTTTTGTAGACAATGTAAGACCTGACTGTTCCGCCTGGCCTTTGGGGAGGGGGAAAGGGAAGGGGGGGGTTGTTAGATGGGGTATTATTGCTGTTTTTATGTATTACTGTTTTTAATTGTTTTTAGATGTTTTATGTGTTTTATTGTTGTACGCCGCCCCGAGCTGCCTGTGGCAGGAGGGGGCGGTATAAAAGCTGAATAAATAATAATAATAATAATAAATAATTAATTACATCTGAAAGAAGTATCTACAAAAACATGTATACTCAATTAATTTCTGGTACTTGAAGCAACCTGACAATATTGGGTACTGATTGATTGGTACCAAATTTTGATCCTATTCTGATACCTGATATTCTGATACCTGGTACAGATTTTTCAACTTCTGTACTAATTTCTTTTTCCCTTCAACACCCATTTTTTGGTATTTGTCCCAGAAAGTTGACTTCTGGTCCTGGAAAGTCAACTTCTCGTCCTGATTTTTCAACTTCTGGTCCTGATTTTTTGACATCCTTTTTTTTTGTTTTCCATCCCAATTTTTCAGTTTCCTATTCCTGATATACTAATTGGTGTCGGAAATTATTGATTTTTCAGGTAGCTGGCTACCCAATTAGTAATCATGTAGCCCATCAATTACCCAATGCAGTACTTGAAAATGCGGGTATTACTTGTGGGTAGCAAATGAGCTACCTGTTTCAGCCCTAGTCCCAATCCAAGATTTGGGAATTTCTGTCTTAGAGATTCAGGGCTCAGTCACACAACACTCATTTGGGTAATGGCAGAAACCCACATGGCTTTACTGCTACTGCTACTGCTACTACTACTACTACTACTACTACTACTTATCATTCCTATTACTACTATTCTATTACTACTACTTATAATTCATTCTTGATCCTCTCCAATCTGACTTCTGTCCACTTAACTCCTCGGAGACAGCCCTTGTCAATGTCTCCAGTGACCTCCTCATTGCCAAGACCAGGGGCCATTACTCTCTGTTCTCATCCTCTTTGACCTATCTGTTGGTTTTGACACTGTTGACCACAATTTGCTACCGGTTGTACGCAGTGCTGTACAGATACACATAGATACCTATTTGTTTGACTGCCTCTCTCCCCAGACTCTGGATTGGCCCTTGCGGTCTGACAGGGGCGCCTTTCTCAAAGTCCCCCAGGTGTTGTGGGAAGCAACTATGGAGAGGGCATTCTCAGGCTGTGGAACTCTCTCACAGCGGAGACCTGTCTGGTCCCGGCCCTCTCCACCTTCCGACATTTGTGTAAGACCTAGCTGTTCCGCCAGGCTTTCGGCGAGGGAGATGGGTAGGATGGCGGGTGAGGGTTAGGGAGGAGGGTTTTTCATTTCTTTGGATTTACTTTGTGGCACCTCATTATGTTTTATATTGTTGTTTTAAATTTTTTACTGTATTTTATATTGTCTTTTATGGTTATGTTAGTCACCCCAAGCTGCTATTAGCAGGAGTGGGGCCAGATAAAAATGCATTAATTAAATAAATTAAATAAACATCAAGGATGGTCCATGCTCCAAGGAGCTTACAATTTAGTTAAGACAAAGACAGTTAAAAACAGGGAGTGTTATATAAATCATGGCCTACAAGTTCATTCAGTAGTTAATTTATTCCAACTAAGATATTCTAGTTAAAATCTAGAAGTTTACGATATGTATATAGTCTGGGTACATGAATTTAAAAACAACCTCAAAAAGATGGGCCTTTAGGCAGGCCTTGAATATAGTCAGGGAGGGGTACTGCTCATGAAGATTGTTCCAGGCATACAGTGCAGTGATGTGAAAGACATGGAGTCTGGTCTACTCTTGGCAATGGAGGAAAAGGGTGTGAACAAGACTGCCTTGCCTGATGAACAAAGGTCAGAAGAAGGAGCGTGGGGGGGGGGGATAAGGAGGAGAGGTAATGAGGGGTTGCAGAGTGAAGACATTTATTAGGTGAGTAGAAAAAGGTTCAACTGTATGCAGAAGTGGATGGGGAGCCAGTGTAGAGAGTTGAGAGGGGTTACATGGTGAGTGCAGTGAGTTACATGGTCATAGTGGCATGCAAGGCAGGGGAGTCTTGTAGCTGAATTTTAAACAGACTGTAGTGCAGATAGATGGTTCAGTGGGGGCCTTCGAGAAGCAAGTTCCAATAGTCTAAGTGGGAGGTGATGAGAGAATGGATAAGAGTTTTTGTAGTGTGTTCAGAAAGGAAGAGACAGATTTTAGCAATGTTATAAAGAAAGAAATAACAAGCTTTGGCAGTATTTTGGATGTGAACAGAAAATGAAATAGAGGAATCAGAGGTGACCCCCAAGATTGCAGGTAGAGGGAACAGGAATGATGACAGAGAGGGAGGGAGAAGTGGGTATAGGAGGAAAGAAAAGAACTTCTGTTTTGGTCATATTAAGTTTAATGTGACGGTGAGACATCCAGGCAGTGATGTCAGACAGACAAGCTGAGATTTAGGATTGGATTCTGGGTGAGAGTTCAGATCTACAAATCATTAACATAAAGATAGTACTGGAAGCCATGGGAAGAGATCAGATTACCAAGGGAATGGATGTAGAGGAAGAAGAGAAGAGGGCACGGGACAGAGCCCTGGGGCACACCTACAGATAGTGGGATCGTGGTGGTGGAGGATCCACCCAAAGATACACTAAATGTGTGATGGGAGAGGTAAGAGGAAAACCAAGATAGTTTGGGGTCCGGAATGCAAAAGAAGACACAGTGTCAAGGACAAGTTGGTGGTCAACAGTGTCAAAAGCAACAGATAGCTCAAGAAGGATGAGAATAGAGTAATGGCCCCTGACCTTGGCCATGAAGAGCTCACTGGAGACTTTGACAAGGGCTAGCTCTGAGGACTGAAGAGGACGGAAGTCAGATAATGAATGGCCTGAGTCAAAAAAAATCCTTATCACTTTAATTTGTCAAATCCTTATCGCTTCCTATGCTCCTTGGTGACCATGGATAAAGCCACACGTGATGGTCAGGTTGCTGTGTCACAGATCAGATATGCTCCTGGCCGGGCCAATGGCAGCACAGCCTGGGTGTGTGTGTGGAAAAAACAGGGAACATTTGCCCCCACGCTGCGCCCAGCGTCCCACCCCTGTCATGGCAGGCAGCCATGGCAGAGGCAACCTGGCCTGGCAGACTGGCCCAGAGCTAGATGTGCAGGTTCCGCGATGACTCACTTTAACCCAGCAGGGCAGGCCCTAACCCGGGCTGTTACTTCAGCTGGTTGCAGAGGTGAGAGCCTGGGCTAGCCACCAACACAACCCGGAATACCCCAGGTCAACATCCAGTAACCCGGAACCAAACGTGACGGCGGCCTGTGGGGCAAAGCGGGCTGCTATCACGTCTGGCTTTACCCTATGTGTTCTCTTCCACTTGTTCCAAAAGCCTTGGTTGTCCAAGAATCTGACTCTCTCAAGTAGCAATTGTGCAGTTTGAGCAACCCAGCAACTTCAGTCCCCGTTAATATAATTTCCCATTTGCCACTTCCTGCCTCTGGAGCTGAAACAGGTAGTGGGTTTAGTATTCATGGGTATTAATCACATTGTTGGTAGCCATTTGGGTACCCAAACAATATCCATTACCAAAATGGATTCTTGCATATCTGATTTTTTTTGTTTGTTATGGTATTCCATTTCATTTTTGTGTGTTTCTGTTGTTTTTTGTTTGTTTCAGTATTTCAGTTGCATCTCTTTTGGCAATTGAGCATGTGCAATAGGCCAAAATGACATAACTGAAATGTTACTGAAATACCAAAATTACTGAATTACCAAAATAACCAGACTGAACAAAAAGCAAATCAAAACACAACAAAAAAGCTAAAATGGAATAACAACATAGGCTACCCTCCAGAATGCAAACAGATATCGGTTATTATCCAAATCAACATTTTTGGTTCAGAGAGCATAGATTTGATGGGTTTACCTGTTTTCTTGTTTTTCAGGAATTTGCTTCAGATCTACTTCTGACGGACTGTAGAGGTAGGACCCTCATCTCCATGGTGTTCCTGGAATATTGCAGGCAGGATATCCCAAGAGTATTTCTGCATGCCTTTGCACTGTAGCAACTACAAGAGAGGGGGAAGGGATGAAGAGTGGCCATCAAATTACAAGGGAGTCAACATGAATTCTTAGACCACACCTTTCCATTTAAGAGGGAACATTAGCAAGCTTAAGCACCAAAAAGAATGGAAATTGATAGTAGAGGCTTCTGTGTTAACTTGAGGGCCATGTAAGCAGTAAAGATATTGCACTGTACATTCTCACATATTGTGCTCTGCTCTCTACTAGCTTAGGCTCCATGCACCCATATTTTGTCTTGGTTTTTCAACCCTCCCAAATGCCCAGCCAATGCTTAATTTGTTAAAAAATTAATAACCAGGGTCCAGAAACTATGCCACCTTCCCCAAAAGACGTCCCAGCCCAGAATTTGCTGGAGCAGGGGACTGAACCTTAGTGTGCAGCTAATAATCCAACCACTGGACTATCCTGCCTCTCTACAGCTGGACATAAAACAGGAGTTCTTGTGATTGAATCTACATGATGGCCAGCGCAGGGAGTGGGGAAGGAAAGTCATCAATGAAAGCCAAATGAACCATCCAGGTTTTTTTCTGGCTTTTGTTTCCAAACCTAAAATGGCCAATATCGGCCTTTTCCTGGCCTTTCACATTTTGTGGGATACTCTGCTATTGGGGAACATTTCCTAAGGCTTATTCTCCTCACAAATTTAATTTCCGAGGCTAAGCCTTCCGCAAATTAAGCCCTGTGCCCAGCCACACACAGATGCCTCTTCCATCTAAAGCAGCTGATAGGTATATTTCCTGGATATTACTGAAATCTTTTGGATTATGAAAAACCTAATCTGACAGCTTCTATAGCCAGAATGAAGTTGTTTACTATTTTGCTAATATTCAAACAGGAAAACTGATGCACATTTTTGTAAAATGGCAACATTCAAAACTCCACATTAACTTCATCAGGTATCTACAGCAGCCCTGGTAGTTTCCTACACTGCTGTGCTACAATTACTGTGGAGTGGAATTCTAATGTCACCCATTTAGAGCAGAGGAAATTTTCTTTGCTCCATGAAGTGATAGTTCTGTTTCATAAAACACCGAGCTACCATTTCCTCACACCATGCATATGGCTAGAGATGTCATTTTCTTCCTGTTGGCAACAAAAGGGCTGGGTAAGCTAGTATTTGCTTATTGCTATTTGCAATAACGGCTGAGATTAGCAGAGGCACTTAACTGGCATGCTGTCTGTGTAAGATAGGAAGATGCAAATGGAGCATTTTCTTTGAGGGCTCCTCGACTTTGGAAGGCATTTACTGCTGGGTTAGAAAGAGCCTTGATTAGTTGGCCATTAGGACATTCTAAACAGGCCATCTCTCTGGGAAAGAGGTTGGGGAAGGGCTGAGGTGTGGATTTTTATTTGTGCTGGGGAGTATGGTTTTGCAGGAGCAGAAATGGAGAAATAACAGTTCTGTGCTCTGGTTTCTTGTTTTAAAAACAGACTGTTGTTGGCTCTTACTGTTTTTTGTCTTCACTGGACTGTAGTGTTTTCTCTGTTGTCAAGAAAACATAGAGATTGGGGCAGAGATTGTTCATAGGTTTCTGGGTTAAAATTTAAATAACCACAGATTCAGGTCTTCTACCAAAGGTGAGGGAGATTGTTTACTCAATGTGCATGGCCAAAATATTATCAAGGGGTTTCTGCAAAAAAAATCCTGTCTTGGTTGCTAGCGCAATTGGCATCTTCCAGATAAAATATTTTCTCCTTCTTTCTCTCCACCTCCCCCAGATTCCTTCATTTCCATACTCTTCATCTGCCCCATACTCAAAATTCCTTTGGTCTTTTTCATCCCTACCATTGTCCCTGCAAAATCTTTTGCACCACAATGGTTTCTCCCTCCCTGCACTTCATGGTAGAGGGCTCTCCTACCTGGCCCTTGCTTCTCAGGAAAATGGCAGATAGGTTTCCTGGGTCCTCTGCTGACAGCACTGCTTACAATCAGGTTGCCCTGTGTCTGTGGGGTAGGGAGGGAGTTCTGGAAAGGAGTGTATTTATTTTAGAGCCGAAAGTGAGCGCAGGTGAATAGTGGTCTCTCTTTTGTTCTGAAAGTGGTAACATCCCCTCTAGAGAGTTGATCCATGCATGTGTAAATAGCAAAACCCAGTTCTTCAACATAGGGTGAAAAGAGACATGACGCTAACGCCACTTTAACACTGCTTTAACGTTTCTTAGGCATGTTGCAGGGCTGCATAGGGTACCAATACAGTCCTGCAACATGTATAAGAAATGTTAAAGTCGTGTTAAAGTGGAGTTAGCGTCATGTTTGTTTTCACCCATAGTTTTCCTACTCTAATACCAACAAAAAAAGTATTTAAATATGTTTTCTTTTAAACATTCCAAAAATTGGGAGGTATTCAGACATGATGTGGATGCCTTATAAAATTTGAGAAAAATAACTTTAGATAAAACGATGGAACTAGACATTCTCTGTACTGTATCTAGTGGATAACTGAACATTTCCTTGGTACGCTAGGCTAGGTTTGGTCAGTGGAACCATTGGTCGCTGCAATGAAAGCTCTTCTGGTAAACGTAAATTGCACCTTGTAGCAAAAATCAACGACTAAGATATAAAAGGCTATCACTTGACTATCAAGTGAAAAAGAAACATAGGAATTTCTTCAGACCATGGTCCATTCAGTCTGGCATCTTGTCTCTGACGCTGATCAATATCTGATTGTGCCAGCAGAAGTGGGACATCCCTTCACTTAGCAAAAGCTGAATAATCTGTTCCATTAATTTCTCTTCAACTGACCCCCTAATTTTCAGATGTCACCGTTTGCCGTAAAACATGATAATTTATGTCCTCTTCCTATCACCCAAATTTGGAGGTATTAGGTGTATGTACCTGTGCATGTTTGCACTGTCTGTATATCTGTGAAACCTTTCTTTGAATCTCAGTTCCTTTTTTAAATCACAAGTTGTTGCATTGAGTTCCACAGTCAAATAGTCTCTGTGAAGAAGTCTTTCTTTTTATCGTTTTTGATTTTGGCAGTGTTCATTTTAACAGACTGGCAAGTAGATTTTATCACATTACTCAATGACCCATTAAAACTGAATAGCACTTTAAGCCTGAATTATTTTATTACCTGCATACAGATGGTTTTTTCATATGGGTAACACCATAAGAATATGTTGACATAAATTTCTGTTCAAAACTAATGATGTCCAAGTTGAACAACAAACATCAAATTGTTCCATGTGAGTCTCATTGATCCTGTTTCTTCTTGTTAAAAACATAGGGTTTTGAGCTCATCCTGAAAAACAAAGCAAGGAGATCAAAAAATGATTTGTGTTGTGAAGTTGTTGTCACATCATTTAATAACTATAGATAGTACTTGTAATTAATGTAGGGGTTCTCAGACTATGGTCTCTCCCACTCATGAACATGGAGACATCTGCATATTCATGAGTGGGAGAGGCCCATGTGAAGGACACGGTGCACGTGCGCGAGGTGAGTGGTGTGCGTACGCGCTCCTGCTTAACACGCAGCCCAACTCACCCCCCCATTCATCCCTATGGACCAAGCAACCTGGGGAAATGGAGGTTGCTCCATGCATGGGGATGAGTGGGGATGTGTGTGCGGTTGTGTACACACCCCACCCACCTACACACTGGCATGCCCACCCACCCCCAACCCGGTGGCACTATGTAAAAACGGCCTATAGGTTGGGACCTGAAGGGAAGGTAGCTCCATCCGCAGATGGTGTCATGATCCCAGTTGATATTTCATACAATCTTTGTATGTCTTTGTTCCTGTTTGGGGCTACAAGATTATTTTTAAGTGCCACAATGGGGTCACACACAGGCAAAAAGCTTGGGAACCCCTGAATTATTGATTACTTTAAATTATTAATAAATGGGGTACAGAAAAATGAAAGTGATTTGCCCAAGAGTATATAGATGGCTAGACACAACTAAATTCTAGTCCAGTGACATATTTATTGGATCACATTTTCCCTGAATTTCTGAAAAGCGTTTGTAAATTTGGGTTTTTGATTCACACTTGCCTCTAATTTAAATGTAGTTGTTCTGACAAAATTCATTTTCATTCATTCATTTATTAGATTTCTATACCGCCCCATCCTGCACAGCAGCTCGGGGCGGTTAACAACAATAAAAACATTTAAAAACATTTAAAATACAATCATAAAACATATCAATAAAGCTGGTGGTATAAAAATAAATACACAGGTGGGGGATTAAAAATCACCCCCCCCCCTCCCTCCCAAAGGCCTGGGCAAACAGCCAGGTCTTACAGTTCCGCCGAAAAGTCAAAAGGCTTGGGGCCAGGCGAGCTTCCTCCGGAAGGGAGTTCCACAGCCGCGGCCCTACCACCGAGAATGCCCGCTCCATCGTGGCCCCCCGCTTAACACGGGGGACCTCCAGGAGGGCACCCCCGGCAGACCGCAGGAGTCGTTCCGGGGCGCGAAGGGCGAGGCGGTCCCTAAGGTAAGAGGGGCCAAGGCCGTATAGGGCTTTATAGATCATTACTAGGACCTTGAACCTGGCCCGGCACACTATCGGCAGCCAGTGCAGCGCTCGGAGCACCGGTGTAATGTGCTCCCGGCGACCCGTCCCCGTAAGAAGACGGGCCGCCGCATTCTGCACCAGCTGCAGCCTCCGGGCCAGGAACAAGGGAAGCCCCACGTAGAGCGCGTTACAGTAGTCGAGTCGCGAGGTGACGAAGGCATGGATGAGGGAGGCCAGGTCCGGGCCAGAGACATACGGACGCAGCCTACGTACCAGATAAAGCTGGCGGAAGGCAGCCTTCGCGGCTGCCTCCACCTGCTGCTCCAGCCGCAGGCCTGCGTCCAAAATGACCCCCAGACTCCGGACCTGCTGAGCTACAGGGGGGCAAACCCCCCCAATCAGGGGGGCCACCACCCCCTTCGCCCTCCCCACCACCATTACCTCCGTCTTATCTGGGTTGAGTTTCAGTCTGCTCTGTCGCATCCAATCCGCCACGGCCTCCAAACATTGGGATAGCACCGAGACAGCAGGGTCTGGGTCGGTAGAAAACGAGAGGTACAGCTGAGTATCATCAGCATACTGGTGACATCGCACCCCGAACCCTCTCACGACCTCCCCCAAGGGCTGCATATAGATGTTAAATAATAATGGAGACAAGATCGATCCCTGCGGAACGCCACACGGTAAGGCGCGGGGGCTCGATGTTTCTTCCCCCAACACCACCCGTTGGCTCCTCCCCGAGAGGAATGAACGGAACCATTCAAGAACAGTTCCGTCCAGACCCCCCCGGTCACGCAGTCGTCTCAACAGCAGCCCATGGTCCACGGTGTCAAAAGCGGCCGAGAGATCGAGCAGGATGAGAAATGTCGAACATCCCGCATCCATCTCCCGGCGGAGGTCGTCCACCAAGGCCACCAACGCCGTCTCGGTGCCATAGCCGGGGCGGAACCCAGATTGAAACGGGTCAAGGAGCCCGATATTATCTAGATGACCCTGGAGCTGGAGCGCCACTGCCCGCTCAATAACCTTCCCTAAAAAGGGAAGGTTAGAGACAGGTCGGTAGCTGGCGAGGGCGTCCACGTCCAACGATGGTTTTTTCAGCAGGGGGCGCACCACAGCCTCTTTTAAGCAAGGCGACAACCTCCCCTACCGAAGGGATGCATTCACCACACACTGAACAGAAAGTGGCTGTGTTCTAAACAGTTTTCCATAGAGAAAATGGCTGCAATTCCAACCCCCCTCTGCGCGGGGTCCGCACGGCCCAGTCTCTGCTATGGACTTGTGCGCAGTTTGCATGCATATATGCCCGGGGGATTGCACGCAGTTTCCTCAGACGATGGGATCGGCCCCACCGACTTTTTTTTTCAAAAAAGGGGATTCCTAGCTTGGACACTCCTTCCATCTTGTTTTGTTTCGTGCCAGGCTGATTTACAGCAGGTGTACAAAACTCCAAGGGAAGGAATCACAGGAAACTTTAATCTGTCATTTATTTATAAGCTTGACATTCCACATCATGTAAAATTAAAATCATGATCTTGTTCCTGCCTCACTTCCTTTAACAACAGTCTCTTCAACAGCCCTCTGTTATGGACAATGCCAAAGTGTACAGAAGTTCTAGATGCTGAAGCATGTTTACTTTTGGCTGTGCCCTTCTTTTTATTTATTAGCTAATTATAGTGATAAAGAATTCACCAGTTTTAGTTATCAAGAACTGGGTAGAGACTGGTTTTAGTATTTGTGTGTGTGTGTGTGTGTGTGTGTGTGTGTGTAAAACACAAATGAACAAGAGAAGCTAAGGGTGTTTTCTAACAAGATGATAAACCCACTGAAGTCTGTGTTTGGTCTGTGCAGTCCCCACTCACATGTTCAGCATGTCCAACCAAAAAAACGGGCAGCCACTGCATGTAGTTTTTGTGCATGCAGACAGACCCCATTCATCTCCCATGCACAGGATTAGCCTCGCAAACCTAATGAACGTGCAGGCAGTTCTTCCCCATCATGCTCCACCCACCAACCCCTGCTTCCCGTGGTGAACTATGGGGAGGAAAAGCCGCCCCAGCTGTTTCTTTCCTCCAGGCTATTATGACAGTACTTGCTCCCATGGTTTGGCTGCTGTGCGCAACCAATTCTAACTAGGCAGCCACCCAGCAGTGTACATTTTTCAGAACATTTGGCATGCGGTCCACTTGGCATTTCCAAGATGTCTGTATTACAGATGTCTGTAACACAGCCATGGATCCCAAGAACTTCAGAGTGCTCGTTATCATGCTCTGGGCCTTCATGACCACTAATGAGTAGAACCTGCGAGTAATCCAACAGATCCAAGCAGCCTGCGGTTGTTGGATCAAGGAGATTTCTAGGCACAGATGGGAACATGCTCCATCTGTGGCCATGATATTGGACCTGCGTCAGCACTGTAGATTTGCCTTCTTCCGGTGACGACAAACCACGCTGAAGAAGATTGAATCCCTGCAGTGGGAGATGACGTGTGCAGGAGACACAACTTCATTCATGATTCACCAATGCCTGCACATGGCTGTAACCACTGAGGCGCTTGTGTGGGTGAAGAAGAAAAGCACAGATTGGTGGGAGAACATGCTGTCCTCTTGGGGAAATGCCAAGTGGATCGCCAACTTCAGGATGCCCAAGCACCTTGTCCTCCAGATAGCTGAGATCCTCAGGCCTCAGCTGGAGAAGCACAGCATGGTAATGCAGTCGCCTATCCTGGTGGAGAAGCGTATGCCATATGGAAGCTTGCTACTCCAGACTCCTGCTGCTCTACGCCCAGCAATTCTGCATTGGAACCTGCATGGTGGCTACTATTCTCATCGAGGTCTGCATAGCGATAGTGGAGGTGCTGCTGGACCAGGCGGTGCAGTTGTCTGATCCCACAGAGGTAACGGTGGGCTTTTGGTGGGAGGGCTTCCTGAATGGTATTGGGGTGATTGATGTGAGCCATATTGCCATCATCTGCCCACCCCACAGCAAGGACGACTCTTTGAACCAAAAGGGGTTCTTCTCTGTGGTTCTCCAGGCCGTAGTGGAGCACTGTGCCTGGATTGTGTATGTGCTGGCTTGGTGGTTTATGAAGAACCATGATGCCTGCATCTTCCATCAGTCCCCCTTCTTTGGCCATATGTACAATGGGGTCTTTGGACCCACTACTGAAACCTTCATTGAGGAGTTGCTCATGTGGCCTGTTGTTCCGGGGGACCATGCCTACCCATGAAGTCCTGACTCATGAAGGTCTACAGTGTGCCCACACCCAGTAGCAAAGGTGTTTTAACAGGCAACTCAGCACCACCTGCTCTGTTGTGGAGAGGACTTTGGGGCTTTTGAACCAGTGCTGGAGATCAATTGAGGCCAGGATCAGTTTTCAGCTGGAGACCTCGCCCCTACAAACCACTGCTGACTGTGTTCTCCACAACATCTGTGAGACCAGTGGGGCTGCCTTGGAGACCCCCCAGTCAGTTAGCTTTGATGAGCCAGTCCCTCTGTTCCTGAACCAGCACAACAGAGCAGAGCAGCACATAGCCAGCATGCCTTGTACCGGCACATCTACCAGCACCCACCAGCAATGACAGTTTAAAACACTACGACAGTTTAATGATCCTTTAAAAATGTTAACCACTCTTCTAAAAACATTTAGTAGCAAAAAGTTTAATAAAGCCTTCAGAAATGTTTCCAGTGTGTTGTGTTTTTATATGGTCTAATGGACTCTCCCACCCCTACCTGTACTATTTCCAGCCATTTCCTTTCCCTCTGTGTTCCCTGTTAACATTCACAGAAGAGCCAGGTCTGGGAATGGTACTAAGAAATGCAGAGGTGCAGGCGAGCTGCCTACTACTATGGGTACTTTCAGACGATACAGGGCCCTTTGGCCCCGTACCGGCACCACCGGCTTCGTTCCCCACCGGGGTCACCCCGTAACGGCCCAACAGACGTGCCGGGGGGATCCTGGCGGGGAAAGTGGGAGGGGCCGGGGCCGCGCGGCGCAACGTGCGGCCGCATGGCCCCGCCCCCTCCACGCACCCCGCCGCCCACCCTCCGAGGAGACGGGCGGGCGGCGGGGCCAATGCGGCCGCCGCGTCCGGCCGATCGTGCCACGGCCCGGGATCCCGCCGGGGATCCCGGGCCGTGGCACACGGCCAGACGTTACTTTTACTTGGCCACGGCCCGGGGTCTGTTTGACCATGCTTCCCGGGACCTTCCCCCGGCTAGCCCGGGAAGCGTGGTTCAAACGAACCCCATGTGCCGATTGACCGTGGCCAACATCTGGCAGCCGCCAAACAGACGTACGGGACACGGTGACCACAGGTGGGTATTCACCGTGGTTCACCGTGTCAACGTCACGTCTGAAAATACCCTATGTCTCACCCCACCGCCCTCAAATGTGAATGCTTCCAACTGTCAGCCCCCAAAGCAGCTTATTGTTCGCTATGCCACAATGCCATTCTCCATAGTCCCCCTTTTCCTTCCCCGCACTTCCCCCTCCCCAAAGTGGCTTATCACTATGCCACACCTCCATTCTCCATGTCCCTGATGTGACCCGTGTCCTCATGTGCAAGTACATTGCTAAAGTAATCCCCCCCGTTTTCAGTGCACCTGGCCCCCCTTCCCTTCTAACCCCCTGCAATGCCATGTGGCCAGACTGCCCCTACTTACTCAAACTTCCTGCCTTTCCCAGAATATGTATGGAAGCCATGGATTGAAAAAAATATAACCGCTTTATTAAACAATGAAAATATGAATTCAACTTTTGTTTAACTTTATATTAACTTTACCATAAAGATCCACTTTCCCTTCTCCAGTATGTTACTGTTGCACATACCTCTCATGTGTCCTGGGTTTTCCAGGAAATCCCTTAGTGAACACCTCTTTCGTTATCTGTCTGGTAGTCATGGAAAACTGCTGCAGAGTCTCCAGGACCCAGGTATAGAAGACAGTAATTCACAAGCCATCAGTGGGAAAAATCGGGGATTTTAAAGCAGGAATATCCTGGAACATCCAGGATACTTGAGAGGTATGCTACAAGAGTAACTTGGAGAAAGGAAGTCTAGGGCTGGATGGACTTGTCCAGACTGCGTTGTGTCTGTTGCCACATGTTCTCCATCTTCTTGCTCACCTTCTCAGTCATGCTGTCGAACCACACAAACCGCTGTCAGAGGTGGAACTAGTGCACGTCATCCTGCTGTTGGTCCAGACCGAGCTTTGGCAGCCATGCGTTCTGTAGAGGAGTGAAGATCATACAGAAATCAAGCACTGCCATTTGTGCCCTCATCTTTTCCCTCCATGCGTGCCATTTTGCCTCCCCCCACCCTGCCAGCCTGCCATGGTTCCTCACCCCAACCAGCCCACAGTTCTACCATGGGGTCTTCCCACTCAACTTCTTTGCATACCATTCGCCTCTAGTGCTGCTCTGTCCCAGGAAGTATTGTAGTGCTCCCAAGCACTCGCCTGGCCACCTGCGAGCAGAGTTAAGAAAAAAACCTGACATAAGTAGAGAGCCAGTGTGGTGTAATGGCTAAGTGTGCAGTACTTGGACAGGGTGGTAGGGGGAGACCCTGGTTCTAATCTCGCCTTAGCCAGAAACTCCCTGGGTGACCTGGGGCTAGTCACATTATTCTCTCAGCCTATCTTACCTCACAGGGTTGTTGTGAGGATTAAAAAATTGTGTTAGTTATATGTAAAGTGCTCCAAGTGCCATGGCAGGGGGGTGCTATATAAAAATAAAGATGATGATGATTAATTAGATAGCAATAAACAGAAGCCTTTATCATGCAGCTATGTAAATGGGGTTAGGGTAGGGAGGTTCCTTCTTTTTGTTCTACCTCCCCCATATGGACTGTTTTATATTTTATTGACTTGTTTATTTTATTGTTGTATTTTATGTTTATATTTAATTTATTTTGTGATTGTTAGCTGCCGCAAGCTGCTTCGGCAGGAGGGACGGAATGTAAGTTATGAAAAATAAATAAAAATAAATAAATAAATGTTACCCTTAGAGAGAAATAAGCATGACCACATTTGGTATAACTCTTAAATTTCTGACCTCACAGATCTATGTTCCCAATCTTAAACTTTAATGCTGCGGTCCTAAATCCACTTATTCCAGAAAAGTCCCACTAAGTCAATGTGACTACTCTGAAATAACTGGGTTTAGGACCACAGCCTAAGTATTCTAGGATCTCCACTCCCTAGTATTTTTCTGGCTCCTGGGATGACTATAAAAGCTTGCAATAAGTTCTCACCAATTCTTTTTTGGACATCTGACAGGCCAATTTCTTCAGTCTCGGTCTTCTGGGAAGGAAGCAAAGATAACCCAATTTCCTTCTCACACTCTCCCTCCTCACAGGGCATCTGCAAAGCAACCTGCCTTCTACATCTCCTCAGATACAGCGGCAGTGGATGGGTGTACTAAGGCCGTTTTTAGATGAGCGCCGTACGCTTGCGCCTGAAAATCACGCGTCTGTGAAAAAAAGCGTGGGCAGGGTTTAGACGTACAGGGATGAACCTTATAGTGCTCATGCATTTTTTAAAAACATGCCAAATAAAGACCTCATCTAAAAACAGTCTATGAGATGGAGAAAAAATAGGGCCAATACTTTCAGAAATGTTGGCTGCTTAACTAAAGACACCTAACATTTGCAGAATTGCTTTTGAAGCTGTAATTAGTGGCAATGGGGAAAACGCAACAAACACAGGTCCCTGCCAATGGTCCATCTAGCCCAGTATCCTATCTCTGACAGTAGCCTGCAGCAAGTGCTTCAGAGAAAGTATACAAAAACAGGTATATAGAGAGTGTTCTATCTTCTCTCATTCACTCCTACTTCAGTCAGACAGAGGTCTCACCCCTAACCAACAGGCATTGCAGGACTTGTCCTGACATGTCCTGGTGCAGAATGCGGCGGCTCATCTCCTAATGGGGACGGGTCGCCATGAACACATTACACCTGTGCTCTGTTCTCTGCACTGGCTGCCTATAGTCTACCGGGCCCAATTCAAAGTGTTGGTAATGACCTTTAAAGCCCTAAATGGCTTGGGACCTGCTTATCTGTGAGACCACCTCAGGCCCCAGATCATTTCGTGGCCCCTGCAGTCAGCAGGGGGCACCCAGTTCAAGGTCCCCTGGGTATTCTGGGTGGCAACAGTGAGGAGGGCATTCTCAGTGGCTGCACCTAGGCTGTGGAACTCCCTCCCAATGGAAACCTGTTTATTCCCGGACCTCCCCTCTTTCCGAAGATCATATAAGACCTGGTTGTTCCACTGGGTCTTCGGGGAAGGGGGGTAGGTGGGTGGTTGGGAGGGTATATTTATTTATTGCCTTTAGCATTTAGCCTTTTTAGCAATTTTAATATTATAATACTTTGTTTTATGTATTTTTTATATGTTGCTGCTCCGAGCCGCCATTGTGCAGGAGGATGCGGGATAGAAATGAAATAAATAAATAATATGCATTGCAAGACCTCCCCTCTATTGCAGGACTTATCCTCGGTGAATATATCTAACCTTTCTGGAACGCGGCTGTGCTACTCACCTTCACAAGATGCCATTCCATAGTGAAGAGTTCCATAGATTAACTGTACATTAGATGAAAAAGCACTTCCTTCTGTTTTTTAAACTTGCAATCTATTGATTATTATTATTGTATTATTATTATTAGCTTTTATATAGTGCCAGCAATGTACCTGGTGCTTTAGAGAGAATAAAATAGACACGGTCCCTGCCCGAGAGCTTACAATGTAAAGACAGGGGGAGGGGAGACAGGGAAGGGGGAACAGAGGAAGAGACAAGGGATGCAACATTCATGAGGATGCGAGAGCTCAGGTACATGTTCTTGGCTTGGTTACAGTAAATTGGGAGTTTGCAAATAACAGGTNGAGCAGAACACGAGGGTTTTGAGGAGGGACTTGAATGTGTGGAGGGTGGGGGTAAGGCGGATAAGGGCAGGGAGGGAGTTCCAGGTGTGTGGGGCAGTGAGTGAGAAGGGAAATGGTGGTTGGGGGAGCAGGAGAAGTGTGGGAGGATGAGGGAGGGGATGGAAGAGGAGCGGAGTGCTCAAGCAGGGGCTCGGAGGGAGATCATGGCAGAGAGGTAGGAGGGAGGAAGGTTGTGAAGGGCTTTGTAGGTGAAGATGAGGAGCTTGTGAAGAATACGCTCAGGAAGAGGGAACCAGTGGAGAGGGGAGAGGCTGCACATGCTCAAAATGATGGGCTAGGTGGATGATCCTGGCAGCAGAGTTTTGAACAGAGATGAGGGAAGAAAGGTGAAAGTGGGGAAGTCCAGTGAGGAGGATGTTACAATAGTCGAGGTGTGAGATGACTATGGCATGGATGAGAGTTCTGGCAGAGGAGACAGTCAGAAAGGGCAGATCTTAGCAATGTTGTGGAGGGAGAAGCGGCAGGATTTGGCAACGGAGTCAATGTAGGGTTTGAAGGTAAGGTGCGAGTAAAAAATGAAGCCCAAGCTACGGGCTTGGGGGACAGGGAGGATGGAGAACCCATCAATGGCAATTGACAGGGAAGAGGGAGAGGAAGGATTGGGTGGGGAGATAAGGAGTTCAGTTTTGGCCATGTTCAGTTTGAGTTGGCATTGAGACATGCAGGTGGAGATATCAGAGAGACAGCTGGTGAGACGATATTGAATAGAGGGGCAGAGGGAAGGAGTGGAGAGATAGAGTTGAGTGTCATCAGCGTATAGGTGGTATTGGAAACCGTGGGAGTCAATGAGTTTGCCTAGGAATTGGGTGTAGATAGAGAAGAGGAGAGGGCCAAGGACAGAACCTTGGGGAACCCCAACCGAGAGGGGTAGGGAGGAGGAGGGGGAGGAGTTAGGAAGAGATACATTGAAGGAGCAGTCAGAAAGGGAGGAGGAGAACCAGTCGAGGACAGAGTTCCAGAATCCAAAGGAGTGAAGCGATTTAAGCAGGAGCGAGTGGTCAACAGTGTTGAAGGCAGCAGAGAGATCAAGGAGGACAAGAATAGAGTAAAGGCGGTTGGTTTTATCCACAAGAAGATCATTGGAGATCTTAGCAAGAGTGGTTTCAGTGGAGTGAAGGGGGTGGAAGCTAGATTGGAGGAGGTCAAGGGAGGAGTTGGTGGAGAGGAGGTCGAGGCAGCTGCAGTAGACAACCCGTTAAGGAGCTTCGAAGCAAAAGGGAGGAGTGAGACAGGATGGTAATTATTAGAGGGTTAAGAGGGATCCAGAGTGGACTTTTTGAGGATGGGGGAGACAGTGGTATGTTTAAAGGCAGAGGGGAAGGAGCCGATAGAGAGGGAGAGGTTGATGATGTGCAGGAGGGGAGGGGGGATGGTGGAAGCAATGGAGGTCAGGAGGCGGAAAGGAATGGGGTCCAGGGGGAAAGTGGAGGGGTTGGAGGAGGAGAGCATGGAGGAGATTTTCTCAAGGGAGGTGGGAGAGAAGGAGGACAGGAGAGAGGTAGGGGGAGGAGGGAGACGGGGGAGTGGTAGAGGGAGAGGAGTTGGAAGCGATTTCCAGGCGGATCTTGTCAATCTTAGAGGTGAAAAAGAGAGCAAGATCCTGAGCAGAGAGAGAAGAGGGAGGAGGACAGGGGGAGTTGAGAAGGGAGTCAAAGGCAGAAAAGAGGCGGTGAGGGTCCCGGGAGCAGGACTCAATGTGTGAGGCATAGTACTGCTGTCTAGTTAGGGAGATAGAAGGGTTGAATGATGAGAGGCAGAATGTGAAGTGGCGGAAGTCAGCGTGGTAGTGGGATTTGCACCAGAGGCATTCAGCAGCCCGGGTGCAGGAGTGCAGATGGCAAATAGTTTGGGTGACCTAAGGGCAAGGGTTACGGGAGTGAGCTGGGCAGGAGGAGAGGGGGGCAAGGGAGTCAAGGGTGAAGGTGAGAGAGGAGTTGAAGGTGGAGATGGCAGAATCGGGGGAGTAGGAGGAGAAGACTGAGGGGAGAAGTTGAGAGAAGGAGGAGGCAAAGTCCTGGGCACAATGGCCTGCAGATAGTGGAATGGACAGGGAGATGGGGAAGAGGAGGGGGAGCAGTGGGAGAGTTTGAAGGAGCCAAGAAAATGGTCAGATATGGGATGAGGCTCGAAGAAGAGATTGGAGACAGAACAGTTCCTAGAGAACACGAGATGAAGAGAGTGACCATCAGTGTGGGTGCGGGAGCTGGCCCAGAGGTGGAGATTAAAGGAGGCTAAGGAGAGGAAGTGGGTGATGTAAGGCTGAGAGGGTGCATCAACATGAATGCTGAAGTCGCCAAGATGAGTGTAGGGATGTCATCAGAGAGGAATAATGTGAGCCAGGACTTGAACTCGGAGAGAAAGGAGGAGAGGGAGCCGGGGTTGGTGGTGGTCGGTAGATAACAGCAACATGGAGGTGGAGAGAGGAGTAGAGTCGTATGGAGTGAGCCTCAAAGGAGAGGAAGGAGAGAGATGAGGGAGGGGTTGAAAGTGGAAGAAAGAGGCGAGGAGGACGCCTACGCCACCAACCCGGCCTTCGGAGCGGGGTTGGTGGGAGAAGGAGAGACCTCCGTAGGAGAGGGTGGCAGGAGTGACAGAGTCAGTGTGGGAGATTCAGGTTTCATTAAGGGCAAGAAGGTGAAGGGAGCAAGAGAAGAAAAGATCATGGATATAGGGGGCTTTATTAGCAGAGGAACGACAGTTCCAGAGGGAACAGGAGAATGGGAGTTGATCAGGGGGTAGACAGGGAATGGGGATAAGATTAGGGGAAGGGGGGCAATGGGATCGGTGAGAGATGGGCACTGGGGCAGAGGGGTATGGGGCAAGAAGTGGTGGGGGGAGGAGGAGGAGGTGTGAGGACGGTGGAGAGAGATGACAGGCTTAGTGGGGGGCAGGAGGAGAGGGGAAAGAAGTAGGAGGAGAAGCAGGTGAGAGGGAAGGGGGAGCAGGGAGAAGAGGGGAGAGAGGGGGTGAGAGATAAGGACAGTCATCTTAGTGGGTCGGTTACAGAGGGGGGAGCTGGGATGGATCTTGTGGTTGTGCTGGTAGCCGCCTCCACTGCCCTTTAGTCTTAGGCCGTTTTTAGATGAGTGCGGCAGCGCCCGCGCTTGTTTTCCAAAAGACCCAGCAGTCCGCTTTACACGCGACGCTGCCACCGAATACGCGCATACGCAGGTGATGCGCATCAATTTCTGGCCGCGTATGACCGGCCTCTATCACTGACCTGGTCAGTTTGCGGCCGGAAATGGATGCGCATAATTTGGCGGCGGTGTCACGTGTAAAGCGGACTGCCGGGTCTTTTGGAAAACAAGCGCAGGTGCCGGCCCACTCATCTAAAAATGACCTTAGTGTTATGAGAGAAGTTAAATAACAGCTCTGTCTTTACTTCCTCTGCATCATTCATGCTTTTATAGACCTTTACCATACCCCCTACTGTGTTGGCTCTTTTCTAATCTGTGAGTTCTAAACTGGAGGCATAGCAAAATTGAAACTGGACTGGTTCAGAAGAAAGAATACTCCTTCCTGGAGCTCCCTTCTTTCCTATCCTTACTGGTGCAGCCCCACCCTCTACTGCCCTCAAAGCTGGCACTCTATTTTCAGTCAGTCCTTGTTCCCCTCCTCTTCTAGTTCCTCTATTTCTGCAAATACAGCTGAGGAAACAGTGCACGGGAAGTAGTGTTTTGAGAAGGTCAGCCATCTTAAAACTTCATCCTAATGAACGAAGAAGATTTGGGCAATGAGTTGAAAGTAGAGCCACTGGTTTCCTGGAGCCAGGCAAGGATGACAGCGCCATGAACTGGGCTCATGCAGTACACAAAAATGGAGTTCCTAAAGACCAGACCAGCCTCCTGTAGTCCTTCCTTCTTTCCCTCCCTTCCACGCTCCCTCCTTCCCTCTTTTTTGCCCTGTACAGCAGCAAGACCTACTTGTGGAGCAGCAGTGGTGGTGAGACTGGGCAGTGCCTCCACCCTTGTGCTGGGTTGGGTCCCACCACCCCTGGGCATGGGGGACCAGCCTGTGGAGCACCCAGCGCCAGGCAAGAATGACAGCGCCTTGGTCTGGGGCCATATAGGACCCCTGGATGGGATTGCTCTGTCCAGAAGCTAGTCTGGTGCTGCCAGCCGCTTTTTTCATGCCCAATCCTGCTTCTGGCAGCTGCTGGCTTGATGTTCCTGGGCCCGAGTCCTGCCCATGTGCTTGGTTCTTTGACCCACTCATAGCAGTGTGGTAGCTGCCGGGAGGCTGCACAGGTGTCCTAGTCTCCATGCCAACCTAACGGCTGGTGGCTGCATTGCCTCTCCAGGGGTTGGGCATGGGATCTGGCTGGCCATTCTCTTGTATGTTTTCACACCCTGACAGATGCCTGTCCAGTCCTCTCTTGAAATCCTCCAGGGAAGGTGATTCCACAACCTCCCTAGGCAGCCTGTTCCACTATTGAATTATTCCAACTCTTAGGAAGTCTGAACCAGTGGTCTCTGTGTTTTCCCCGTTGCCACCAATGGAAAACACGGTGAACGTGGGTCCCTGTATTTCACCTAAACACATGTACTCACAAGTGCTTAGCCACCCTCTCTCTCCCTCCCCAGCCACACATTAGGCAACCTTGCCAGGATGGCTGCTCAGGGGATGTGCTAGCCAGACTCCCATGCACCCCATGCAGGAACAAAGAAGGTGGGTATCATTTGGCCAGGGGTGGGGCTTCCAAGGGGCAGGTTTTTTCCCCTACTACCTCACTCCCGGCTCTCTCTCATTTACCAATTTTCTGGCTGCATCCCTGCTTTGGGAATCTGTCTCCTTCTGCCAATCTTTACATCATGTAGAACAATATTTGAACAGTTTTGTTGCGGAGAAGATCAGCAGCACTTGCTGAAAGTTATTAAACTTTAGCCATACAATCAAACTCATTCTTTTATTTTTAATGTTTACACCAGGGAAAGAGGCGGAGGGTTGTTTTGATGCCTGAACCATTTTCTTCTTCTGCTTCAGCGAAGTATTTACTTGCCATTAGTTTATCATAAACTGAGCAAAGTGGCTTATCCTTTCTTTGATCATTAGGCTCAGAAGGGGCTCTACAAGAATGATCCCTTTTAAGCTTTCATAAACAATCACTGTAACATCTACTTTTTAAAAAAATATCTGCACATTCTTATATGTCCATGTGTGGGGCTTGGGCATTCCTTATTAAATCAGAAGTGTCATCTCATGCATTTTTAGAATAAGACTCCGCCACCTTAAGAGAAAAGAGATGGCGCTCCTGAATTGTCAAGAGACTCAAAAGTGAGCCCATTATGTTTTATACAAGATGCTAAATGATTAATATTTGTAAATTAATATGTTTAAATTATATGTGCACAAAGCACTCAGCACCGTATGCACATACCATGGTTGGAGTTTGATTGCCCATCCTGAGAGAACAATTTAATATGTGCACCTGACTATTAGAGTCTGCATGAACTAGTGAATCTGAAACAGAGAAAAAGTGCAGATAAGAATTATAATACTCAAGGCAGTGCCTTTCTGGGCAATTATATCATGCCTTGGATGGTGGTGTAAGGCATGAGGCTGAAAAGCTGCCTGATTTTACCCACTTGAGAAATGCAATAATTCCCCAGAAATGCAATGCCTGGAGTGTATTCCTACTATTATGAAATGGAATTCATGAATAAGGAGAAGGGAGTGAAGGGGGATAAAAAGACCCACCCTTGCACATACTAGCTATTATTAAAGTGGCTATGACATCAGTCACAGCCAATCAGACATGCCTTGTAATGTCCAGAGTGTTAAAGACATTTCATAATTAAGTAATGAGACATGACAGGGCGTGAATTGTGTTGTATTAATTCACGCCGAGTGTGTTGTTGTAAGGCAAGAAAATGAAGGCCATTGACACAGCCAACTGTGAATTAATCCTACCCTGTTCTCACAATGGAGTCTCTTATTGTGGTTTTATAAAATGTTAATTTTTAAATATTTATATTGTTAATTAAGTGATGAGCTGCTAAGCCATGACTGCAATTCACTTTTATAGTTCTAAGCAGCAAATGTTGCTATTCTTTAGCCGCGTTAACAGCCAATCAAATCACTTGATTTCTTTGGTCCATTTGAAATTGCGTTCTAATGCTTTTCCTTGTAATGGCTCCTGTCGGGTCTGTGTTCATTTGCATAACAAATATCTACGAATCTGTAAGGAATAACTAGCAAACTTTTGCCCCACGCTTTGAATACGTGAATGCACTGGACATACTGTGTATTGTTTTTGTTACTTTTCAAAGAAACAGCCGTTAGTCTCTTAAGTGTGAGCAAGGTATTACATTCACTGGTCAGGACTTTCTCTCTGTATCATACACTGCTGTGGCACTAGTATATATTTACTGCTGAAATTAATCATTTTGTCAGATAAATAATACACAACCAGTAAACCCTACATTTTGGACATTTCTGGATGCAGTTTGTTTTATACTTCTTCTAAGAGTTTTTCATAATTAATGTGTGAATTGGACACTAAGGGACTATGACAGGGTCATGGGAAAGTCTTTGCTGGACTAGACTCAGGGTGGAGAATAAGTACCTGCAAGGAGCAATCTCCAGGTCTCCAAAACTGGGAGTCAGGCTGAGCAAGGCCTCTGTCCCTTTAAGATAGCTTGCTGCCTTCATTGGCCACACCGGTTCTGGGGCTATAGAAACAGCAAGCTCAGACATCAATTCATTCTGCAGTGGGCCAGGGGTGGAAAAGGAGCTCTGTGCCAACAGACTGGGAGCTAGCCAGAGTGCTGATTCTAGGGGGAAAGTAAGATGTGGACATTGTGAGGAGAACTTGTGAATAAAATAATTAATTAATAAATAATACATCTATTGAGTAAGTTATCCCTGAGTTATGTGAATGGATTGGGGCTGGATTTTCGTCATTCGCTGCTCACGATCTTAAAGAACATTTCTGCCCAGAAACGTATAGGGAATGGCTACACCCTACTACAGGGGACCTATTCTAAATGCACAAGTCTTAGAGGTCCCAATCTTGGTTCCTTTTGAAAGAAGCGTGAGTTTTGCCAATTGACTTCAATAAGAGAAAAGTCAGGTTCAATGATTTTTCTGTAATTTATCTTTGGCCCCTTTCACACGGACACTCTAACACTGATAAAACGGGTGTTACATTTTATTATGCATGTTGCAGGGCACCCAAAGAGCATGCTTTCACCCCAGCAACATGTATAATAAAATGTTACATCCATTTTATCAGTGTTAGAGTGTCTGTGTGAAAAGGGCCTTTGTATGAGATGAAAGTGAGAAATGGAGGACAGGAGATATATATTATTATTATTATTATTAACAAACATTTATATAGCGCCAGCAGTGTACCTGGCACTTTACAAAGTAATAAAATAGACACGGTCCCTGCTCCTAGGGCTTACAATCTGAGATATTTACGCTTGTTGAAATATAGGGAAGGAGATAGGGGTGTGCATGTTGTTTTTCTTAAATAACAATAACGAAAATTGTTGTTTTCATTTTCGTTATTGCAATAACAAAAACAACAACCAAGAATAACGACAACAATAATGAAAATGACAACCGAGAATACCAAAAATGACAACCAAGAATACCAATATCAATATCAAAAACGATACCAAAAATGATACCAAAAACAATACCGAAAACGATAACAAAAATGATAACAAGAAACAAAAATGACAATGTCTCATTGTTAGTGCTGTGGCAGCTGGGTTTTGGAGGAAAAATGTAGAGAGGGGAGGAGGGAGCAAACATCTCGGAGTCTTAACAGGGTTGAACTCTTGAACTGTGCTTGTGTTGGGAGGGGCGATCAGCTCAGCAGTATCTGATGGATGTATCCCTGGCCAATGAGCAGCACAAGCAGGCCCCAGCAGTCTCATGGGATTCTGTAATTGCTCAATACCTGCTGCCTCCCACAACCAATCAGAGGGGCTTTGAGGGAGGGCACTGCAACCCTTTATAATGGGAGGGCCAGGTTTTTTCTCTCTGTTGTGTGAGAGCTCTGCTGGTCATGTTGCGTTAACAGAACTGTGGTGCTTGCACATAAAACATCCTCCCTAGCCCTCATTGTTATATTTATTTATTTATTTATCTATTTATTAGGTATTCCCACCAATAACTTTCTTGCCTCATACCCTACATTTTACCTTCTCCTTTTCCCTGCCCTTCTCCCCCCTGTACATTATATAGAGAATAGGTAGTATAGATTAGATACAGATATATATTATAGACATATAAATTAGATTAGAATAGTTATATAGATAATTGATTAGATAATAGATAGTTTTCCTTTCCCCTTCCCCTGTCTCCCTTAGCTTTAGATCAATATTAGTTATGTACAGGAATCAATAATGATACTGATACCAAAAACAAAATCTTTGTTTGAAATGGTACTGATATCAATAATGATAACGAATATTGATACCAATAAAAGCGATACCAATACCGATAATGAAAACAATATCAAAAATGATAACAAAAACAATAACGACAATGATAACGACAATGAAAATGACATTGTTGTTGATAACGACAACAAAAATGACGTTGTTGTTAATAACGATAACGAAAACGACATGGGGGCCTGGTGCACACCCCTAGAAGGAGATGCCTGCTTCAGTAATACTGGGTATTTTCAGATGTGACAGGACTCAATTCGCCCCGCCACGGAAACACCCTACTGATTTCCCACCGGGGCCAACTCGTAAGGGCCAACAGATGTGCTGGAAGCTCCCGGCGGGGAATCCGGGGGGGCGGGGCTGCGCGGCCCAACGTGTGGCCGCACAGCCCCACCTCCCCCACGCTCCCCCAGCAGCCCGCCCTCCCAGAGATGGGTGGACACTGTGGCCAATACGGCCGCTGCGCCGACTGCCCCCGGGAAATTGACCATGGCCCGGAATCGGCAGCGAGCATGGCCGCCGATTCTGGGCCGTGGTCAGCGGCCAGATGTGACGTTGACACACTCAACCACGGGGAATTCCCCATTGTTGAGCGTGTCAACATCACATCTGTTCAGTGTTATGCCGGGTGGTCACCTCCGTGAAACCACGGGGGGGGGGGCCGGGAATCACATTCAACATGCAAACGGAGATGGTCCGGGCAGGACCTCCATTTGCGTGTTGAATGTGATCCCCCCCCCCCCCGTGATTCATGGTGGAGAATATCTGGCGGGGAGCTTCCGTTCCCCCCAACAGACGTTACAGGATCACGTTCACCATGTGGGGATTCACCGTGGTTAAGCGTGATCTCATAACGTCTGAAAATACCCACCGTTTTCCTATGAACTTAGAGCAGGGGTTGGGATGGGAAACTGTGCAGATAAGGCACATCATTGATTTTTGTTTTCTTTTTCATTTTTGTTTCCAAAAATGCCTTCATTTGGGGTTTTTTTTTTTTTTAAAGGATTCTACCATTTTTGTTTATTTTTTCCCCATTTTATTTTATTAAAAATAATCTTTTTAAAAAATCATTGCCTATGCACAAAACAGGTGCCAGGGCTGTTCTGCCCATGTGTGGCCCTTTTCCAAATGGCACGGGTGGTGTTGGTGCCACTTTGGAAAAGGGCACAGATGACGTACAGAACTTCCCCGGTGGCCATTTTGAGTACGTGCCGTGATTTTTATTATCTGTATTTTTAAACTATTTTTAATAAAATAAAATGAAAAAATAAAAACAAACAATGAATGAAATTAAATGAGTGTCGTTTACTTATTCATTCATTATTTGTTACCTTAGTTCATTAATAAAACGATACAAAATTGCATACTCCTAGTCCTCACCCCAGGACATTTGGACATTTTTTGTACAAGTTCTGCAACCTGGAATAGTTTGCAAGTAGGAGCCCAGTGCAGCTCCCTGCAGAGGGAGGGATTGGGCACGATGGGACATGCCACCAGGTGGGTGGGGATGATGAGTGACAAAGCACTCTGCTGATGCAGCATAATGCAAGGCCTGGAAGACAGGAAGAGCTCTTGGAGTGGGCCCTCTATGGTGGAACACAGACTCCAGAGCACTCTGTGAGGAATACAGGGACTGCTGGAGTTCTCTGTGTGGAGGGCGAGGAGGATGGGGGAGAGCATGTGCCTGCACCTGCTCTGCGGCCCAAGCAAAAAAGGGAAAGAAAGGGATGGTGCTTCTGAGAGACAGGACTTCTTCTCTTAGCCCTGTTTAAAAAAAATGGACTGCTTGCAAGTTCAAGGAGTGATGTTTGGAACATGAAAGGAGCAGAGTTGTTATCCTCCCTTCAGTGTGGACTGTTGTCATGTCACTGGGAGTTAGAGTGCACAGTGCTAGATGAGTGATGCTTTGACTGCTGCCAAATTCTACTTTGGCTGATAGTGCTAGTGCTGGTCCTGCTGTTCATGGGTCATGTTTGTGCGTAGCGCAGGCAACAGCGCTCAGAGAGCCTGTTCCCTTGTTTGCCTTCCTGCTCTCTCCCATCTTTCTGAATGGCCCTCCAGTAGCACAGAGATTTTGCAGTTGGCAACTGCAAATGGGATGGGAGCATTTTGCATAACCACCCCAATGGCTTTGTCCCACCACAGGCCCACACAGGCAGGGGAATCCCATGGATTCTCGGATGTGCTCAGGACATTTAGAGAACTTAAGCTAATGTTTACCAACACATCTTATTTCTCCCTGCCTGGCTCTTAGTGGGGTAGGTGAACAAGTTAATTTGAAGAAGGTGGCCTGTGGAAGATCAACAGGTCAGGTCCCCTCCCTTCTTTCTCTGACCCCCTTCCCCTTCATCCTGCCAAACACATAGGGACTAGAGTTGAAATGGATAAGTAAAAAATTATTCACAGTTAATATCTAGTATTCCAGATAAATTGGCAGCTTTCTGGTAACTACTGAGTAACTGGGGAGGTCAGCTGCCAAGCTGGAATACTGGATATAACCGTTTACTGAATTACTGCAGTACCGCATTACTGCATAATCAGATCAGTCTGGACAGAGGGAGGGAGTAAAATAAAAAAAGAAAGTCATATGGCAATAGGGTAAACTGTAATCTGGTTAACTCGAAAACCACTGGACACTAAATGGGATATCATCAGTATCCAATTGGATACTGCAGATACCAAAATATTTGACTAAATATCGGAGAGCATCAGTTACTCGTTTCAACTCTAATAGGGACCATGAATAAGCAAGAAATGTCAACAGATGTGTAAGATACTGGTTTGTAGGGCCAGCAATGCCAAAATGCTATATTTAACTGAGCATAAAAAAGTAATTACAGGAACATTTTCCTTTTTGTAATGGGTGAGACGGTGTGGGTCCATCAAACTTTCCCATGTTAGGAGGGGGCCCTACACCACCATTCTGCACGAGGACCCAACTTCCCTGGATTCTGCACCATTACAGAATTAGTCTCTAAAACATTTTCTGATGAGCTTTCTGAACCTTGCAAGGGCATGAAAGACATTAGGCATGCATGCACACGCGCATGTGTGGGTAGGGGAATTTGCGATGACGCAGAGTGTGGCTGGAGCTAACTCGATCAAGCCAAACATGCTCGTTTATAACAGATATATGTTTAAGTCCATCTCATTGGCAATGCTGTGTCGTCATAGCACCTTCTCTCAGGTTGTCCACTGTCATCCTGCAATGACCCTGTAAGAACCTTTCAGGGTAAGATCCCAAGTTGGTTACCCACTATAAGTGGTTGTAGGATATGGCAACCACAATCAACCCAGCTTTTCCAGTCAATGAGAAGGCAGTGGTACAAAAAGTCCGAGGAAGGATTCCAGAAAGAGTTTATCAGTGTCAGGAAAGAGCATGTGGGAAGCAGCTTGCCTCTAGAGTCCTCAGTAGAGGGTAGCAAGGCTCATGGGCATAGCAGAGAGTGTGAGGCCAGAAAGCTGAAGGCAGTAAGCTGTTCTGAAAAGCTGACTTGACAGTGAAAGCCATAGCCAGGACCTACTCTGCAACTGGCTAGGCTAGGGAAGTTCCAAGTGTGCACTTGGATCCTGGGACATGCAGTGGCCCATGGCCTCCTGGAGAAGGGGCTGATGGAGTTATGGAACTGACAGAATGAATAGCATTGTGTGTTGCTTTGCACTGGGATGGATACCTATGAACAGTGGACTTTGTGGGCTTGAGTCTGCAAAGACTCAGCCAAGTCAGGCTGCACGCCTTCATGTTACTTTGTACCCATGATCAGTATCTGCACATCCTTTCATTGTGGACATCATTTTATCCAAGTCCATTTATCCCTGACCTGTTTCCATTTACTTCTCTCTTGGTGCTTGGGAACCTGTAGCTGGGCCATTGAGCACAATTTGATTTTTAATTACCACATTATTCTATGCATAGCATTATGATACCTTTCCAGTAATAGGCATGCAATGAATTATTTAAACTGAAGAATTAAAATAAATAGAATTAAGACATTTGTAAATATGCATGAGCCAGAATGTAATTCCAGACAAGCGTTATGTGTCTATTGCATGGGCTACGATTCACTCTGATGTTTTTCAAACTTTTACAACTTTCAGAAGGCTTCCTGTTTCGTGAGAGTCAAAAGACATGTCTTATTTGGCAATTGCTTGGCTAATCACACTCTATACGAGTAAAGATACAGCTACTGTGCCAGTATTGTGTTTACACAAGGAGAGGCGTGCCAGTATCATTGCCATCATGCACTAAGTACAATCCTCTTTTATCCCACATCAATTTGCAAATATTTTTTGTAAAAATATTTTAATGTATTTATTTAAATAATAATAACAAAATAATCTCTTTTCCTCTTAATGACTCTTTTCAAAACTATGTTTCAAGGATGACCCATAATTTCTCCTAAACTTCATTGGTTTTGCAGTAAACCTTCCAGGAATAACATTCCTGTTACTTTCCCTACATTTTCTAATGCCTCTATTAGGGATACCTTCCAGACAGATTGACAGCCTGTTATCTTGGGCATGAATACTGACATCACTCCGACTTCAGTACAATAAAACATTGTCTCATATTCTCATTTCTTAAACAATCAGAACATATGCACAGATTAATTTTAGTGCATGGATTTTTTTCCATTTGAATACATCATGATTAAAAGTTCATGACCTTGATTATATTATGCAATTTGAGAAATAGCCAACAATGTCCGTGGTGATTAAATATTCCACTTTGTAATTATTTTGTAACTTTTGTTCTGCTCTTCACTCACTCCAAAAATTATCATAAAATTTTGAAAGATGTCCTCAGTGAAGAATATGTCCATAAAATATTAAATATTCAATTTTCCTCTATCATGGCTTGAAAAATTCATAATTACATGATGATCCACATAATAACTCATTCTGAAAAGTCATATATGGCACTTCCCCTGTGACCGAGTTAATAATTTACTGCTGTGTGGGATTTTCACTCTGCACTGTTAGTCTTGGGAACATTTATTAAGCAAATGTTCATTTGCAAAGATCAGAATGTGAATGAAGAGGGTAAGAATTTAATGAGGAATGACAGACAGGAGAACTGATTCCATATAGTTCTTTACTACAAGAGAAAGCAGATAGCTTTATCTTTCATTGCTTCAATAGACACATGAAATAAAATATAGAAGACGGGGCAGAAGGGGGGAAAAAAGAGATACTTTCCTAGAAGGACCAACAGAGGGATAAATCAGTGGAAGTCATAGACGCAATTGAGACCAGTTGAAATAGCTGTTCAGATTATGAACTTTTGGACTTGTGCAGCAGGAGCCATTTTATTTTAAGACCTTTGCATGTTTCTGAAGAGAAAGTTCTATGATTTTAAAAAAAAAATGTAATGAATGGTGAACACACCATAAAAGTATGACACAGAAAAATCATTCTTCTGCTTTAAAAAAGTATTTTTTTCAGATGAGCTGAAACACATTGGGTAAAAAGAAATGTGATGCTGGCCCTCACTGGCACATTGTTGTCTGGGACCACCCGCACGAGTGGTCGCGCGCTGCCAGATGTTGGCCCGCTACTGTCCGGGGGCAGGTAGGCAGCTCGCCAGGGATGTGCCCTGGGCTCGATCCCTGGTGTCCATCTTTGGCCAAAGACCGCCATGTGGGCAGTGAGGACCACAGCAGGCCAGTAAGTTTATTCGTCCCTACCATCCCCACCACGGGATGAGGGCCACCATGGCCATGTGCCATGGCTGGTCACCATGGCTGCCCGTCATGGTGGGGGGGGGGGAGAGTGCTGGGAGTGGGAAGGGGGACTGGTCGCCCACATGGGTTGTCACAATTCTTCAGATGCGTTATAAAAATTGAAGTATGATATCATTACAGCCTGATCATATGGATGTTTAGAAGAATTGAAACAGACAATGGATTTTGTCTTAGATTGTAACGCCCTTGGTTTAGGGATCTGTCTAACTACTGATTGTACAGCACCAGGTATGTTGCCTGCACTATACAAATAATGAATAGTAATAATAATATTTGCAGATATTGTTCACAATTTTAGATAGCTATCTGAGTAATATCTGCAGCCAAAATGGGTATGTACAAGAAACCTGTATTCCATTTTGGCTACTTTGCTTATTTTATTATTTAGGTTTGTTTGGTTTGGTTCTTTGGTTATTTTGGTATTTCATTTACTTCATTCTAGCTGCTGTATGTGTGCTAGCAATACTGAAATGAACTACCAAATACCAAAATAACCAAAATTAAATATCTGAAATGGGTATATGATGAAACTCAAATGAATAGCAGTTATTATCAGCTTCATCGGTTTTGGTTCATCGGTTTTGCTTTCATAAAAATATTAATTTCAGCTGTCCCTTTGAGATGAAAGAATGGGACTCATATGGGCACTGAAGTCTGACACTGGCACTAAACAGCTTGAGAATCATGCTGCTATGAAGGAGGGTAAAAATAAGAGAAACAGCACCTCCCTAAGCACTAGATCGGCTCTCTCAGAATTAACCTGTTAGCATTACAGCTGGGTTGTTTTTTTGTTTTTTTTAAAAATGTGCATAGATACCTGCCAGCTGATGTTTTCTTGCCTCCTTCAGAACAGAATTAGCTTGTGAATGTGTTTGCTTGTCTATTCATTTTGAATGACAGAAAGCCCAGCCATTTCAGCCATCTCTGGTCAGGCTGCTTCCTCTACTGCCAGCCTGGTTCCTAGGCACTAACCTTGAAATGCAAGCAAAAAGACTGATTAAAAAAAAAGTGAAATTGTTAATATGTAATCTTAGGCCCCAATTCAGTGTGTGTGTGTGTGTGTGTGTACATGTGTGTGTGTGTGTATACATGTGTGTGTGTGTGTGTGTGTGCTGTGCATGTTGTACTCACGGAATGTGCATTCATGGTGCATGCATGGTGTATGTACTGCACACACACACACACACACACACACACACACACACACACAATGCTTTACACGCCTATGGCATGCATATCCAGCACGTGGACCTTGGCTCAGTCCCTCTGTTATTAAGCATACCTGAATTGAATATCTGGAGTGAATACCATGTTTAAACCTGTTTTAGTGAAGTAGATATGAAATGAGATTTGCTTTGAGCGCTTAGTTTTTGTTTGGTATATTCTGTTGGAATGTAGGCTACTTCGGTATGTTGGTTCTCCGGTCACTTTAATACTACTATTTGGCAGGTTTTATTTTAATTTTTGAACATGACTGTGATTGCTGCATTCCGTCACATAGACAGACCCACGGCAGCAGTAGCTTAGTGTAGTAATGCTGTTGTGCATCATGGTGGTGCGCAGTCATGCTAAGTAGTACTGCCAACGTGAACGAGATACTGAAATACCAAAATGCCCAAATGAAGCTAGTGACTAAACAAATTAAACAAAATACCAAATCAAAGTTACTGAATAAATGAATATGCAAATATCACAAGCTTGCAAAGATTTAGATATTCATTTGTTTAAACGAGTATGCAAATGATCTTTGTGACTATGCAGTGACATATTCATTTTAGCCCTAGATGATAGTTTGTAGCATGAAACTTGCGCTTCAATTTTAAATACCAAAACTAGGTACCTAAAGGGTAGAAGAAAGAGGGAGATCAGATCAAGCAAATGTTAATGAAGACCAAGATGAAGCATATCTAAATGAAGTTGCTACCTGCTAATTTTCTTAGTGAAGCATCCTCTTTGAAGATGACATAATGAAAAAGTGCAGGCTGGTTTTGCATAGGACAAAGAGAATTTCTTGTAACTGACTTGCATACAACTATGGACCTGGAAGAACTAAACTGTCTTCTAATCTGCCATTAGTCACATCTCTCTGTATTGTAATGACCCTTGGAATGGTGAGCTCTGCTACCCAACCCCCTTGAAACATAACCCTCTCTGGTTGCAGGCTGGGTGAGTGAAGCAGGGTCACCTAGTCCTTGTTAGCGAGATTGAAAGAGACAAAAGGGAGGCGTGGCTGGCTGGAGCAGAAGAGAAATCATTTGGAGAAATCTGGACAGTTTTGGTCAGACTGAGTTTGAAGCTTGTCAGAAAGAAGCAAGTTGGGGACAGATACTGCAGAGAGTCTTACTTCTACTACTATTTGTCATTTCTATAGCGCTACTAGTCTGTATCGCAGTTGGTCGGCTTTGGCACGAGTCAAGTGCCACCTGTGCTCTTAACCGCCTACCCTCTCGCTTTAGCAGCCTCAGGTCCTTCAGATACCAGGAAGACTTATGCTATCACCACAGAGGAAAAAGACACCTGGGCGCCCACCGTGTCAATAGCCCTGGTCAGAATGTCATACCATGATTAACCAGAATAGACAGGGAGGCTGTTGAGGTCGTTGGGTAAATCCCTCAGAGTGTTTGGGAATCCTATTGGATCCATTAGTCTCTGAGGGCAGACCATCCTAACTGGTCCACCACTCTGATGGGGGCAAAGGAGGGCAGGGATCTGGGCCTTCAGAAGGTAATGGTCCAACCATGACAATGGTGTCATAACAACATCCCCAATAACAGGAACCCCTGTTTCCAGGCCAGTGCAGAACATAAGGTCCAATGTGTGTGTCCAGCCTCAAGTGTTGGGCCAGATATTATCTGGCATAAGCCCATAGTTGTCATAGCAGCCATGAACTCCTGCTCTGCCCCTGAAAGGCCAGCCTCAGCATGTATGTTGAAATCACCCAGAAGAACACAGCTGGTTTCAGAGATGGGAGATCTCAACACCACCTCTGAGACCAGCTCAGCTAGGGCAGTCAGGGAGTCAGCTGTGCAGCAAGGTGGTTGGTACACCAGCAGAATCCCCAATCTATCCCGGTCTTCGAACACTAGGTGGACACACTCTACGTTAGACAAGTCAGACACTGAATACCTTTGATAGACCAGATTGTCTTTACAGGCCACTGCCACTCCGTCCCCTGGCCCCGGCCTCCAATCACGCTGCACCGAGTACACAACTGGCACCATCTGGGCCAACACAGGCACAGAAGCCTCGTCCAGCCAGGTCTTCATAATACATACACAAGGACACACTAACCCAAGAAAGTGTTGCCCTGGTAAATCCCCATCACTTGGGGAAGTGGGTGAGTGGTGAGACAAAATGATATGTTTGAGGGGCATAACAAGAAATGTTCAAGGGATCATCACTTGCCAAGAGAAATATCATCCATTTTTGTTGCTAAGCTAAACAATACTGGCTGATAATAGAAACACACTCACTAGAGGCTGAAGGAAAACTTATCTGTAATGATGCATGACACCAGAGTAATTGTTCAAGACCTGTTCAGCACAGTGAAAATGTTCTGTCTAGCACTGTCACGGTCAGTTTCTCTATCTGCCAGGGAGAGCAAGAGCTGATTATGCAAGTCAGGCCTGCCTGAGGGCTTGTATACATGGCACATTCAAACTTCCACAACAATTCTATTGCTTGAATCGGTGAATTGCTCATTTTGTTCAATTTTACTTTCTTTCGCCTCATTCTTCATATTTCTTCATCCTGTAACATCTCAGTAGCACACTCTGGCCCAACCCTACTTGTGCAAGCTTCACACAGCATAAAGATAAGTGGGAAGAAAGATATACGATTCTCCATGTAATTCACCTTTTATGTAAACTGATTTTCAGGTGAATGAGCAAGAGGATGTCATGCATTGCTTGCCAGTGAGCCTGTTCCCTCCCTCTCAATCCCCGTTCCCTGCGCGCCCCCCTTACCTCCAGGGGTGGCATGCGTGGGAGCGGTGTTTGCCCCGCCCCCACGGGGGAGATGAAGCGGGGAAGAGTCAGGTGGCTGCGTCCGTGGTGAAGCGCGCGAACCAGGTCTTGCGAGAAGAGACCTGGAGGGTGCCGTAGAGGAGCTACAGAGTGGAAGCAGGTGTGGCTGCTCCAGCTCCAGCAGTAATAAGGCGCTCCTCGTGGCAGGCAAACGGGGGGAGTGGATTGCCCCCCCCGGAGGTATTACTGTGCACAAGCACAAACATGGTGTGTGCCTCCCCTTGCTGACTTGACCCCCCTCCCCCCTTTGTGATCTTTACAACCCATTTGGGCGATGGGCAGGAGGGGCAAGAGCCAGGCAAAGGGCCAAGTCCGGCGGCCCCCAACGGGGACCAGACAACTAAGGCTGCAAGTGGAGGTCATCATGGCCTTGCTGCAGCAGATAATGTGTGTGTGTGTGTGAGGAGGTCCTCAGGGGCCAGTTGGAGCATGGGTCCTCTCAAGCCTGGGACCAAGCCCCCCCCCCACAAGAAAGGAGGGGGAGGGAGCCCTCGTGCATGAATCAGGCTGCAGCACACAGTGAGGAGAGTTCCCCTTGCAGGGAGGGCTCCCCTGAACCCCAGGTTGGGAACAGGGAAGGGTCCCCCCAAAATCAGGTTGAGCCCCCGGCACTGTCACCATGACGGGCTGAGAGGCATGTGAGACACCCCCGTGATACAGGGATGATTCCCCACAGCCTTCCTGAAGGGGAGGGTGGGATGCAGGTCCAATTCCAGAACCACAGCGGCGTGGAAGCACACCACCCCTAAGGCAGTCAGTTCCCTGCGGCACACCCCCTCTGCCAAGGTGGTGGTGGGGGCAGCGCGGAATGTCTCCCAACAGCCCAGACAAAGATCACCGGCGGCTATTCTTGAACAACTGCAGGATTTCGAGGGATGGATGGAATCACTGGAGACCACTGTGCACGCGATGGTGGAAAGACACCCCCAAGAACCAGAGTGCAATGCATTAGCATGCGATGAAGAACCTGGACCATCGACCTGCTCATGCAGCCCCCACCAACGCTAAGATGCCCCCACACCAAACCCAGGTAGGTCCAGTTGAAACTCATCCAAAGTGGTGGGAGCCATGCTGCAGTGGTTGCTGCATGGGGCACAGCCAGGGTGGTGGTTCTGAGGCAGCCACTCAGCAACAACTGGGCTGGGTCAGCTCCTGGGTACCATGACCATCCCATCCCAGCCCCACTTACCCAAGTGTATGCGCACAAGGTCACCCCAATCTGTTTGCCCAGGAGTCAGTCAGCAGGTGGCACAAGTGTGGTCACACCTTGGACACTACACCCCAATGGGCCAGACGAACTACCCCGTGATGCAGGAGTTGCCGCCCATGGCAGGGGGATACGCCGAGGTGAACGCCCCCATTGGGTGACCCTACGCAGGTCACCAGGGATAGGATATGGAGGGGTGAATACGTGAATGTGTTCACCCTTCTTTACAGTGATCCCATACTAGATCCCAACTCCAAGGAGGAGGGTAGGGAAAAAGAGAAGTTTAAGAGACCTAAGGTGGACCTTAATTGGTCCAACTGGTCAGTCGCCTTCTCTGTCTTGATGGGAGTTATGTTCCAAATGGCCCTGGCGAGTGCCACCGAACTTATTAAGTATCAGGATATTGTTTAGTGGGCATTTGACATGGGCAACCTGGGGGCATGGCTATGCTATGACAAGGCTTTTAGGAAATGAGCCTCCATTACCCCCGGGCTCTGGTGGGACAAAAATGCACAAGACCTGTGGCTCGAGCATGAGCAATGTTAGCAATGTCCCCCGCACCGATAGCGGCCATGCCCTGGTTAAAGGGGGGGTTGCCCCAGTAAACAACCCCTTTTGGTCAGAGGGGTGCCGCCCCCCTGCCAAGGTGGCCACGTGTTGGGAATACAATGGGGCGGGTAGTTGCGCCCGCTCCCCTTGCCGTTTCCTACATGCCTGTTCCCACTGCGTGGGCAACCACCCAGCCTGCCAATGCAACTGGATTCAAACCCATGCCAAGGACAAAGCTCCAGCCAAATACCCACAAGGAGGGCAGGGGGTGGGTGGGCAACAAGGCCCCCAACGCCGGTACAGTATAGAGTTCTGGCCAGAGCCTTACACAACTGCCCCATGCAGGAGGAGGTCCACTATGTGGTCCAGGGCTTCAAGGAAGGTTTCAAGAACCCTGCAGGCAGGGTCAAGGTGAGGACCTGGGTGGAGAATCACAAATCATTCTGAGGCATGGAGAACTTGGTGCAGAGGAACTGGGGGTCCCCCTCGCACCAGAAAAAATGGTGGGGCTGGTCATCATGCTCACATTCCTGGGAATAGAGGTTGACACTGTCAGGGAGGAGTCTCACCTCCCCCATGACAAGATGTCGGCCCTCTTGGAGGTGATCAAGGGATGCCTTGCTAAAAATAAGGTGACTGTACACCAGCTACAATGTTTGCTGGGTAGCCTGAACTTCGCATGTCAGGTAGTGGCTCCGGAGCGTGCATTTCTGTCCCGGCTCTACGCTAAGGTACAGGGCCACCTCCCCCCTCACTACCACATCTGTGTGATGGCGGACATATTTATTTTATTTATTATTTATTTATTTATTTGTTGCATTTATACCCCGCCCCTCCTGAACACAGCTCGAGGTGGCTCGGGCAAGACCTCACAATTTGGGCCCAATTCCTGTCCATTTTCAATGGGGTTAGCCTATGGAGGTAGGTTATGCTCTTGGAGGCTGAACTCCAGGTTCAGTCGGATGCGGCTGGATCACGGGGCTTCAGCCTCTACTTCAGGGGTAAATGGTGCGCTGCCCCATGGCTGCCCTCGTGGTTCCGGGCAGTAATAACTTGGGACCTCACTTTCCTTGAACTTTACCCCATAGTTTTGGCGGTACACCTGTGGCTTGGGGAATTTGCTAGCAAAACATCCTTTTTTGGTGTGATAACATGGCGGTGGTTCAGGTCATCAGTACCCTCTCCTCTAAATCTACCCAAGTGATGGGACTAGTCCGGGCCTTTGTGCTTCAGTGCCTAGGTAACAATATTCTATTTAAATCCAAGCATGTCTCGGGAGTCAGCAACGGCATAGCCGACGCCCTCTCCCACCATCAGATAGACCGCTTCCGCCTATTGTCCCCAGAAGCCAATGAGGAACCTGAGGCCATGCCCCCGCACTTGTGGAACATTGGACAGTAGAGTTGTACGAGGGTGTTAAGAGTTCAGTCACCCCCAGCACCAGGGAGTCATACATACAGCAGGTTATTTGCTGAGTTCCAGGCATTCAGGTCGCTCAAGGGCTGGGACCTAGGTTTCCCCATCCTGGAACTGTAAGTGCTACAATTTGTGATCGCATTGCGCTCTAAAGGCCTCGCACCATTCACGATAGCAGGCAAACTGGCTGCAGTGTCATTCTCTAGCAGATTAGCGGGCCACCCCCCGGACCAGGGATTCTTTTTGGGCAAGCTGACTGAATCTTGATCATGCCAACATGGGGCCAGAGCAGACCCCAGGTTGCCAATCACCCCGGAGATCCTTTCAGCTCTGGTAGATTCCCTTCCCTACACCTGTTTCAGTGCTTTTGAGGCCACCTTATTCACTGTTGCATTTATTTTGGCATTTTGGGGGGCTTTTTGGGCCAGTGAATTAGCGGCCGTCTCCAGATCTGACCTTGCATCTGGAGTGCTTGGCTACAGGAACATAACCATCCAGGAGCAATCCCTCACTATTTTCCTCCATAAGTCCAAGACTGACCAGAGGGCTAGGGGCAAATTATCACACTGAAAAGGCCTAGCTCACCCAAACTGTGCCCAGTAGGAGCCGCGTGCTGATAAATGTCCATTCACCCCCTTTTGCCCAGTTCTTTTCTCATACACAGGAATGGCTCAGCAGTCATTCGCAACCAATTCTTGGCAGTCCTTCACCGTGCCCTGCGACAGACGAACCAACTCGCCCAGCTATTTGGGTCCCACTCCTTCCGTATAGGTGCAGCCAGTTACGTGGTGGCGCTTGGCCTTTCAGCGGACAAAATCTGTCAGATAGGGAGGTGGAGGTCAGCGGCATTCCAATCGTATGTCCGGGACCTCCCCCAATGCCAACCCATCCCGATTAACACCAATTTGTTTTGTCTACATGTCATGTATCCTGTATATAGGCATATATGTTTGACCATCTGTGTTTCAATATATTGGAAATCAGAATTAGCCTCTCTGTATGATGACTTCTTAAAAGAGCTGTCCTATAGTGACCTTTCTACTGAACTCTTGACCAGATACTGGAAAATCAGCCTGTATACTGGAATAGACGATATAATCAAGTCTGTCTCTTAATGAAATTAACAGTTTCTGTTGACTAGTCTCAAGATACGTGACTCTCAGGCAGGGCAGGAAAAGGCCTTGTTTGTTTGGAGTTTACTCATTGTTAATCCTACCTTATACGATAGCAACTTGTTTAGTATGTATCAACAGGCTTCTTACTATGTATTTTGAGAAAAAACCCTCCCTGTCAGCAGTTTTGACCTGACGTCATTTTTAACTGACCTCCAAGCATCTTTCATTCTATAAGAAGAGAGAGGAAAGATGGATTTTTCAGAAAGCTTCCTTTTCTGAAGCTTCTCTCACTTCTTTCATCTGGCAGAATGGGGAAAGAACTGGGTAATATGTTATATCCTATATGATGCATTGAGTCAACCATAGCAATAATACTTAGAGCATGTGTTATATCTTATAGATGTTAAGATCTTTAAATTTGTAACAGAGCTGTTCTCTGACCAAGACATGTCTTTCTAAGTCATGTACTTTTAACTGACACTGTTTCTTTTGTACTATGTCTTTATTTGAACTTAAGTAAACTATTGCTTCATATTTTTACAATATTCTTAAAGTCTGATAGCCTCATTTATATAAATGAATTGGTCTTTACAATAATTTGCTGAGCTGGCTGGCTTATTAGCAAAATGTAAACTCGAATTTCACATATTGGAAAAGAGCGCCCTATATCCAGACCAGATCATGTCTGGATATAGGTCCCATGTCAGGCCTGGACCATTAAGCGCAAATTCCTTTTGGGGAAACCGAGGCACAATGCGACATACAGGAGCAGGACTGAGGGGCCAGCGAAAATTGATTTGGATAGCTGGCCACAGTACTGTGTCTACTGGGCGGGCAAGGCTGTGGGCCGCATGCACTGAGGCACCTAGCTGGGCTCTGCAACAGAGCTGAAGTTATCTGGAAGGCCAGAAGTGGCATGAGGTGGGAACAGCTGATGCCACTCCTCCACAGGGCCTCTAGGGAGTGGCACGCGGATATTATAATAATCCATCTGAGTGAGAACAATCTCCCACAATCATCAGGGCTTCAACTGGTAGTCAAGATAAAAAGGGACTGGGTACAGGTGTCCAGGCTACTGCCTGCCACTTTACTGGTTTGGACGCACATGATAGAAAGGATTATTTATTTTTATTTTATTTATAAAAGATTTTTATCCCGCCCCTCCTGCCCGGTGGGCAGCTCGGGGCGGCAAACAGCAAATTAAAACAATAAAACAATAAAAGCAATTAAAAAGTTAAAAATCCCATATGTGGGTGAAAAAACAACTCCCACCACCACCCTACCCCTAGCCAAAGACCTGGTGGAACAACCAGGTCTTACACAAATGTCAAAATGACAGGAGAGTGGGGGCCAATCGAGCCTCTTCTGGGAATGAGTTCCACAGCACAGGGGCAGCCACCGAAAAAGATCTAACATCGGTGGCCACCCATCTTACCTGGGGAACCTCCAAAAAGGCTCCCACGGATGACCTCAGGGGTCGCACGGACACATGGAGAGTGAGGTGGTCCTGCAGATAACCAGGGCCCAGGCCATGTAGGCCTGCACCTTGAACCTGACTCAGTGCTTTATAGGCAGCCAATGCAGAGCCCGGAGCACAGATGTCATGTGCTCCCTGCGCCCGCCCCCGTAAGGAGATGGGCCGTGGCATTCTGCACTAGCTGCAGCCTCTGGACCAACTTCTCAGGCAGCCCTATGTAGAGTGCGTTGCAGTAATCCAGCCTCGAGGTGATGAAGGCATGGATGACAGTGGCGAGGTCAGAGTCTGAGAGATACAGCCGAAGCCACCGGACAAGATGTAACTGCCGAAACGCATTCCCCACTACAGTCACAACCTGAGATTCCAGGCTGAACCGTGAATCAAGGAGCACACCCAGACTCTGCACCTGAGAGACCATGGGAGGGCAAACCCCCCCAACAAGAGGAGATTCAACCACCCCTAGGCCCCCCAAGCCCTCGCCCACCAACATCACCTCCGTCTTTTCAGGATTCAATTGCAGATGGCTCAACCTCATCCAAGCCCCAACAGCGAAAATAAGGAGCCTGCATGGCCTGGGTCAATGGAAAAATGAAAAAAGAGAGGTAGAGCTGAGTGTCATCAGCATACTGATGACACTGCATGCCCTGAAACTCTCATGATCTCCCCTAATGGCTGCATATAGATGTTAAACAAGAGGGGGGACACAATGGCACCCTGTGGGACTCCACACATGAAGTCCCAGGGGGAAGATGTACAATGCAGTCTCCTGGTGAGTTCTCCTGGCCAGGAATGAACAAAACCAGTCCAAGACCATCCCGCCAATCCCAGCACGGTCCCGCAGGCAAGTCACCAACACCTCATGATCGACTGTGTTGAATGCAGCCGAAAGGTCTAGAAGAACGAGTAAGATCTGATGATTCTGGTCCAATGCCAGACAGAGATTGTCAACCAAGGCCACCAATGCAGTCTCCGTACCATACCCAGGCCGAAAACCAGACTGAAAGGGGTCAAGGAAACTGGTGCAGTCCAGATTTTCCTGGAGCTGCCATGACACAGCCCGTTCAATAACCTTCCCTAAAAAGGGAAGGTTAGAGACTGGCCGATAACTGGCAGGAGCATCAGCATCAAGAGATGGTTTCTTGACCAGGGGCCTAACCACAGCCTTCTTCAGGCAATCAGGCACCCTGCCCTCCCAAAGGGAGGCACTAACCACCGCAGCGAGCAACTGTCGTAACATCTCCTGGCTGGCTTTCACCAACCAAGATGGGCAAGGATCTTGTTCGCAAGTGGTGGCACGAACAGATCCCAATAAGGACTCCACATTGGCAGGCGACACCATCTGAAACCGATCCCACAAAACAGCACAGGATGGGGCATCCATAGCCCCAAGATGATCCTCTGAAATAACCGTGGTACCGAAATCATGGTGGATGTGAACAATTCTATCTACAAAGAACTCAATAAACTGGTCACAGTGGTCACTGGATTGCTCCAGGTCCAGGTGGAGACAGGCAGGACTGACCAAACCCTTCACCACCTGGAAAAGCTCCGCTGGATGTGACTTTGCAGGTGCAATAAGGGCAGCAAAGCACTGCTTCTTTGCTGCCTGCACCGCCACAGCATAGGCCTTTAAACTGCTTTTACGCTGCGATTGATCATACTTGTTGCGAGTCCAGCACCACCGGCGCGCCAACCGCTGGCTCTCCCACTTCAAACACTGCAGGAGACTTGCAAAGGCAGTGGATGTCTGGGAGCCACTCTGTCAATGGTCTCAGCTAACAAGATGTTCCAGCAGGCTATGAGATCATCGAAAGAGCAGGTGTCAAGATCCAGGAGAAATTACCCCAGAGCACTCCGGAACTGATCCAGGTCCATAAGTTTCCGGGGGCGGACCGATCTAATAGGTCATGCACCCCATTGGGGGCTGACATGTGCCAGGATGCATGCCTTAAGGAGGTAATGGTCAGACCATGACAAAGGCTCCACCCCACTGACTTCTATCAACTGATCCCCTGCCTCAAGGCTGGTGCAGAAAACTAAATCCAGTGTATGTCCCTCCTCATGTGTGGGGCCACAGATGATTTGGGAAAGACCCATAGTTGTCATGGAGGCCATGAACTCATGCCTTGCTCCTCCAAGATCGGTGTCAGCATGGATGTTAAAATCCCCCAGGACCACTAATCTAGGGGTCCAGAGGATCACATCTGACACCAGATCAGCAAGAGCATGTAGGGATGCCACAGGGCAATTGGGTGCACGGTACACCAGCAGTACCCCTAATCTATCCCCGGCCAAATCCAACACAAGATGGAGACACTCAACACCTGGTGGAACCTGCACCAGATACCTCCTAAAGGACAGTGCATCCTTGATAACAATGGATAAACCTCCCACCCCCGTCCCTCCAGCTGAGGCTAATGCTGCACAGAGAACCCAGCTGGAACAATATTGACCAGAATAGGGCCTGATTCATTGTCCAGTCAGGTCTCTGTAATACACACGAGGTCGGTGTCCCACTCCGGGATTAATTCCCGGATGGTAGATGACTTATTGACAACCGACCTCGCGTTCAGCAGCACCAAACCAAGGCCTGGGGTCTCCTGGGCCTCGACCTACAACCTACCTGCATGGGGGGTTGAGAGGGGAACGGGCACAAGGCACTGCTCCCTCCTCACTGATGGAACACACCTCCCCTTTGGACCATGTCTCCCCTGACCCATAACAACAACCATTAGATGGAACATCACGATAAGTCCAGGCAGAATAGACAGGGAATGCAGAAAAATCAATAGGGAAGTGGTAAAATTGTTCATGTCTCAGGGGGGACACTGTGGTCCACGAGGGTATCCGTTTTGAGCTATATAGGGCAGATGGGGTCCACCTCTCAGAGGTGGGCATTGAGATGTACCTGAAAGTGTTAAAGGACAAGTTGTTACAGCTACTTTGAGGTTGGGGGTGGGGGGTCTCAGGTGCTGGCAGTTTGCTGTGGCAGGGGTCCAGGGTATTAATTATAAGGTTAATTGGTAGATTAACCTTATAATTGGTAGATTTAATTGGTAGATTTAGCTGCTCCTTAAGTCGTCTCCTTAAGAGACGGGGCCATGGGTGAAGCTAAAGCAGGGGCGGCCATCTTCCAACTCAAGTCCGGGAGGGGGTGGCGTGTCATACCTCAGAGGACACGGACGGTCCCCAGGGCCTCAGCTACCTCCCTCTTACTCTGGTCACGAGAGGTCCCATACCTCCCCGACCAGCCAGGTAGCTGGAGTGAAAGTGACCTAAAGGCAGTAAAAAGTTTTGCGGCACTGAGGGACATCAGGCCGCAGAAGTTAGCAGTTACAGTTAATAGTTTAAAACATAGCACAGGCTGGACCCAGGAGGAGGAATGCTCCCTCCCTGACCTTAATTTAAAGGAATAAAGAGTACGGCCTTTAAATCCCACATAATGTGTACTTGTCTTCTTTTGGGGGGAATTGGGGCAAACTGCAAATTCCTTCTGAAAACCTATTTTTTCTGTCAGACTCCCTCTACCTCCTTATCCCCAGTGCCTGCTCACCGATTCATTCAGGATCCCCTTCTCCCCTGGAGCTAAATCAAATGTGTGCACCTGCAGCTTCTTAACTTTGTCTCTTCCTATGTCCCCCTCTTCTTTGTCTCCCTTTCCTTGTCTCTCCTAGACTGTAAGCCTGCCGGGGCAGAGACCTATCTATAATTAATGATTTACCATCCCAGGTACATTTGTGGCATCATATAAATATTTAATCCATCAATTCATCAATCATCAATCATAAATAACCATCATCATTAATCATATTTAGGTGGTTAACTTAAGTTTGGACACTGTGTCCCTGTTTTTCTATATGGGTGAAAATAAATGGACGAATAGCCCACAGGAGTCCTGTGTTCAGTCTAGGCAGCCCCCACTCACAGGGTTTTACACAGCAAACCCAATACATGGGAAGGCGCCACACTCTGCACCCATCTAACAGGACTCGCAGTCGCAGGGAATTCTGGGACCAGGAAGCTGCAGTGTACTTCTTGTCCTGTCCCCCGTCCCCCCGCTGTCTTTTGGTGTACCATTTTTGAGTGCTCCAAAATGAAAATAAACAGTAGAAGCCCCAGGGAAAAGCGAGAGCGGCGAGCATGTTGCTGCAGACACATGGGCAAACATTGACCCAGACTGGCCCAAATGGTAGGCCCTCGGTGTTCCAGGACTGCACCATGACTGGAGGCTCCGTGGCACATGGAAGCGTGCATTTTGCAGCCACCTAATAAACAGGCGATGAACACAGGCTGAACACCCTCCTAGTGCAGGCTATCATATCATTTATAAACATCCTATGTTCCCCTTTCCCTTGTCTCCCCTCCCATGTCCATTCTAGACTGTAAGTCCCTTGGGGGCAGAGACCTGACTCTAATCATGGCTGTACAGCACCAGGCATATTGCTTGTTGTATATGAATCATAATCATAATAGAATAATAATAAGAATGAATAGTAATAAAGTTTGAACATTTTGGTCTATGACTTGTAGAAAGGAGCAGGTGATGATTTATTTATTTTTTTAAACAACCGTAGAGAAGTTGTAGAGTTATTCTTAGATTTAAATGCTGGGGTGTCATTTGCTAACAGCAACTGTACTCCACACCTTGGTTTGCTTCCTCAGTTCAGTTGCCATCACCCTCCTTCCTCTCCCTCCTCCACCCTTCTCAGTCCATCTCCTGCCTTAAATTCTGGAGCAAGTGAGAGTAGCTTATGCCTAATGTTCTCCTGCTCCTCTCCCCCATATGATCTTAGCAGCTGTAGGGTCTCTGCTACTTGTGTCATGTCCCATGATTCCTCGTTCAGATGTCTGAATAATGTGACATAACTATGCTGCCTTCCAAGCCTAACTAGTGAGGGGAAATGTGGGTTCAAGTGTACCAGGACCAGTGCTCAGTTCCCTCCTCCCCTACAAAAAAACAAGGATTTGCTTTCTTAATATTAGAGCTGAAATAAATATCCATGGAAAATACAGTATCTGACAAACATGACTGCTTCCATTGGGTTCCACCAAAGCGGATATTCTATGGTGCTTCACTGAATACTCACTCCGGATATTTCAGTTTGGTCAGTTTTGCACTTTGATGATTGCTACATTTTTTGAGCCATTGCACATGCACAGTAGCTGAATCAAAGTAAACAAAACACTGAAATTACACCCCACCCAAAAAAACAACAACCCCCAAGCAAAATAATTGAAATACCAAAATAAATGAAATATTAAAACAAAATAAATTGGTAGATATCCATATACCCTTTTGGTTGTGGGTATTATCAAAGATTTGGAGGGCTTTCTGAAAATGAGAGTAATATCTGCAAATACAAAATTTATATTCATTTCAACCGTACTTAATATTAGGGGCTGTGCATTGGGTCTTGGTAAGACCCAAATAAACCAGGAAAAGCCCTTTTTGGTTTCCATGTTCAAAACATGAATACTGGTCTGTATATTTGGGGTTTGGGTGAACCCAAGCTTTCCTGAAAAATTAATATCCAAGGTCTCAAACTAGACCACCAAAATTGCAACACATATCCAGCATGGAGCCGGGCTGCTCTCTGACTCAGCTCAGCCACCTGCTTGGGGAGGCTGTAGTCAACCCTTCCCACTTTGCAGGGGTTGCTGCTGTCTCAGCAATGCAGCCAGGCCCAGCTCAGAAGAAATGGGGAGTCTTTTCCAAGTGAGCAACACCTCCCACGCAAGCCAGTGACTCCCCCGCCAAGCAAGTCCAATTTTCAGTCCCTCACCTTGCACTGTTCTGGAGCAGTGGCCAGCGTGTCATCACCACTGCCTCAGCCTTCCTCTGGCCCAGCCATTCCCTCCATGTCTCCTCCCTACCTTGTCCTGACCCCACCCCATCTCCCTGTCTGTCTGGCCTTTGCCCCGCCTTCCAGCTTCCTGGTTGGCTGCCAGCAGGCATAAAAGGCATGCTGGCAGCAACAGGAAGCTGGATGGAACAAGACACTCACATTACTTATTGCTGCTGTGTGCACACTATCTTGTTTTGTACCCTACTCTTGTTCCTTGCATTACTCATGCCTTATCTCCCTTCTTTCTCATGTCTTGTCTCATTTCCAGCTCTTGTTCCTAACCTTGTCCTTGCTCCCCTCTTGGTCCTTAACCTTGCTTCCCTCTAGTTGTGCTTTGTCTCCCTTGTCTCTTGCTCCCTTGTTCCCATCCTCATCTTGTCTTGTTCCCTTGCCCTTCCCTCAGCCTTGCCTTCTGTTGTGTCTCCCCGCCCTGATCCTGAATCCTGTCACCTCTAAACCCCCATGACTGCCCACATCCTGGGCACCCCTTGCCCTATGACTAGGGTTACTATACCTCCCCTTTTATCCTGACTGCTTAAAAAAAATACATGGTGCAGCCTCGCATTGGAACCAATGCAGTCCTGCACCATGTATTTTTCATACGCATCCTGGATTAAAGGGGAGGTATGGCAACCCTACCCATGACCCTTACACCCATACTCCATTCCCACCTAGGGAATCCCACTTTCCACAATCCAATGACTCCCCTCTGAGGCAGAAACTACTCCCTCCCCCAAGTCAAAATCATGCCTTGTTTACCATCCCTCCCCAGCCAGTGACAACCCCTAAGCCAGACCCATGCCCCATCACCAAGCCAGTAACTCCCCACAAAAGCAAGTCCCATGTTCCATTCTCACCTCTCCTAAGCCAGCTGCATGCCTCACTCTCTTTCAAGCCTGCAATCCCTCTGAGCCAGACTCATGCCCCCTTCCACCCTTCCCAAGCTAACAACGGCCCTTTTTACATGGGCGGCACCCACACATGAACACGTGTGGGTGCCGTTTGTGTAAACTCCGTGGCAGGTGAGTGGGTATGCATGCACGCTCCTGCACACATGCATGCACACCCACGTCCACCCATACCCCATGCACGGAGTGAAAACGACAGTTGCTCCGTGCATGTTGATGGGTGTAGGTGGGTGTGCACCCGTCTACCCCCTCCTCCCACCCATTGCACACAGACTGTAGTGCATACCAACCCCCCACACTGCAGCCCATGTAAAAAGGGCCAACCTCTCTACCAAGCTAGCCATATTCTCCACCCTCTCCCAAAAAGTGCCTGTACTTTACATTGGTAGCAGACTTAGCAGCAGTTTTGACTGCATTTCCCTTTCCTTATAAGCCTGTCAAGCTGTCAGAGCCTCACTGCATTTCTGTGTGAAAATAACCCATACACAGGGACCTGTGTCCACTGTATTGTCCACATTGGCAATGATGAGGAAAATGCGCAGATACAAATACTTGACCCCATGCACAGTCCTAATTAATATATATTAAAATATGATGTATAAAATAAGAATTGCAAGACATATATTTTAAATAAAGTCCCAGTATGATCTCCACAAATTGATTCCAAAACTTATCATGAGGGGATGAGAGTTAGGGATCCCCCAGCTATGAGGATGTACTGAGTCCCCACATTTCTCTTGATGGACCTGTCCCCCTCAGCTCCCTCCAGTTTTCTGGAAAAGACATTGAAGTGCCAAGTATAAGAAAAAGAAGCTATTTTAAAGACTAATCAAGTGATTTATTTTTATAAGGACTGAAACTCTACTCGGGAGTACTTGATTTCACTGAGTAGTCCGGTACTTGATTAGTTTTGCCAAGTACCAAGTAACCGAGGACTTGGCCCCAGTACTCACTACACAGCAACTCCTCAATCAAGGAATGTGGGGCAGAGAGCATCAGGAGGCAGGGAATTGGGTATGGGCTGGGTCAGGGGGTAGCAAATTCACTGAAAAGTGGAGGGAGTCTGTGCGCAACTTTGGTGTGTTCTGGGAGCATAGAACAGTGGTTCCACCCCACCTCAGTGTGCCAGCTCCCTCCACTGCCCTGTGAACCCTACCCTCATTTCTCTACTCCTTCCTAGGGGGCAGTAAACATACTGGAAAGTGGAGGAAACTGGTGTGCCACTGTGGAGTGCAGCTGTTGTTCTAATGCTCTCTGGGAGCATGCTGGGAAATGTAGTCCAGCATGATCCCAGAGAGTCAGCCATGGCCACTTTTCTAATGCTCTCTGGTAGCATGCTGGACTATATTTCCCAGCATGTTCCCAGAGAGATGATCCCAGATAGCATTAGAATAGTGGCTTCAGTCCACAGCAGCATGCCAGCTCCCTCTGCTTTCCGACGAGTTTGCTATCACCTGCCCCCTCCTTCCCTGCTCCCTGCCCTCTTCCCTGGCCCCTGCTGTCCTCCCCCCACCCTTCCCTCCGTGCCCGAGTACCAAGTATTTGCTGAGTTACCGAGGAGTGGCCTGAAAACTTGGGCTCAATCCTCAGAAACTCAGAAATACTCAAGAATAATTTTTTTAGTAGTTTCAGCCCTAATTTTTATTAGCAACAAACCTGAGTGTTTGGTAAGCAATAGAGTTGGAGTGGTTAGGCAGTGCACACAGAGAGCGAAAGTTGTAGAAGCAATGTTCAGAATGCCTACATGGCACAGAGTTGAACTGCACAGGAACTCTCATTCACACAAGAGCTTGACATTCCTGGTGGATGGGAACCTGTTTTATATCTTTAGACCAAATCCCTCTGTGTACCGTGGGAACCAACAGCCTGCGGCTATGTATTTTCAGCAGCAGATCTAGACTGACTCCACTTCCACATGGATAAAGCAGTAGTAACTGTGTTGGTCTGCAGTCATGTAGAAGAAGAGGCAGTATAATAGCACTGTAATCTAGCACTAGTTTACTCATGCTTTACAGAGACTCCTGGAATTGGCTTGACACATAGGATCCCCCTCCTCCCACCAGTATTCTTAAGTTGTTTTCAATAATGTCTAGAACACTTTCAGTATCCAAAATGTTTTACAGTCCTTAACTAGTTCAGTCTCTCAACAACCCTGTGAGGTAGGTCATTATTTCCTTATGTACAGAAGGAGAACTGAGGGTGGCTGAGAGATAGTGACTTGTCCAAGGCTAAGAAGGGATTTGACTCCTGGTCTTGAAGTCTAAAACCTTATCTACTAGACTACAGTGGCTCAAATGTTTTCTGTTTTATCTTAACTTGCTTCCAAAAACCAGTGTCGTCTCATGGCTAGTGCATAGACCTCAAAGCTTAGAGTTAGATTCCACTCATTGGTGGGTCATGAGCTCTGGTAAATGAGTACATTACAAATTCAGTCCCCATCTGTAGACCAGGAATACGACTACTACTACTACCTTCAACACGCTGTTGGAAGGATTAATTAGGTAACAACTGCAAAGCACTTAAAGAGCTATATGAATTGTGTGTTGTCATTGTTGCCTATAAAAATCATACTAAGTTACATGATAATAGAAGTCATATTCATGTAATTGTGTGGCAGGTATCTGGCAGAGAGGTATAAATCCTTATCAAATGAGTTTGCAAAGAATTTACAGCATGTCACAAAATAAATATAATCCAACTCCAGTGCTGTAAATGTATTGATTTTTATATCGTGCTAAGGTTATTCCACTTACATAGTTATTAGTATTATTTATTATTGGGATTGCAGCAGCCCCTAGAGGCCAAGACTTCATTGCACTAGACATCATACAAGCCTATAGCTTAGAGATGATCCATGCTCAGAGAACCTCAGCGAGTTGAAGGTATGTTGCCTTTTTTAGTTAAAGGAAGAATTCGATCCTTTTGTTATGCATAAAATCATATCTCCTAACCAAGAAATAGCAGCTGAATGGGATGTAGGTTTGTAGTTATTCACATTTTTGGATAGCCCTCTGGGTACCCAAATAATATCTATGACCAAAATGGATAACATACCTGTTTTGTGGGGGATTTTCCATTTTGGTTATTTGGGGATTTGGGTCATTTTTGTATATTTGTTACATCCTTTGAAGCAATTGTGCATGTGCGATAGTGCTAAATATTGCCCAAATGACTCCCAGGGAACCACCTTGCACCACAAACCAACTTGCCAAGGCCTGTAGACTGAGCCATATCACACATCCAGTATTGGAGAAATATATGACTATGGAGGCAGGACACAAAGAAAGAGAACTGAAATGATGTAACCAAAATGCCAAATTGTCGAAACTGAAAAAAACTGGAAAAAAACCTACCTGAAACAGACCCCCAACAGAGAGTGAACAGATATTGGGTATCGGTTATTACCCGGTCTGCCATTTCTGGTTTGGGTAATAATCAGTATTCATTTATGCTTCATCAAGTATCTTTTTAAGGTCCATCAAATATACCCTACCTGAACTGCCATTTCTGCTCCTGGTAGCGTATATTTCTTTGACAGGTTTAGACTTTTGTGGGGAGTACTTATTTCAGCTCTACAAAGACTCTCTCACCTTCTCTGATGGTACAAATGTTGACATCTGTATTTGACTTCACTTACACCACTTCCATCCTAGGTTTTTGGAGCAGTTACTCCTGATTTTTAGCAACACCAGGATAATGACTTTACATATAAATGTGTATCTAAGGCTACCCAACAAATCAGAGGCAGAGCCTGGTTTTGCACTTAGACTTTGTGATTCCTGGCACTGTGATCATTCCTCTACCCCAGGGATGCTCATCTTGATTCGTCCTGAGGGCCAGAAAATTTGGTTCGGACCCAGCCCTGGACTGCGTGTGGCCTAGCCCCTAATTTGCATAACCCTTTCCAGAATTTACATGGGCACACCCCTAATTTTCATAGTACCATTTTTGTATGCCTTGTGTGAATATAAAAACACACGGAAATTAGGTCCAATTTCAAGCCTGACATACGTCAGAGACTACATTGGGAAGGAGCATCAGGGCTACTACAAGACTGTACAAATACAAGTAATAAAATGCACCCCCTCCCCAAACACGAAAATGCAGAGTGTGCAGGGGCAAACCAAACCACATGGAAAGGAAAGCCTGCCTAACACGCATCTCCACTCAACCCCCACTCATCCTCACACACAGAGCAACTGGGGAAAACAACAGTTGCTCTGTGGGTGCAGATGAGTGAGGGGTGAGTGGGGATGCGTGTGCATGCCCCGCCCACTCACGGATGTACCCACGCCCCCCCCCAACCTGGTAGATCTGTGTAAAAATGGCCTGTGAGGAGCCAGTCGAAGAAGAACAGAAGGTTGCTGCCTTGTAAACAAGGTTCTTCAAGATGGCTCCAAACATTCTCACAACACCCACCCTTCTAGCACTGCATGGAATTTTCTTACATTCCTAAAAAGGGTTGGAAGGAACTGTCATTCTGAGGGGGAGAGTGCTTTTTATACTAGAGGAGTTCCCTGGAGACCATTACGTGGTCTATTATTTGAATATGGTGAGCATGTCAAGCACAACCCAGTTGTGAGAATGTTTGGAGCCATCTCACCTTCTTTACAAGGCAACAACCTTCTGATCACTCATGTGGGGAAGAGTTTGTTTACAAACAGCTTTAACTCCCAGTCCGAATCAGCTATTGCTGCAGGCCTGCAGCGCTACTAGGAGGCAGAGGCAGATGAGGGATGGGTCCTCCGTTCGTGGGTGGTGGGATCGGTTGCAACGGGAACTTGGATCCAAGCAGGAGGAGGAAGTGACCCAGGGGGGGACTCAGGCAGCGCTAGCTTGCTGCCGGGAAGAACGGTTATGTGCCAATGGGGAAGGTGGACAGTCAGACAGCCCTGTGGGCCGCACATAATTAACAGAGACCCATTTGAAAGCAGGCCTCAAAATATGTATTGGGAGGCCCCATGCACCTGGGGCCTTATGTTGTGCAGGCCTGCTCTATACCACTCCATCCCTCTACCATAGATGCTGAGAACTCACAGCTCCATCCTTCTGTATATCATACTCCTAGTATCCCATATTTGATGCTAAAAAGAAAAAAGAAAAGATGACTGTAGTCAGCTGCCAAACTTTGATTTCAGTGGATCGCCCTCCGCTCCTCCTCTGTCCCCTCCCTCCCTCGCCCCCATCTCCCATGCTCCCCTAACCACCTTTGTCCCTTCTCCCTTGCTGCCCCCCATGCCTGGAACTCCCTCTGCCCACATCTGCCTCACCTCCTCCCGCCGCACCTTCAGATCCCTCCTCAAGACCCACTTCATCTGTGCTGCCTTTCCCAATGCCTGCTAGTTGTTTTTCCCCAAATACTTACAGTCTGCCCTCCTCTGCAGACTCCTGCCTAACTGTAACCAAGCCAAGCACGCGCACCTGAGACTTCGCAGCCGCTTGCATGTTTGTTTGAATTTCCCTTGTCTTCCCTTTGTCCCCTCTCCTTGTCACCCCCTCCTTGTCTTTTTAGATTGTAAACCATAAGCAGGGACACATCTTTATCTTGGTTCTGTAAAGCACCAGGTACACGGCTGGTGCTATACAAATGTTTATAATAATAATAATAATGATCACAGCTGAAATTGGTAGCAGAGCCTGGGATAGCAAAAAGTTGTCATTCAACTGCCTTAACCAGAAGATCAGACTTAACTTCATCCAGTTGCCTACCTTATTCTCCCTATATCTTCTAGCTTCTAAAATGAATGGGGTGGGCGTCCTGGAAAAAAAAAAAAAAGAAATTAAAAATAGTATGCAGTCATATATAGATGATGCTGATTATCTGACCCTAATTTCCTAACAAATGGTTAGTATATATTCCTTTCCCTTGCCATTGATTGATTATTAGCTGCTATAAACAATCATGATTCCATTGAAGTCAATGTGGGTTTAACCATCGACTTCAGTGGAGTTCAGACTGTGCCTCGTGGGCTATACAATCCTGATCCTACTGAAAGCAGTGGTAAAACTCTCATTGCATTCCATGGATCAGGATCACACCTGAGCTAGTGTCAGCTAGTGTTAATGCTATTCTCCAGGGCCAGATTCAGGCCAGTGCAGACTGTGTGACCGCACAGAGCACCATGTGTTGGAAGGCCGCAAGCCAGTGCAGGCAGAGGCAAAAGAAGCCTTGAGTGCTGTTCAGAGGGTGGTGGTCAGAGAATAGGGGTGTGCAGAAGGCACCACATTAGTTTTTGTTTATGCTTTTGTTTTCATTTTTGTTAAATAAAAATAATCCGTTTGGGGTTTTTTTGTTAAAAACCTGTTCATTTTCATAATTATTTTATTTCAGAAGATGTCCTATTTTAGAAAATGAGCTATTATTTTAGAAAAAGTATTAAAAATAATTTATTTATTTTAAAAAAATCACCGCACATGCACAAAATTACCACTGGACCATTATGTGTACGCATGCCTTTTCCAAAATGGCACTTGAACCATTGCCACCATTTTGGGAAAGGGCAGCCGGTTTGCACATGTGCAAAATGGCCATTGTGCATGTACAGACTGGCCGTTCTTTTTGAAAATGGCAGTGAATCTGCCACCACCATTTTGGAAAAGGGTATGCATGAACAGAACATTCTGGTGGGCATTTGCACATGCTCAGTAATTTTTAAAAAATTTAAAATTATTTTTAATTGAAATGGTCGCCGGAATGTTCTGTGCATGTTCACCCTTTTCCAAAATGGTGGCGGCAGTGTCACCACCACTTTGAAAAAAGATAGCCAGTCTGCACATGTGAAGTGGTCATTTAGTGCATGCGCAGACCAATTGCCCTTTTCCAAAATGGTGGTGATATTGCCACTGCCATTTTGGAAAAGGGCGCGCATGTGCAGGATGCTTTGGTGGCCATTTGCACATGCATGGTGTTTGTTTGTTTTAATTACATTATTTTTCATATAAAAACAAAAAGATGAAAACAATGTTGTTTGCTTATTCATTCATTTTTGTGTGCTTAGTTACTAAATGAATGGGGCTCCATTCGTTTTAGTTAGTAAACAAAACAAAATTAATTGCAAGCCCCTATTGGAGAAGAACCAGTCACCAGAGCTTCAGTGGAAAGTTCTTCCTAGGGTGAGCTTGTAGCAAGTGGGGATGGACTTCCTGCAGGGGTCATGGGAGGGACTTGAGCACTCAGTCCTCTAGGGCTGAGATGGTAATTCAGAATGGTCATACCAAATACGTCAGCACCCTGCAATGCTAGGGCTTTGTGGCAGCCTAGGGGGAAGGAGTGAAACTAAGGGTGTTTTCAGATGTGATGAGATCACAGTGAACCATGCTGAATACCTACATGTGGTCACTGTGCCCCGCACGTCTGTTCGGCGGCCGCCAGATGTTCGCCACACTGAATACCCACATGGGGTCAATTTCAACCACGCTTCCCGGGCTACCGGTGCAAAAATCGACTGAAGCGTGGTGAAAGTGATTCCAGGCGGGCATAAAAAAAAAATCTGGTCAGCTATCACGGCCCGAAATCTCCGGTGGGATTCCAGGCCGTGGTGAACTCGGCCAGACGCTGCGGCGGCATTGGCCACGCCGCCTGCCTGTCTCCCCAGAGGGCGGGCGGCGGGGTGCGTGGAGGCCCCTCCCCGATTCCCCGCCGGGATCCCCCAACACGTCTGTTAGGGCGTGACAAGGTCGTCCCGGTGGGGGATTAATACATTGATTTCGTGACGGGGCCAACCAGCCCCATCACGTCTGAAAACACCCTAAGAAGAAAAAGGATCTTTGTACTTATGAATACACTCTGAAGAAAGTGGACTGTCATTTTGGGACTGATGTAGTAAATTTGTTTTATGTAATTGTTTGAGGTATCCAAGCTAAGGGGCACTGTTGGTATAAGAATGAAGTTTTTGAATGGGGTTTATAGAGAGAAGAATGTGGTAGATACATTGAATGAGAATAAATTAAGAAGAAAAAGAGAACTTCTGTGTTAACCATCATTTATGGTAGCAATTGGTTTGATGTTTTGATGTATTTTTTGTTTTTAACCTATATTTATTGAATATTTATGAGATTATTTGCAAGGGAATGGAGGTATTTTGAAATAGCCGTATGGATGAGATAATAGTGTAAATGCAATCCCTTAGGGATTGGATAGCAATAAAGGATTACAAATAGGAGCCTACAGAGATTTAGCCTTAGTAAGAAGGCAAAAGTAACTGCCACCTGACGGGAATGCAGTTTCAGTGGGACTGATTATTGATGTGGGATACCTGGATCCAATGGAGACTATTTTAAGGGCTGTCTTTACAGCATAGGAGTTGTATGAACTATTGGGTCTGTTGTACCCTTCATTGTAGTGCAAACAGGCCTGAGGGAACTGTAATGTGGTAGGTTGGTTACAATGAAATTTCTCCTTGGGACAATGAGAATTTTGGTTATATTATTACTCCCCCCCCCCTCTCCCGATACCTAGAGAACGTATTGTTATGGAGGCTGGGATTTGAGGAGCATATAATTGGTGACCTTGAGGTATTTAGTGTTAAATAATAGCAAAGCCTGCTCAAACCTGGGTTGGGTCTATGAATAACAATGGTTTATAATATCCTGGGAAAAATAGGGTTACTCTCCTGTCCTTCCTATGGAAATGTGGATATGAATGGAGGTTTGGAATGGGAGAGCAAATCATTTGTGATATTTAGAGATATTGAGGTATATAGTACTAAAAAGTTTGCAGTAGGGGATAGCTTGATTAATCCTGGGTTGAGTTAAGTATGGATATTTTGTAAAAACCTCTTGGGAAGCATAAAGTTCCTGAAAATTATGATGCAAAGTTTTCAAGGTTTAGAAATGTGAGATTAATAACAACTCGTGTATGTATATATATATATATATATATATATATATATATATATATTTTTTTTTCAGGCAGCAACAGCTGCCAGAATACTTACATGTACAGCCACCTTTCATTATAAACAGGGGGCTGCTGAAGCCCATATTTTTTAGAAATGTGAGATTAATAACAACTCGTGTATGTATATATATATATATATATATATATATATATATATATATATATTCTTTTTTCAGACATTTAAGGTTTTATTGATACCCCCACTGAGAGCAATTACAATCAGAGTGTTGCTGAAGAAGACTAGGATATCTGGGTCAGAAACACAGTTGTGTACAACACAGATATTTTTTTCAACGGGGAATATATACCTGTATACAGGTTTTATTAGGGGAGTGTAGACTTCCTGATGGCTGTATTATAACCCTGACTGTATTTGGTATCTGTATTAATGTGGTGTGTCCTTATATGTTAATTCTGTTATACATCAATATATGTTAATTCTTGGTCTCTATGGGTCTGTATAAATAAATGAATAATTGTTTTTAGAAGCTTTGGCATTCCCTTGTATCCCGCTGAGGTTGTGGTATTGAAGGAGTGACACCCCCACATAAAGAAAATGTATGTCAACTTTACTTTAACAAGGGGTAATTTCAGATGTTACGGGATCACAGTCAACCACCCGAAAGGCCCATCACGTCTGAAATTACCCAAGGATAACGGTCAATCATTCCTGTTAGGAGGGGTGGGGGTGGGGGGGCACATCTCCATTACACACAGGGCCTCACCATCTGTGCTATTTTCTATAGTATTTAATATTATTATTGTGGAAATGCCTGGGGGGAAGGTGTTGGCTATTCATGTTCCAAAGCTCAGTTGTGCTAGGCACTGTACAAACTTATAACAAAAGAATATAAGTGCTCAGAGAAGTATCTAGACTGGAATTCATACACAATATGGATAATAAAGACAAATACAGGCAGGCTCTATTCATGTCATCTCTCTGGGTTTGTGTTTAAATATAAACAAGTGTGTGCAGACATAAAACTACACACATAAATGTACACCCCCCTAAATAGTACAAGCATAACCACATGCAGTCGCCTCATTAAAAATTTGGAGCTGTGTACGCACTCGGAATTGTGTGTCATTGTAAAATATGTAAACTATAGTCAAGGCTGCACACAATTGCTCCAAAACTATTTGGTTAAGGGGTAAATACACCTTGTACATCGTAATGAAAGTCTTATAGGTATGGGTGGAGATTAGCACTGCAGGGTCTCTACAGAATATTAATAAAATTCAATATATTTTCTAAAAGGGATAATTTATATTTTGTGGAAATGAGAGCCTTTTCTAATAAAATCCTTCTGTCCTTCATTCTCTTCATATAATTTTTCTATAAATCATCCTGTAGGAATTTCCCCCCACCCCTAAATATTCATCTCAGGGAGAGCCTATTTAAATAAGCCCTCTTAGCAAGATTTTTCAGAATTAAAATGACACCACGAGCAATCCTTTCTCCAATATGTTCCCTTCTATAGAATTTCCTTGCCACTAAAACAATATTTTATTGAATTACATTATGTTAAAATAGCTAATTTGGAGGAAGAGGGGATGTGGTGCTTCTAGTATATAAATACCACGTTAAAAAAAATCAACAAATTATCTAGAACCATTTTAATTTTGCCGGTCCCTGAACATGTACAGTTGTAGCTCATTTCTTCTCCACATCTACATAGATAGTGAGAAAAAACCTGAGGGCATTATATGCAGCTTCGCCACAAAGAAAGAAGAGGAAGAAAACTGCTGCTGGTTATACTCAGTTTTCTTGGTTTCCAGTAAACGAAAACATTATGCGACTCACCGTCATTTCGAAATAATTTGACTTGCATTGTCGGAGGCACATGCAAGACTGGCTTTTGTTTGATATGAAAATAAATAAGTAAATGTTATTTTTAGAATAGGAACAGGTTATACACTTTTCAAATCTTATTTATTCTCCATGGTAGACTCACCCTGTCACCATTCACTTTTTTTCATTTTAGACCTATGGCCTTCTTTTGCATTTTCTTTTACTACCTCAGCTTGTGCCACGGTGTTCACCTGCTATGTCATGTTTCAGTCTCTTATGCCTATTTCCCCTATCTATCTGCAAGGAATACAGCCTGTGATACCCTGATGTAGGGATTTTTCTTCACTTAATATAATCACCACAATCCAAATGGAACTCGTGCACCTTTCTATTTCCTCTACACATTTTTGCAAAGCACTTGGGTTGACTGTACAGGACAACCTCCATATGATCAACTCCCTTGGGAACAGGAGGGAAAAAAAGTCACTATGGGTACTTTCAGACATGACGCTAACCACCCTTGGTGGTTATTTATGCATGTTGCAGGGCTGCATAGGGCACCAATACAGCCCTGCAACATGCATAAATAACCACCAAGGGTGGTTAAAGGGTGGTTAGCGTCATGTCTGAAAGTACCCTCTATCAGTGAGCTTGCTATAATGCCCGTTACTGTATGAAGATCAGGGTCAGATGTCCCAAATTGCCAAAGCTCCGCTGCCTGTCCACATTCCAAGCTAGGCAGGTAAGCTTGAAATGCAGGTGTCTCTTCTCAAGACATCTCAACCACACAAGCCCAGCTTCCTGGCTTGGAATGTGGGCAAACTGGAAGGAAATTAAATACCAGTCAACACAGAACCTGATTGCTTTAGCAGGGTCAGTCCTGCCTAGGAAGACCTAAGCATAAACACTTTGTCCTGGAATGGTTCTTGAGGAAGGGATCATTATAAGCAAGTGTTTGTTATAGGAGAGTTCACCAGTAATCCCCGACTGTCTGAATTTGGGGTTTTCCATTCTCATGCTAGCTTCTAGGTCATTGACATTACTCCTTGGCCTGTGCTTGATTCACTGACCTTTTTTCTTACTTCCTTAGCTATGGTGCTTGCCATCCCATCGTCCCATTTCCCTCTCTTCATTTCCTTTTCTGTCCCCTGCCCTCTTTCCTGCTTTTTACTTCTGCTTATACAGTGTACATATTGCCTCTTTCCACTTCAGGCAAATTTTCTGCAGATAGCCTTCATATATTTTCTTATTGCTTTTTCTGAAAACAATTTTGCCTTTAAAAGTGTGTGTGTGTGTGTGTGTGGCTTTTCAATAGCCCAAATTCACAAGTTTAATGCCTGAGCTGTATGCCACTGACAAAGTTCTCTGCTGCTGCTCTTCCTTTCTATGGGTGTTTTTAAAATGAGATGCTACCACTCATCCGACCACCCATCTGAAGGAGGTGGGGGGGGGGGGGAATGCACGCAGCCATGAGGCACGCAGCACCCACTCACGGAAGGCCAGCAGACTCGGGGCCAGTTGTGCTTCCTCTGGGAGGGAGTTCCACAGCTGGGGCCCAGCCACCAAGAACGCCCTCTCCATTGTAGCCCCCCGCTTTATGCATGGGACCTCCAAGAAGGTGTCCCCGGTGGACCGGAGAGTCCGTCCTGAGTCACGGAGGGTAAGGCGGTCCCTGAGGTATCCAGGTCCAGGTCCAAGACCGTACAGTCTAATGGCCATACCTTCTGGGGCAGCTGGAGGTGGACATATAATAAAGGATCTGGACCACAGGGACTTTCCTGCCCCCTCTACAATGTGGGCCAGCCTTATGGAGCGCCATGATGAGTGAAACAAAATGGGCACGCCAGCTACACCCTTGGGGCAGGGGGGCAGCTCTGGTGGAATCAGGTCAGACTACAGAACTGACTTGTGCCCAACCAGGCCTGCCAGTGAGTACTCTTCCACCTGATGGGGGAATGGAACACTCCCAGTACCACCACCCCGCCATGATGGACAGCCATGGCAGTCAATAATGGTCAGCCATGGTGACCGGCAATGGCGGCCCCTACATCATAACAGAGATGATGGTGCGAGTAAGCAAGTGGGGCCACTATGGCCCACTTGGTCGGTCCTTGGCCTGGGATCATCTGAGGGACAGGCCAGCCATCTGTCTGTCCCTAAGATGATCCCAGGGCCCACATCTGGTGGGCTGGAATCCAATGTAACTTGAGTCCCCAGTTCAGGCAGGCCATAGTAGGCCCTCGTTATGCTTGGTTTCACCCGATGTCACAATACTCCTCAAGGTTGTGGTTGCATCAGAAAGGGTGTGTGACAGCCTCTTTGCTCCATCCTTTTTCTGAAGTGGCCCCGCCCCCTGTAGAATGTTGTGATGTCATGCCATAGTACTACAATACATAATATTTGTCATGATGCTCCGTAAGGGGAGGGCTTCTGCCAGAAGGGGGTATGAAAACCCCTTTCCCTGTCCAACAGGGTCTCTGGGTTTCTTCCCAGAAGGAGATGGCAACACTTTTAGAAACCTCTATGTTGGATTTTTTTGAGCCTATCAGGCCAAATGATTAGAACAACTCAATATTCAGCAGCTTCCCTCGAGGCACCTAAAGTTTAAAGTGTCAAGGTTATTAAAACTGTAGATCCCATTTTTCTCACTTGAGCAGCTGAGTATTGAACCCTTTGAACAATTTTGTTTATTTATTTAGAGCCATTTTTAGCCTGCTTCCTCCTGCTCACAACAGCAGCTCAGGGCGGCTCACAAGAAGATTTGAAAATATAAAACAATTCAATAATTAAAATCAAATACATAAAATTTATATAAAAATAATTAAAAGTGTGAAACCAGCCCTTCCCCACCCTACGCGTCTCCCTTCCCAAAAGCCTGGCAGAACAGCCAGGTCTTACAGTGTCTCTGGAAAGAGGGGAGGTCTGGGGTCAGGTGGGCCTCCGTCAGGAGGGAATTCCACAGCCTAGGAGTGGCCACCGAGAACGCCTTCCCCATCATCACCACCTGGGAAACCCGGGGGACTTCGAGTCGGGTGTCCCCAGTCGATTGTAGAGGCCGCACCACGGCCTGAGGCATGAAGCATTCCCACAGGTAAGTGGGGCCCAGGCTGTTTAGGGCTTTATAAATCAACACCAACACCTTGAATCAAGCTCGGAAGACAATAGGCAGCCAGTGTAGAGAATGGAGCACTGATGTAAGGTGCTCGCGATGACCCGTCCCCATAAGGAGGCGGGCCTCTGCATTCTGCACCAGCTGCAGCCTCCGGACCATCACTAAGGGTAGCTCCATGTAAAGTGTGTTGTAGTAGGCCAGTCTAGAGGTGATGAAGGTATGGATGATAGTGGCCTGTGCTTAATTCACTGATTCAGAGTCCAAAACATACAGCCGCAACTGTCACACCAAATGTAAATGGCGAAAGGTGCTCTTCACCACTGCTGCCACCTGGCAATCCAGGTGGAACTGCGGATCAAGAAGCACCCCCAGACTATGGACCTGAGCAGCTAAAGGGGGGCAAATCCCATCAATGACAGGGGCCACCACCCCTTCGCTCCTACCCACCAACATCACCTCCATCTTGTCGGGATTCAGTTTCAGATGGCGTGCCCACATTCAATCCCCCACAGCCGCCAGACCGGGTAAGCACTGAGACTGCCAGATCTGGGTCTGCAGGAAAAGTGAGGTAAAGCTGTGTATCATCGGTGTACTGATGGCAACGTACTATGAACCCTCTCACGACCTCACCCCAAAGCTGCAAATACACGTTTAACAGGAGAGGGGACAGAATAGAACCTTGCGGGAGATGATGAACAATCTCCAAGCACCACCTGTTGTGTCCTCCTGGCCAGGAAAGAGCAGAACCATTCAAGAACAATTCCACCCACCCCAGCCCGGTCCCACAGATGGGCTACCAGCAACTCATGGTCAACGGTATCAAGTGTTGCTGACATCTAATACAATCAAACAAGACGATTTGCCCTGATCCAATTCACGGTGCAGGTAATCGACCAAAGTCACAAGTGTAGTCTCTGTGCCAAACTCAGGGCAAAAGCCACTTCATTAGTCCCACTTTAGGGAGGGATCTAAGCAGGGCTATGCTGTTTTGAAAATAAGGCCCATTAAATGTTGAACCCTTCCACCCATAGGCAGATGCATTTAGGCATCAATCCTCAAACCACCTACTCTGGAGCAGCTCCACTGATTTGAGTGGGACTACTGTGGAATGACTTAGGGTTATAATCAGGGTTATTTCTTCTCTTGTTAGATCTTTAAAAATCAAAAAATCATCCAAAGGGCTTCCCCTAAGCAATATGCAGAATTGGGGTTAAAAAAATGTGACAGTAACACTCTGGCCTGCAGGCCACTGTCACATTTGTTGTTAGGTCACCAGATATTCACCCAGACTGACCCCCAAGCATGTTAGTGGCTAGCCTGGGTTCTCTCCTTGGCAAATGGCAAAGGTCGCAACCCTGACTGCTGCCCACCTGATCAGAACAAAGTGGGCCAGATCGTGTTAGCACATCTGTCCCCATGGGCCTGGATTGGGTCCACCAAGGCTGGCCGCCATGGTGACGGGACACTGGGACAGCACAGGAGTGGGGCCGACCAGATGCACATTTGTGCATCTCCCCTTGCCCCCTGGGTCCTGACTGTGTAAACATTTGTTCCGAGATCTGACCTAGTCTGGACCATGTCTGTGGTGGCTTCAGGCCAGGTTACTGCAGCAGCACAGTCATGTTTGTTTCATCTGTCTTTTCTATAGCTGCAAACAGATGTGTCTCTCAAATAAAAAATTGCCATCTGATGTAAACAAGGGTGGGAACACGTTTTCCTCCTGTGGGTCACTTTGAAAATGAGTACCAGCTTTGTGGACAGGAACTGGGGGCAAGGATTGGGGGATGAAGGGGAATGATTATGGATCCGTGTCATAGATCTATTCACTAGCTTTGAATCCATGCTGGAGAACGGTTGAGTCGGTCTCAAATCCTCCGATCTGTGCTGCAGCTAAACAGCTCATTCTTCACTGGTCACCCCCTGGGTTCTTGGGAGAGCACAAAGACAGTGTGCTGCAAGGAATGGGCTGTCAATGTGCAGCAGGGAATGAACTGTTTGGCAGTGGTGCCAAATGGAGGATTCAGGGCAGACAGGGAGGAATCGAGGCATGCGAACACACCACCACTGGTGTAGTGGTCATTTTAAAAGTGCAGGAACTCTTCATAAGAGTCTCAAAGCCTCCAAGGCTTCTGAAGGGGGGCTGCAGGGAAAGTGGCAGAACGCTATTCCCCCACCCATGTTCCTGCTCCACTACACTGCTGCATACCACCTGATGACTTTAGACACAACATTAGCCACGTGAAGAGGGAAAACACTTATCTGCTGTACCCAAGACATCCGTGCAACCAATGAGGAGTTAATGGGAGGCTAACGGAGGTTAGACCAGTGGCCAAAAATAGTGATGGTGCTTAGACACAACACATAGTCACATGGCAAACATCTTAAGCACCTAAATCCCCATTGAGTCTAAAGACACGCTCTTTCATTGCTTGAGGAAAGTGACTTGATCCATGGGCCAGATCCAGAATTTGGAAAGAGCAGGCATGGCTCCCCCCCC
>QEPC01009522.1:3726014-3824170 GCA_003113815.1 Sphenodon punctatus
GCCCCATGCCCTGGTGACCACAAGGCTTGATTTTTGTAACTCCCTTTTCTATGGGCTTCAGAAAGGTTGGCCCTGGCCCAGAGACCTTGGTTAAACCATGAGTCACAGCCAGTGTATTGCTGCCTGGCTTGAGTCAGGGATTTGGGTTGCCCGAGGGCTGATTCCTGGCTAGAGAGAGACTATATGGTGGAGAGTGAACCAGATGTACAGAGACTGTAAACCTGGATAAAGGATTGGAACAGGACTGAGTTCCCTATGTGAGTGACTACTGAGCTAATTCCCCAAGGCAAGCAGTTGGGTGGGTCCATAATCCTGCCAAGACTCATGTCAGGCAAGCCTGTGCATGCCACAAAGGCATGAAGCTGCATGAAGATGGAATAGAAACCAGTTGGACAGCAAAGAAGCATCAAATAATGAAAGGAAGTACACTTGGTGTCTGGTTGCGAAACACAAGAAGAAACACAGGGGAGACCAACCGAGTTTGAAAAACTGTGCAAATAAGGTTTTGGAGAATCTGGTACATTGTGTCCTATGTCATAAGGAGATGGAAAATGAATGATCCTCATTACAAAAAACAATGATGACAGATAGATAATTCCGCAAAACTATATGAGAAAAGAATTGGAAGTCTTTAAAGGAGCAATTATACTTAGTTAATTTGGTGAAAAACACACTACACACACACACATATACAAACACACACATGCACATATACACACACAAGTCCAGTTTACTAATCTAATGAAAATTCTACCTTGTGTGCAAATTATGAGACAAATATTCCATTTTCCATTGGATTTTAAAGTGTGGCCCAAAAAACAGGCAAAATCCTTATAGGCACTTTTACACGAAATGTGCCCACACATGCCCATGCTGCATGGGCATGAGTGGGTGCCCCCCGTGTGACTGCCATGGCGGGTGTGTGTGTATGTGTGCACGCTCCCGCGAAACATGCATGCCCACCCACCTCCACCCATTACAGACTACTGCAACACCCTTCCCAGCCCATTTAAAAACACCACTTTAACACTGCTTTAATATTTCCTTATGCATGTTGCAGGGCTGCATAGGGCACCAATACAGCCCTGCAACATGCATAAGAAATGTTAAAGCTAAAGTGGGGTTAAAGTGGAATTAGCATTATGTCTGTTTTCACCCTGTGATGAATAATGACAATCATTGTTAGTGGAGTAGAGGGCTAGTGCGACAGTAGGATAGAGCTGGTGAGAATAGCGCTTACACTATATGTGAAAAAAACCAAATGCCCTTTCTAAGCAAATTTTACACATGGTGGTAGCCAAGTTTTGTTTTTGTTTTTGTTTTTTTATTTTTTATTTACAAAACATTTCTATCCCGCACCTTCCTGCAACTCGGCAGCTTGGGGCAGCGAACAGCATAAAACATGAAGATGGGCAGAAGATACATACAGATGCCCAAAGATGCCATATCTCTCAGTTAATATGCTTGCTAGGTCAAGAGACAGAAGTTACTTTGATCTTGGCTCCTGCAAGACATAAGGAAAAAGAACCCTCCCATTAAAATTTCATGGGTTATAATTAATGATCCCTTTCATAAAATTGCCTCTAATATCTCTGAATCGTAGGCAGACTGTCTACCTGCAGGGAGAATTTTCTTTGCAGAGATACATGGAGGATCATAAATTGCCCTGTTTTAGTAATTTATTGGATCTTTGAGTGGCTGGAACTTCCTTTTTCTATTGAGCAGAATTCAAAAGAAATTTCCTGCTCTAATGAAACTAAAATGGAAATATTAAAGACCTCTTACTAAAGTGAATATTCTGCCTACAATATCTCCTAGAGAAGTTTCAGGGAGTTGGAAAATGTGTACAAGCTTTATTGCCCAGTAAGATCTGAGAAATCTTCATGGCATCCTATTACATTTCAAGTATCGATCCTATTACAAAGAAATGTCTATGGGAAAATTAACAACTCTTTCAGGTTTCCTTAAATCTTTGAAAAAGGATTCTAACTGAAAGGAAGATCTATAAATGAGAAATCATATTTAACCAGAGAGATAATGTTACTCAGGAATGCTATGTAAACTTGAGAAAATTAGGTATACAACATTGAATAAACTAGGACATATGAATCCATAACTCTTAAATTATTTCCTACCATTTATATATACTTTGTCTTTCATATTAACTGTGACATTTGTTACAAACCCTCAGAAATCTCTGTTTATTGACAGCAGGTACCAGAGGCAAAAATATATATATGGGGGAATTTTCTGGCATGGAAAGATAGATGTTGACAAATGCAATTGTGATTTCAAGTTGGATAAAATAGTCGGTAGGTTTCTCTTACAGGTTGTTAGTTAAAGTTATGTACCTTTTCTAGTACACTGTGCCTACACTGTGCCTACACTGTTTGGCAATATTACAAAGCATTGGTATGCATTTTCAGTTATGTAGAGTTTTGAAGACTGAATTTGTTTTTCCTTTTTATCTGACTCTGTAGAATCCAGTCAAATCAAACTAGAACAACAGAAATAAAGGTGACTTATTCTTTGTATCCTGTAATGTCAATTAGGACTACTATGATTTCTTTTGTATTATATTAATTTGAAGGGAAAGGAATATTTTAGAGATGGTTACTTATAAAGAATTATAATCCTCAGACAGAATTAATCTACTGTGAAGATTACTGTACTTCTTTAAAATATGCATTTAATGGAATTTAGAACGTTTGCAATCTGTGTAAATTAAAGACCTCTGCTTATCTACCCAAACAAACATCAGCACTGCAAGTTTCTCCCCTTATCCCACCAATGTATGTCAATGCTGTCCAAAAAGAAATTATATACAGAGGTTCAAGCAAGGTTTGTTCACCATGCCCACTTGGGTCTCTTGTTTGAGAATGTCCATAAGGTTGCCAATTAAGGATCTTTATTGACACCAACCAAATTAATTTTACACAAACCAATGGACAGCTGTCCTGGGCGGGCTAACAGTTTCAGTTGCTTTTGACACTGGCTGTTTTAGGACAACAGGGACAAAGCCCACCAACATCTCATTATTAATCCCCTGGGACAGCCAGTCCCCATGAGTTAGTTTAAGCTATGTGCTGACCTTCTTGTTCAGAATGCTTCTTCCTCAGAGCGGTGTGAAAACTGGTAGTTGAAGTAGCAAACTAATCACTTGCATGTAGCGTGTAGCGCTTCAGTCATTGGTGTGATAAATTGTCCAATTTTACAAGGTTGCCCGGATAAAAGAGACTCGTAATAAGGGTATATACAGCTGTCCTTGTTATAGACTAAACAATAACATAGTCCAATTTTACTCTCTTTTTTATTTTTATATATAATTGGCATATTGCTTCAAGTGTGATAATGTGAGCAGATCTAAGAGTATTAACAAACAAGATGATAGCTCGCTGGAGTCAGGTTTCGGTCCATGCAGTCCCCACTCACATGTTTAGTGTGTACAGCCTAATAAATGGGCAGCCCCTTGCTTTTAGTTGTTGTATATAGATGCATTCCCCATGCACAGGCTTAGCATGACGAGTCTAATAAATGAGCAGGTGCTCTTCCCACCACACTTCCCCCACAACTGTCCCCTGCTCAATATCCCACCTCATGCCATGACTTAGAGCCGCAGCGAAACATGGGAAGAAGAAGCCGCCACAGCTCATGGATCATGAAAAATAAAATAACTTTATTAAAAACAACAAAACCCTATTTCTTCTTGTGTCCGCTCATTTGGGGAGCATCTTAGCGCAATAATTTGGGTGGCAAGACAGACAGGGGACATTTGCTAATCCTCTTCCTGTGAATCCGGCTGTGGCAGTGTTCGTGGAAGGCATGTAGGAACAACTGATGGAGCTGGCGGGACGTGTGCTTAGGATACTGCTGTGGTGGATTGGGCAGTGCATGGGGAATGCACCTACACACTGCTGTGGTGGATTGGGTAGTGCATGGGGAACACACCTACACACTGCTGTGGTGGATTGGGCAGTGGTTGTAGTGGTGCTGGTTGTTGCGTAGCTGTGGGTTTGAGGAATGGCTCTAGCAGGTGTAATCCTCTACAAGTTGCTATGGAGAATGCAATGGCTGGAAAGAGCACGTGTTAGACACACATACTTCCAACTAAGAAGATCTGGGAGAATGCATGTTTGAAAATGGCGTGTTGGACTTTTAAGGCAGATATTATGTGCATGTCAGTAAGAGTGAGAGGGAGGAGAGGGGCTGGAAGTGATAGCTCTGCAGAACGCTCAGCTTTTTCGCCTGCAACTTGATGTGATGGACCTGGTCATGAGGAAGCTGCATGTATCCTAATTGACGGGATGCAGACATGTGGGCACACAATAGCCTGCATTTGCTCAGACGGCAGGCTATGCATGCTCTGGGACCCTGCTATGAGTGGGGGCTGCATGTCCAGTGGGGGCCACATAGCTGATGGGGGTGAACACCTAGTAAATGAGCAGGTGAACACCCACCTGATGTGGGCTATCATCTTGTTTGTTAATATCCTAACAGGTTTTAACATGCATAGCATTTGAGATCACTTTTGAAGTAAGCATCTATCACAACGGGTTATATTTCCAGTTGTTTACAAAAAAGAGGGCGTCATTACCATTTGGATGCTCTACGAAAAATGAAAATATAAGCACCGTGTAGAGTCACAGGATCAAGTTGTGTCCTAGGCAGTGGTTGCCCCTAATTTAAATGGGGGGTCATATCCATGCATCTTCATGTTGGATCAACCTTATCATTAGGAAATTTTCTCAAGGCAGCAATGAGAGTTTTGCTTCCTAATGTGACCTACACCAGAGCCAGCTAATATCCACCCCTTCCTCACATGGCGCTGTCATATTTTGTTGTGCTTCTTTTGTAAAAAATTTTAAGAAGATGAGATGATGACCTTTGCCAGCATGTTCTTTGTTCATACGCATGCATGGGTGTTGCATACTATGTGCTTGTTCCAAGATTTAAGCCACCACTGGTAACCAGAAAGGAGGGTTTCAGATCCCCCCGTCCCTTATCTCCAGGATGTAGCCTAATGAGAACTGTTCTTCATGTTCAGGGAGAGTGTACAAGACTCCTGCTGTAACCTGCATGGCACTCTGGGCCATGCCCAGCACATGTGCCTGGCCGGAGGGTTTACCTACATACCTGCCCCCTGCCTGTTCAGTTCCATGCCAGGAATGTGCTGCTGGCCAGCTCTCATTACCAAAAAGAAAGTTGCAAGTCTCACCTGTTGTTCATGAAATTGCTGCTGGTGGTGGTATTGATACAGAATCTCCAGGTGATTGTTGTAATTTACAACACCCTGTAGTCACTTTATTATGTAAGTTCATTAGACTTAGGTATTCAAGTCATATGTAACAGAATGTATACTGGAAATAGTGTATGGGTGTGTATGAGTGTATGTCTTACTGATAGATGACAAGCAAGGTTGCATGCTGAGGAGACCAGATGAAAATATAAAATGCAATCTGTAATCTTTCTACCTAAGCACAACTATTTATTAATTATTAATTATTGATGATTAATGATTAACTATTAGCTATTGTTTTGTTTGTTTGTTATATGAGAACACACACTAATGTATCATAATAGACATATTTTTTTTGGATCCGCAATGTTGTAGGAATGATGAGAAAGGGCTTGTTCATTTGAAAGACTTACCCCAGGGCAACTAACCCAAAGGAAATTGTCGGATGGTGGAGTCAGAAAGGTCTGTGGTATTTTGAATGTTTTGTGTGAACCACATATGAAGAACCACATACCTGTCTCTATCCAAGGAGGCTTTAAAGCAGGGGTGGGGAACCTCAGACCCAGGCGCCAAATGTGGTTCATGGCAAGTTTGTATGTGGCTCCTTTCCAGTTCATGGATCTAGCCCTTGGATCCAGTTCCTACCTCCAACCATTGGAAAACTGAGCTCAGGGGATGGAAGCAGAAATGAGGGCGTGCACACAAGGCTAGGGAACAGATCCATACCAAAAATCCATGAGCTGGGCCCTCCTTTTCTTGAGTGTACCCTTCAAGCATTCCCACCCACCAACATTGGTGTGACCCTCGGAGCTTGTATTCATTCACCCCCTGAGAGTGAAAAGGTTCCCCACCGCCACCCCTGCTTTAAAGGCATGCTGTTGTGGAGAACATTACTATAACAGTATGGTACTCCTCTCAGTATTAGTGCGGAAAGAGGAAGTGAGGTTATTATTCACAGGTATTGGCATTTTTGGGTAACTCTTCAAGTACCCAAATAACATGCGCATCTGAAAGGGGTACATGGATATTCGCTTTTTCTGGTTATTCTGTTTTGGTTTTGGGGGAGGGGATAGGGTTTTTATTTTGGTTACTTCAGTTTTATGGTCACTTCAGTATTTTGGTTATATAATTTTTAGCAATTGTGCATGTATAATATTGCTGAAATTATGGAACCAAAATACTGAAATTACTGAAATTCTTAAATAACTGAACCGAAAAAAACCCTGAACCTTCTCTCTGCAAAAAATAATGGAAATAGAGCATCAACAGACATTGGTTATTACCTAAACTGTGATTTTAGGTTCAGTTATAGCAGAAGTGGGGAATGTTCTAACACGCCCCCCCCCCCCCTTGACAGGCAGCCACGGTGGCCTGTGAGGCTGNGGGAATATGACCCCCCCCTCACATAGGCATGTCAAGTTCAACCCCTGCATCAAGGATGTTTTCACATGTGACGGTACTGAACACTGCCACACTTTAATCCTGCCCAAAATGAGGGCCCTCACTCCAGGCAGGATTTGGCCCAGCTGCCAAACAAACATGACCGTGGCTGGGGCAAGGAGTGGATGGGGAGAGGGCAGGGTGACAGAAGAAAGTGTGTCTCCATAGCCCTGCCCTCATGTGGATTAGAGCAGCCTGCCCCCTCCTTGACAGGCAGCCACGGTGGCCTGTGAGGCTGCCATGGCTGCCTGGAAGTGCCGTGGACCCGGACCGGGGTAAGTGTGAGTGGATCATCAAATGTGATGGCCCACTTTACCCTGGTCTGACATCCGTTGCATGGGCCATGGTGGCACTTATCTCGAACTGTTCCTCGAGGATGATCCCAAGGAACAACCTAAGTACCGTCACGGCCCATGCCACAGTCCGTGCCAACATCTGGTGGCCGTTTCAGACGTGATGGCAGCATGGATTTCCACAAGTGGCAAAGTGTGAAAATCCATGCTATCATCACATCTGAAAACACCCAAAGAATCATGTTGCCTATGTAAGGAGTCACAATGCCCAAGTAAGAGGCATGGCCACCTGCGTTGGAGTCATGTTGCTTATGTGGGTGGCATAGCCACTGACTCAGAAATGCTCTGTGGCCTCCAAGCAGCTGGAAGGCCACTGGTGGGTTGTGGGGCACAGCTGCCAGGCCATTTGCATGGGAGGGTGTGGATATCTCTGGGGGCTGTTTGGTAGGCACCCACAGGCTGCAAAAAGGACTGTCGTCTGGAGATTCTCTGCCCCTGGGGTACTTTTTTTTAATAGGTTTCCCTATTTTGGGGAGTACTTGTTTCAGCTCTACTCAATATATTTTAATATAGACTGATTCAGTCTTTTTTTTCCCCTCAAATGTTTGAACATATTCTGTCCACAAGGGCAAACTCAGAGTAACCGCAGTAAAGATCAGCACCTGTTTGAATGAAGGCAGAATTTGGCCCTTCATGTTTTGCGGGGGACAAAACTTGTAATCACAGTGATCAGACATTTGGACCAAAAATTATAGAAACTCTTTTTTTAAAAAGATCAAAGTGGACTGGTTATAAAACTATGGCTTAAGTAGATAAAAGATTAGAAAAGTGCCTAGAAAAGAATTTGTGTAGTGTTAGTACAAATTAGCATGCTGCAACTGTTTCAGTTCCTTGAATGTTCCAACATGACATAGGATCGGGGGACATGTTAATAAAAAAATAACCTCCTTTGCACATTGTGTATAAACTGCACAACCTTTGCTGTATCAACTTTATGCTCCAATAAACAAGACAATAATGACAAATTATCAAAGCAAGCCTCAGATGTGACCCTCAATTGGGAGAGCAGCAATTTAATGAAGACAAAAGCTAGGTGAAAGCTGCTAATATCATTTACTGATAAACAGATTTTCTCAAGAGGCTCCTAGCTCAATCCCCCGAGGACCCATAAACCTGCATAATTCCATTTAAAATATTGTGCAATTCACTAAATTAGTCTTTGAACATCCTTACTATCCAATTACGAAGCCCCAGCATGGACAGAATAATGAAATTTTTCAAACTGTGGAATGCATGTGGTCTTAACAAACTTATGACAAACACTGAAATTAGCTTTCAATTTTGAGGCCAGTGCAGCCTCTTCTTAACGTTTCAAGTCTGACTTATAACAATATAGCACTATTGCCGTGGCTAAGCAGAAAGTAAGAAAAATAAATCTTTGGTTTTCACCGAAATCTCGACACAGCCTACCTTCAGGAAAAAAAAAAAATCGTAAGTACTTGAATGATGTTTTTGCATTTGCAAGCTATTTGGCCTGCTTAAAATCTAGTAAAAGCATTACTGAATAAAGGGTACAAAATACCTCCTGGACAGTTTTATCTTCCAGGCAGGCAGAAAAAGGCGAGAGTTTTCGGAAGTGAAATTTATTTCTGTTCAAGCATTGCAAGCTACATTATTAAAGTCATTTGTCATGGTTTGAATATTTCTGCCTGATTCACCATTAAATTGGTCTTCTAATTACCAACTTTGTCATGAAAAGCAGTTGGGCTGCTTCATTCACCAGAAAACTTCAATTCTTTAATAACAGCATGGTTCATGTGAGGGAAGGAAAAAAACAACAACAGTTATGCTTAAAATTTAAAATGAATAGTATAGACAATGTCACTTAAAAAATACATTAGCAATGAATTCGAAAGCTATGTAGAGAATATTTAGAGTTTATTTTTAATGAAAGATTTATTAATTTGAATGATAAATATTTTAACCCTTAGAAATTGCAAATCCATTTGTGTGAACACCCATGAAATCCAAGCAGGAATGCAATCATATAAAACCAGAAAATATTTATTTAGTCAAGTGCTTAAGGTACAATTGCTGAAATACCATGAACTCAGGGCCACATTAAAAACTATTCCTGCAGTGGTGTGATTTATTTGTGCATGCAGTTAGTTACCCTGATTCTGCATGCAAATTTGGTAACTGCATTTGCAAAGAGCCAGGTGGGTGTCTAACCTCCTGGTTCTGCATTCCAATATGTGATTTATTAGTGCAATTGTAGTGACCACCGGGGGAAATTAGACACCCATTAGTGAGTGGCATTGGGTGTATTCACAAATCACTATAGGCCATGAGGGAAACAAATGAATTGCAGCCCATGATACCTTCCCTACAAGGGGTCAAACTTTGTGTGACAGGGGTCGTTTTCACACAGCACCGCTGGGTGAGGGGATGGGTGTTTGCCGGAGGTGGGTGGAAGTGGGTGTGCTCCCTTTTCCATGGGTGCACACCCATCTCCACCCACCTCCACCCTTCTCCACCTATGGAACCTCCTCCGTTTTTTCGCATGGCTCCATGGGTGGGTGGTGGGTGGAGATGGGTGTGCACCGGGAGCGCACACTCACTTCCACCCACCGCACATGGTGCTTCCATGGGCGGACACCCATTCCCCCACCCACCGCTGCACCGTTCACACGGACGTCCCGCTCATTACACACTCGCCTGTACACCCAGGGGGGCGTCTGTGCAAAAGCAGCCAGGGTTTGCCACACTAACAAGTTCGTACATACTAAGCCCCAACATTGTGTAAACATCTCTCTCTAATATTTACATATGCCAATCCTTGTAGTTTTAGTCAGTTATTGAAATCAAGACATCAGTAACACTGAAACATAGAACAGCAGAGTTGAAACAGACTTCTTCAAGGGTCATCTAGTCCAACCACCTGCCTTGAGGCAGAATACCCATAAACCTCTAAAGAATCCATAACAGATTCCTGTTGACAGTTTTTTCTTGAAAACCTCCAGGGAAGGCCAGTTATACAAAATCCCTAGGCTGCTTGTTCCACTGCTGAATTGTTCTAACAGGATTCTGTCCCCCCTCCACCCTAATATTTAAACCTATCTTCCTGTCATTTAAACTCATCGCTATTTGTCCTGTCCTCAGTGAGATCTGACCTGAGGATATTCCCTAGTCTTGGATACAATGCTTTTGTTAATATACAATTCAAAAAGTCACATTTGGCCTTTATTGCAACAGTATCACATTGTTGATTCATGTTCCCTTTTTGACCCATTATAGCCCCCAAGTCCTTCTTAGCACTGCAGTTACCTAGCCAGTTGTCTCCCATCTTATACTTGTGCACGTCACTAAAAATGACAATGGCCCTTTTTACATGGGCCACGGCATGGGGGGGCAGAGGGGTCGGTGTTCATGCCAGTGCATGTGCAGTGGGTGGGTGGAAGGTGTAGATGGACACACACTGACCTCCACCCATCGCACAAGCACGGAACAATCGCTGTTTTCATCAGTTTCTCCATGCGTGTGTGATGGACAGAGGTCGTTGTGCATGCATGTTTGCGGGAGCACTAATGCACACCCACCCGCCACGGCGTTTACACGACACTCACCCACACATGAACACCCAGATTCCTGGGTGTTCATGCATGAATGCCATCCATGTAAAAAGGGCCAATATCGCACATGCACTTTTAAACAAGAAAGAAATCCCTACAATATTTTACAGAAAACTTTAATGTATATCATCCTATTTAAAACTTGGAGCAGTAGGAACATTCTTTAGATTATTTGAGCTCCATCAAAAACATTTGAGTCCATTCTGATCTCACTGAAATCAATGACAAAATTCCCGTTGGTTTCTGTGTGATCAGGATTTGTCTCATTTTGCGCTTAGCTCTTTTGAGGTTTAAAGTTACCAATGGACAAACCTCAGAAACTTTGGAAGCTTGAGGTACATGTGCTCTCTCCTGCTGACCTGTATTCTTTTTTCTGCAGAATTAGCCTGAATGGGACTGATCTCAAGCCCCACGTACTGTGCAAACAATGTCCGCGCACCTTGCATGCAACCCTTGCGTGGACTTCGCATGCACCCACCTGTGCTGTTGGGACTATGGCGTGCGTGCAAGCCGTGTACAAGCAGCACGGGTACATGCACATGTGCACATAAGCAGCATGTACAGGGGGTTGGAATTGCTCCCAAAGTCTAGAAGGAACTGTTTGTCTGCAACTATGTTACTTCCTGTTTGTCAGTAGGTTGGAAATACATTTCTTGCGCCATTAGAGTCCACAGGCCAGTGTACCAAAGCGTTGGACTTGGCCCTGCAAGACTAGGGTTTAAATCCCATCGTAGGGTGAAAACAGACATGACATTAACTCCACTTTAAGATCGTTTTAGCATTTCTTATGCATGTTGGAGGGCTGTATTGGTGCCCTATGCAACCCTGAAACATACATTAGAAATGTTAAAGTGGAGTTAGCGTCATGTCTGTTTTCACCCATAGCCATGAATTCTCTGACTGGCCTTGGACAAGTCACTATTTCTCAGCTGTAAAATGGTATTAATAATGAATTACCTCACAGGGTTGTTGTAAGAGTAAACTAGATAAGCATAATAAAGCACTCTGAACACTAAAAGTGAATAAGAATTGATAATAATATAGGGAGTGGTTATGGGGCTCCCCCATGGATCCCAAGCTCTCCTGAGCTGGGTAGTAGTTCTAATACCCTAAAGGTTAATAGCCAGGGAACTTGCTCTGGCAATACAGAGCAGCAGCAGCAGCAGCAGAGGAAGGAAGGAAGGAATGTTATACAAGTCAAGGACATATAAACAGGTTACGGAGGCAGCTAATTAATACTTTTCTGTACAAAGAGCAATTCTGCTCAAACGGGGGCCTTCACAGCATTGGGGAGCGGACAATCACCAGCTAATCAGAACTTTAGTTGTGGAACAATTCAAGATCTATTTAAACAATATGTTTATGAATGCTGTCACTATTTCTGTCATTCATTAATGTAATGTTTTATAAACAATCTCTTCATGTATCATTTCAATATCTTATCACTAGTTCTGGTTTGATGTGTAAGCAGGTACACTCTGTCTGAAATGTATAAAAGGCCAGCTCAGAGACCTCCCACTTTAGACCACCCTTCTCCCATGGGTTAATTGGTCTTTCTGTCCTAGGTCGTGAACTTGGATAAATACACTTCTTTCTTTGAATATGGCACTTTCTTGACGTCCGTCTCGTTCCTATATCCTGGTGGGAGGAATCGCCTCATCAAAGCTGCTGAGGGTCTTGTTCTAAAACCTTTTGGCACTGTGGCAGCCTAATCCTGCCAACTCCCAGGGGAGTAGCTAGCCCCTGGTAGTGGAGAGAATTTGAATCTATAGAACTGACCCCATGGAGAGATGTTGGATTTACTAACTGGATCAGAAGCTATAATCTATTACGACTGATATTGCTATGGGGCTAATATCTGCTGAAGAAGGTAGAAATAGTCATAAAACATCTAGCTCAAAGATGAATACTTTTACATCCGTACTGAGGCACCTAAATAATTGGCCTAATTTTCCACAATAGTGACTGCATCAAGTGTTACATCTGATTTCAGTACCATTTATGGTTGATTGGTGCCTTATTACCAGGGATCCTAAAAAAAAAATATCTCCAATAAAAAACCCTTAAAACCCACGTTTTTCCGTGGTTAAAATGAAATGTTGAACTTTAGTTTTTCTAGCCACAATATATATATTTAAACATATTTAAATATGTTTAGTGCTTTCCATGTGTTCTACAACTGTATCCCTTTGAACGTAATCAATAGCCTTGCTGCATAGTCAGTACAGAACAGTACATTACCATCAACGTGAAATTTGTCCTTGATAGACTCACTCATACAGTCTTTTGGGGTGCTATTTAAAGTTTTCAGCATCTATTCATAACTTAATTATTCACGTTTGGAGGCTGAAGTGAAATTTGAGATACATTAAATTACGAACCCTGATATGTCATTGAGTAATCTCTATATGCCAGAAGCCCTTTATTGGAGGATGCTTAGCTATGTAAATTGAAAGCGCATTCAGAAATCAACCATGAATGGGAGGTTGCGTGCACTGAATAAGTGACAGTGGTACTGTCAGTAAAATGTAGTTAATGGTTAATATATATATATATTTTTTCACAAAATGTAAAAACTAAAGATTCTCCATAAAACACAAATTTTGTGTTTTCCCATGTTTTTATGTGGCGAATGAAATTCTAGGATCCCTGCTTATTACTACTCGGTCTATAGTTTTGACCTTTTTCTTGCCTGAGGAAGGTCCCTGCGTGGCCCGAAAGACACTCACACCAACAGAAGTTGGTCCAATAAAAGACGCTCTCTGAAATATTTTGTCTCCATCTTTAAAAACCAAGAAACATATTTGTTTGCCTGATTTTTTTCTTTGATACAAGTGTACGCTGCTGATAGCCACTCAAATTAATTATTTTATTTATTTATTTATTTATTTAAATTTAATTAATTTATTTACTTTTCTGTCACACCCTATCCCTCAAGGCTCAGGGCAGCTAACAGCATAAAAACATAAAGCACAAAATAAAAAGCATGAAACACCATAAAATATTTATAACACCTCCCCATCCACACCAGGTTCTACCCTTACCTGTCAAAACCATGGCCAAATAAATAGGTCGTACTCTGCCTCTAGAAGATGCTCAGATTGGGGCTTATGTGAACCTCCAAGGGAAAGGATTTCCAGAGCCACAGAGCAACTATGAAGAATGCCTCTCTGAGCATCTGGGTAGTAGGGACCTGGACCAATGATTTAGTGTGCAAGAGGGTGCTCTTCACTGATCTTAGAGGCCATGGAGGGGTATAAGAGGAAGGCACTCTTTCAGTTATGCAAGGCCAAGGTAATTTAGGGGTTTATAGGTCAGAACCAGCACCTTGAATTGTGCCTGAAATGCTATTGGCAGCCAGTGCAGACTCTAGAGCACTGATGTAAAGTGCTTCCAGCAGCTCACCCCCATTAAAAGGTGGTCTGATGTGTTCTGCATAAGTAGTAGCCTCCAAATAGTCTTCACGGGCAGCCCCACATTGAGATCATTGCAGTAGTCTAGCCTTGAGGTAATGAAGGCATGGATGATGGTGGCCGGATCAGAGAGAGAAAGGGATCCAGCCTTCTCACCAGATGGAGTTGGTGAAATGCATTCCTGGTGGCCATGGTTGTAACCTGATGTTCCAGACGCTGCTTGAGATCCAGAAACACCCCAAGGCTCTAATCCTGAGGAACCAGGGAAGTTTGTACATCATCATTGATGGGAGTCCCAATCCCCTTCAGGTCATAGAGTCAGCCAACCATCATCATTTCAGTCTTGTCTGGAGTTAGCTTCAGTTGGCTCACCTGCATTCAGTCCCCAATGGCAGCCAGGTACAGAGTGAGCACTAAGTAAGCATCAAGACTGCAGAACCTGCATCAGATGAAAAGACAAATAGATCTGGGTGTCCACCTCCACATATTGATCACAGCACACCCAAATTCTACTCATGATATCACCCAGTGACCTTAGATACACATTGAACAGGAGGGGAGAGAAGATGGAACCCTGCGGGACCCCAGAGGAGAAGGAGTGGGAGGATGATGAACAATCACCCATCACCAGCTGCTGGAATCTCCCCAAAAGGAATGAGTGGAACCACTCAAGAGCTGTCTCAGGGACCCCTGCCAGATCCCACAGTCATGTCATCAACACCTCATGATCAATCGTATCAAAGGCTGCCAAAAGGACTAAAAGGATCAGCAGGGTGCAATTTTCCCTGTCAAGCTCTCAGTGTAGATCATTGACCAATGCCACAAGTGCAAGTCTCAATACCGGGGGAGGACAGATCTCTTGGGGTGCCCCCCCGATCATAAGTATCAATAACTAAAAAAAAGGGGGGGGGAAATAATATTTTTTTAAACAAACTAAAAAAAACCCCCAAATTCCAACAACAACCAATTCCAAATCAATATATAACCCAAATAATTGTTGTGGGGATGATTATTTCCCCCTAATGAGGGAAGTTTACAATGTATAAATTGCAGAGTAAACTATCCTTATTAGAGTCAGCTAAATTGTCCAATTCTACACAATATCTATTTTTTCAAGTTCAGCAGATGTCTGTAATATATTGTGTTATTCATGTGTTATTCATGTCAACTTCTTCTGAAATAATGGTTCAATTAAGGGTCCATAAGTAGTAGAATTCTTCCAGCTTGTCCTGTAGAACTGCCGAGATTTGTTCCATAGATATGGTGTACCAAAGTCTCTGAATCCATTTATTATAAAGTGAGTCCTGAATCACTTTCCAAATGGACGCTATTGTGTGAATCGCAGCTGTAAATAAAATCTGACATGACCTCTTTTTCTCTTGTCTTAATTTTAATTCCGAAAACATCCCCAGCAGAGTTATTTGAGGGAGGAAGGGTATCTGTACCTCAGTCACTTTTCCTAGTTGCAACCACACCTGGTGCCAAAATGTATGGATCTCTGGACACTCCCAACAACAGTGCAAAAAAGTATCTACTCCTCCACAGTTTAACCAACATTTGTCTGAATATTGGGGGTTGATGTCCTGTGTTCCTTGTGGAGTTAAATATAATCTTAGTATTAATTTCATTTGCGGCTCTGTTACCAAAAGAGATTTAGAACAGGTGTACAATGTTTGCCAGATCTGAGCCATATCTTTTTTGTTAATTATTATTTCCAGATCATTACTCCAGTGCTCTAGGTATCCAGCATCTGGAAATCTAACTATGTTTTGCAGAATTTTGTATAGCTTAGAGAGAATTTTGAAATCAGGCATGACCCATAAGAGAAAGCTTTCTAAATTTGATGGTTTTCTGTTGTAATCTTTGGTATCCTGTGGGTTGTGGAAGATATTTTTGAGCTTGCCATAGAGAAGAAAATCCACTTTTTCTTTTATTTATTGATTTTACATAAAATTTTATTTTATGTAAAATTCATATCCCATCCCTCCTGCCCATAGGGCAGTGTTGTTGTGTGAACAACAACAATCAATAAAACAATTTTAAAAAATTAAACAATTTTAAAATACAATATGCGGGGAAAAGAAAAACCCTCCTCACATCCTACCCCTCACCAAAAGCCTGACGGACCAGCCAAGTCTTACATACACGCCAAAATAGTAGGAGAGTGGGAGTCAACCGAGACTCCTCTGGGAGCAAATTCCACAGCACAGGGGTGGCCAATGAAAAAGATCTAACATCGGTGGCCACCCGCTTTGCCTGGGGAACCTCCAAAAAGGCTCCCACGGACGATCTCAAGGGTCACACGAGCACACGGGGAGTGAGGCGGTCCCGCAGATAAGCAGGTCCCAGGCTGTGAAAGGCTTTAAAAGTTAAAACCAGCATCTTGAACCTGGCCCGGTGCTTTATAGGCAGCCAGTGCAGAGCCCGTAGCACTGGTGTCATGTGCTCCCTTCGACCCGACCCCATAAGGAGATGGGCTGCGGCATTCTGCACCAGCTGCAGCCTCTGGACCAGCTTCTCGGGCAGCCCCACGTAGAGCACATTGCAATAATCCAGCTTTGAGGTGATGAAGGCATGGATGACAGTGGCGAGGTCGGAGTCTGAGATATACGTCCGAAGCTGCCGGACAAGATGTAACTGCCGAAACGCACTCCCCGCCACTGCCACAACCTGAGATTCCAAGCTGAGCCGCGAATCAAGGAGCACACCCAGACTCCGCACTTGAGACACCATGGGGGGGCGAACCCCCCCAACAAGAGGAGATTCAACCACCCCCAGATCCCCCAAGTCCTCGCCCACCAACATCACCTCCATCTTGTCAGGATTCAATTGCAGATGGATCAACCTCATCCAAGTCCCCACAGCTGACAGGCACTGGGAAAATAAGGAGACTGCATGGCCTGGGTCGATGTAAAAGGAGAGGTACTGATGACACTGCATGTGCCCTGAAACCCCCTCACGATCTCCCCTAACGGCTGCATATAGATGTTAAACAAGAAGGGGGACAGAATGGCCCCCTGCAGGACCCCACATTTGAGGTTCCGGGAGGAAGACGTACACTCCCCCAAGACCACCTGGTGAGTTCTCCTGGCCAGGAACAAACAAAACCAGTCCAAAACCATTCCACCAATTCCGGCATGGTCCCGCAGGCAAGTCACCAACACCTCATGATTGACTGTGTCGAATGTAGCCGAAAGGTCTAGCAGGACCAGTAAGGTCTGACGAGCCTGGTTCAATGCCAAATGGAGATTGTCAACCAAGGCCACCAAGGCCGTCTCCGTACCATACTCAGGCCAAAACCCAGACTTGGAGGGATCAAGGAAACCGGTGCTGTCCAGATGTTCCTGGAGCTGCCGTGCCACAGCCCATTCAATAACCTTCCCTAAAAAGGGAAGGTTAGAGACCGACTGATAACTGGCAGGAGCATCAGCATCAAGAGATGGTTTCTTGATAAGGGGCCTAACCACAGCCTCCTTCAGGCAGTCAGGCACTCTGCCAACCCAAAAGGAGGCACTAACCACCCCAGCCAGCAATGACCGTAATGTCTCCTGGCTAGCTTTCACCAACCAGGACGGGCATCGATCTTGCTCACAAGTAGTGGCACGAACAGATCCCAGCAAGGACTCCACATTGGCAGGCACCACCATCTGAAACTGATCCCACAAAACAGGACAGGATGGGGCATCCATAGCCCCAAGATGATCCTCTGCAATAACTGTGGTACCGAAATCATGGCGGTTGCGAGTGATCTTATCTACAAAGTACTCGATAAATTGGTCACAGCGGTTACTGGATTGCTCCAGGTCCAAGTGGAGGCAGGCAGGACTGACCAAGCCTTTCACCACCCGGAAAAGCTCTGCTGGATGTGACTTTGCAGATGCAATAAGGGCACCAAAGAACTACTTCTTTGCTGCCTGCACCGCCACAGTATAAGCCTTTAAACTGCTCTTATGTTGCGATCAATCATACTGGTCGTGATTCCAGCACCACCATAGCTTTAACCGCCTGCTCGCCCGCTTCAAACACCGCAGGCCCTCAGTAAACCAAGGAGACCTGTGGGAGACTCGGGAGGGCATCAGACGCCTGGGAGCCACTCTGTCAATGGTCTCAGCCAACAAGGTGTTCCAGGAGGCTATGAGATCATCAACAGAGCAGGTGTCAAAGTCCAGGGGAAACTCCCCCAGAGCATTCCGGAACCGATTTGGTTCCATAAGTCTCTGGAGGCTGACCGATCTAATAGGTTCTGCACCCTGTCAGGAGCTAACATGTGCCAGAATGCACGCCTTAAGGAGGTAATGGTCAGACCATGACAAAGACTCTACCCCCCTGACTTCTACTCACTGACCCCCCCCACCTCAAGGCCGGTGCAGAAAACCAAATTCAGTGTATGTCCCTGCTCATGTGTGGGACCACAGATGGTTTGGGACAGGCCCATGGCTGTCATGGAGGCCATGAACTCATGCCTCGCTCCTCCAAGATTGGTGTCAATGTGGATAATAAAGTCCCCCAGGACCACTAATCTAGGGGTCCGGAGGATCACATCTGACACCAGATCAGCAAGAGCATGTAGGGATGCCGCTGGGCAGTTGAGTGCGTGGTACACCAGCAGCACCCCTACTCTGTCCCTGGCCTAATCCAACACAAGATGGAGGCACTCAACACCTGATGAAGCCTGCACCGGATATCTCCTAAAAGACAATGCATCCTTGATAACAATGACTACACCCCCATTGCTGTCTCTTACGTGTCTGTGTGTCTATACCCCCAAAATACCCTGTTTTTGCCAACAGTCAGCCATTTCTTTAATCATAGGTCCCCATTGCCAGATGTGTAGCAAAAATGGGGGTGAAAGGAGATTTCCCCAAAGGGATCTCAAGTTTACAAAGACAGGTAGACCATATGGTCCATGCTAGTTTGGAGAATGTCTCAGTTTTTGACTGAATATATTTTTAAAAAATATTTCTCTTAGATTCTTAAAATATTTTTTTGTTTGTATGTAGTTTAGATATTGGATATTTGGAATGGATATATTGTGCATAGACTGAGTGCAGCAAGGGAAAGTCTTTCTTAAATTGGAGGCCCCCAGGCAGGGACCCTGTCTATTTTCAACAGTTGGATATTTGGAGTGGATATTGGCCCTCTTTACACAGACATGCTAACACTGATAAAATGGGTGTTACATTTTATTATACATGTTGTAGGGCAACCTTATAGCACACCTGAAGCCCTGAAACATGTATAATAAAATGTAACACCCATTTTATCAGTGTTAGAGTGTCTGTGTGAAAAGGACCATTGTGCGTAGACTGAGTGCAGCAGGGGAATGTCTTTCTTAGGCCATTTTTACACGGACACCCCCCCCCACCGCCCTGCCACTCAGTGTTTGGGCAGGTGTGCAGTGGGGGGGGGGGGTTGTCCGTGTATACGGCCACCGGTGAATGAGGGGATGGGTGTGCGGCAGGTGTGCACCCGTATAAACACCACAGGCAGTGGGTGTTTGTTTGTGTGCACTCCCACAGCACACCCACCAACCCCCGCCGCACACCTACCCAAACCAACCTCCACCCATGGATCTCTCTGACAGAATGGAGGATGGTCCGTGGGTGTAGGTGGGTATGGGTAGGTGTATGTGTGTGTGTTCCTGTAAATGGGCACAAACCCACCTACACCTGCCACGTCAAAACACTCCCCCCACCCCCGTGTACAAAAGGCCTTAGAGTGTTTTTAGACAAGCGCCTCCCCACCCATCACCTACCCATCATGCATGTTGTGGGGCTGCATAGGGTTCAAATGTGGCCCTGCAACATGCATGATGGGTTAGTAATGGGTGGGGAGGCACTTGTCTAAAAGCACCCATAGATTGTAAGCCCCCGGGCCAGGGATTCTATCAATTTTCAACAGTTGTAAAGCACCAGGTACATTGCTGGCACTATTTATTTATTTATTTTAAGAATTGTTAGCCTGCCCCTCCTGCCACAAGCAGCTCCTGGCATCTAACAATATAAATACACAAAACAATATAAAACGTTAAATAAAACAATTCATAACAATAGGGAGAAGTGAAAGCAATATAAACAAAATATAAACAAAAACCCACCCACTCCAACCCTCTACCCCCCTCTCATCACCCAGCTCCCTCACCAAAGGCCTGAAGGAACAGCTTCAGGACAGCTTAATAATAATAACTAATGCAGCACTGTGAAGGCTTAAAATATACTTGTTTTTCATATGATCTTATATTGTCTTATAGTGTTCTGTTTTCTTGTAACAGACCCTCTGAATTTTGTCCCTCTTCCTGTGTGATTTGATGGTTGAGAAAGTTGAACTTTGAATGTTTAATTGGTGGGCTCATAGTGCAAAAAAAATAGAAACTTTCCCAAAGAATTTATTGGGTGACATAGGCCCTTTTTACACAGGCATCGGTGGGTGGGGGTATGGGTGTACATCCATGGTGGGTGGAGGTGTATGTGTGTCCTTTCCCATGGATACCCACCCACCTTCACCCATCTCCACCCACGGAGCATCCTCCATTTTGTCGGAAGCCTTCGTGGGTGGAGATTAGGGGTGTGCATGTCATTTTTGTTATTACAATAATAAAAATTGTCATTTTATTGTTGTTATTGCAATAATGAAAACAGAAAAAAAATAATAATAATGGAAATAGAAACAAAAATGACAGTTTGTTTTTGAAATAAAGAGAAAAAAGTGAAAAACATTTCTGGCTACAACATTTTTGTTTCCTCTTCACTTCTGATGAAACTTGGGGAGATTGTATATCCAATGTACCAATGTACGTTGGGCACTAAATGTACCAATTTTCAAAAATATTAGATAAAGGAAACTGATATTAGAAGCAATTTAATGTTATGACTTTAAGAAAAGCTCCATACACATTCATGGCTACAATGTCTTTAACTTACATCCACTTTGCATGAAACCTGTGACTCTTATGTCCCTCCAGAATCAGGGTCCTGATGATATAAGACATAACTTGAAAATACATTTCCAGCAGTAACATTTTTATATTCCATCTTGTTTACAAGACATTTGGTAGGCATATAGCACATACCTTCCCTGTCATCTCTTCCAAATTACAGGACAATTTGATAAAGGGACCCAATTTTATAAGCAATTGAAGTTGTCCCCTTGAAGACCCTTTGTTCAGATAAATAGCAGCACATGCAGTGCCAGTCAGAGGCAGGCACCTGGCATGGCATGGGGAGGGAGGATGTGGAGCAACCCAAAAGACTGACAGTCACATTCACTGTCCAATTACTGCATGCTTCCAGCTTTACAGGACCAATCAGTAGTGGCTTTGAGGCAGGCATAGAAGGGACATAACTGGGACTTTGGGGATAGTATCCCAGCAATCAGGAGACATAGTTTACACAGCCAAGCTGGCCATTTATCATCACAATCACATCCTGCAACACTGTGACAGAGGACATAAGAGAATCTCTATTGGCTCTTTCCTAAACAGATGCTTCTGACTTTCCAGTAACAAGTGGTGGAAAGATGTTGGGATTGTCACAGAACAGAATGAGGATATTTGGTTGACATTTCTGCTGGCCAATTGGCATCACAAACTATGCTTATACCACAGTGACATGTAAGAGAATCCCCAGCAAAGGCTCCTTCTCTGCCTATGCTGTGCAGGATTATAGAATTGGGACCCTTTATCACATCTTTCTGATATTTGTCAAAGATTATTCAGAATGTATGATATAAATCCCTGACAAATATTATGTGCAGTGGTTGGACTACAAAGATGTTATAGTCAGACATACATTTATAAGTTAATTGCTTATACCACCAGGAACCTTTATCCAATCCTTCTGAAAGTTGGCATAAATAGTAAATATGGGAAGCTGTATAAATGTGCCAAGTTCCATTTAAGAATGTATATAAAGCTTTTTGCAAAATAATATAATCCAACTGCTTCTAAAATTGGATTCCTTTATTCAGTCTTTTTGTAATTTAGTACACTTAATGCCTTCCATACCTTAAAGCATACCAGGTTAATGCCTTAAAGCATACCAGGTTACAGACAAATATAATGAACAACAAAAAAGATACAGCTGAAAATGTGTTTTCCATTGAAACCAATGGAAAATGAAAACAAAAGCAAAAATGAAAATGACAGTTTGATATTTATGAAATAAAAAAGACAGATTTAAATAACGAAAATGAAAAACAAAACAAAAACAACATGGACCCTTGGTACACGCCTCTAGTGGAGATGGGTGGGTGATGGATGGAGGTAGGTGTTACGTGGGAGTGTGCATGCACCCTAACTCACCACCTGTGGTTTTCACATGGGCAAACACCGATTGAACACCCATACCCCCCACCCACCGCTGTGCCATTTCCATGGATGCCCCCATGGGTCTAACACCCTCCTGCACATCCAGCAGGGAGGGGCATCCGTGTACAAACAGCCATAGTTGTTTGGTGGCTGAGGACACTTAGAAAATATTTGTTGATTATGTACGGCAGTCTTGTGTGGTTTTTGTGTTTTTGAAGGAAGAAATAGCTGCATTAGCCACTTTGAATTTCGTCCACCACTCTATTTTGAATTTGGGATCTGAAGGATTTTTCCATGTATTTTTTTCTCTTGTTCTCTGGTCTGGGAGCTTTCAGCTTGTAGGAAGGACTGAAAGTGCTATATCAGAGGTGGGGAATCTTTTCCCTCCCAGGGACCAATTGTAGCATTTATAGTGTGCATTTTAGCATTCCACATAATCCTGTTGGGTTTTGCAGCATTTTGCAGCAGTTCCATGCATTTTAGTTGTGGCCTATGCTGCCTATATTTTTCCGATATTGTAATGTTTGTTTGAATTGCACCTTAAGTAAGGTACTGGAAAACTTTCTGTAATCTGGGCTACCTGTTATGGTACTTCTGTTTTCTCTGCTATGATACTCCTGCCAATGAACACATTGCCTGCTGGTGGTTATTAAAGACAGGTCCTGCCAAGTGGGTTTATACTCTAAAGGTGTTTTCCGACGTGACATTAAGCATGGATTAATCTGCGTTAGCATGGATTAATCTGTGCCCAGTATCACGTTTGAAAGGGACTGCCAGTTGTTGTCCCAGGCCGTTGCAGTGCTTAGCCCGGACTGTTCTTTGGGACTATCCCTGAGGAACAGCCCAGGCTTAGCACCGTCATGAGACGCGTAATGGACACTGGACTGGGGTAAAGTAGGCTGTCACGTTTAAAGGCCCACTCATAATTACCCCAGTTCAGGTCTGTGGTGCTTCTGGGCAGCCATGGTGGCCTCATAGGCCACCCATCAGTGATGGAGCAGGCCACTCTGAGCAGCTTGAGGGTGGGGCTGTGCAGACGCACATCTGCACATCACCCTTCCCCCTCCCCACACACTCCCTAACCTGGCCACCATCACTTTGTTTAGCAGTCAGGCCAAATCCTACTCAGTCCGGGCAGGATTAAAGTGTGGAACATCCTAAGAAGGACAAGGGTTAGGGGAACACAGGGACACACAGACACACACACATTCTCCCCCCTTTTTTTAACAGATAGGGAACTGAGGCTGTAAAATTTCATATTAATTTCAAAATTCTGGTTGGCTCCACCTACTGCTCGCTTGGCCCCAACTACAGTTGGTCCCACCAACAGCCCCAACAGCCTTGGAACCCACCAGATTCCACTGCTCTATACTATACTCAGGACAAGAGCCAGAAGGACACAGTTCCAGGAATCTGATCTCATTGAGATGCCAATGAAGCTGCCAGTCGACCCACCTGTTCAATAGCTTTCCCTAAAAAGGGGAGGTTAAAGATGGGGCAAGACCTGTCTAAGGAGTCATTGTCAAGAGATGTTTTTTTGCAACAGGGGTCAGAAAGTTGCCATTTTAACTGTGTCGGGCACCCTGTCCTGGCCCTCCCAGAGGCAAGCACTGACAACCCCAGCCAGCAAAGACTCCAGTCTCTCCCTGGCTTTCACCAACCAGGAAGGGCATGGATCTAATTTACGTCTGGTCACACGCATTCGCCCAGCACATTCTCTGCATTTGTGGCAACAACAACTGAAACATCCAAATAAACAGGCTGAGACTCCACACAGCCCCAAACTGAGACACTCAGTTTTCAAATGGATGCACCCCCCACCCTACATGTGTGTGAGTATGGGGGTGCGCCCATTTGAACGCTGTGGTGGGTGCGGGAAAGATGGATGGGCATCCATGGGAATTCCTCGGCCAGCGTTTGTGCATGCTCCCATGCTCCACCCACCTCTCACGCACAGAGAAATGGGCACCAATGCCAGATGTTCAGTGTGTGGACGTGGGTGGAAGTGGGTGGGGGTCCATGGGGATGTACACCCACACACCACACACCCATCCCCCCACACACCCATGCCCATTAGAAAAGGGCCTTAGACTTTGCCAATAAATTAACAGCCCCCAAGTTGTGGTGAATACCAGCGATTTGTCTACAAAGTGGGTGACAAATTAATTGCAGCAGGCAGAAAATGACTTGATCTCTGGATGGAGGAACAGCTCCACTGGGTGAGACTTTGCAGAAGCCATGGCAGTGGAGAGGACAGCGTCCTTCGCCACCACCCTAGCTAAACCACAGTCCTTCAAAGCAGATCTGAAGCACAATCAGCCGGCTTCAGAATGAGTTGAACACCACCTGTGCTCTAATCACCTTGCCCAACCCCCCACTTCATCTGCCTCAGGTCCCCTGTATGCAAAATATGGTAAAATAGGAACTCTAGAAGAACTACAAATATTTATTTATTTATTCTAATTGTTACACCACTCTTCCCAATTAAGCTCATGGTGGCTTACAAATTATAAAAACATATAAAACAACTACCAAAAAATCGCCTACCCCTCCCCCCACCAACTTTTTCCCTAACTCCTCCAGCCAATCCACCCCAGCCCTATCCTTGCCTGCCAAATGCTTGGCCAAACAAGAAGGTGTTACATCTCTTCCGGAAGATGAGCAACCTCAGGCTTAGGCAGACCTCCAAGGGGAGGGAGTTCCATAATTGTGGGGCAGCCACTGAGAATGCCTATCCACATGTCCTTGTTTGTTAAAAATTCATGGGTAGTTTTTACTCACAAGAGGGCACTCCCAGACAACCTCAGAGGCCACAACAGCATACAAGGGAAGAGGCGGTCTTTCAGATACCTGGGGCCCAAGCTGTTTAGGACTTTATAGGTCAAAAACAGCACCATGAATCGTGCTCAGAAACCTATTGGCAACCAATGCAGACTCTAAAGAACTGGTCAAATGAGCTTCTGACAACTCACCCCCAACAGAAGGCAGGTTGATACATTCTGCACCATCTGCAGCTTCCAAACAGCTGTCAAGGGCAGCTGCAGTACAGCACATTGCAGTAACCTAGTCTCAAGGTTACAAAGGCATGGATAACAAATCCAAATCTGATTTTTAAAAAAAGGTTGTAGCCTTCTCACCAGAAGAAGTTGGTGAAAAATGTTCCTGGCCACCGCTGCAACCTGACAATCCAAGTGCAGCATATGTGCTTTGGGGTGTGAGAAGGGAAGGAGAAACTAAGGGATAAGCAAATATTGTCAGAGCTTCAGGCTATGTGTATTAAAACATGCACGTCAATGGTTTTGGTATTGGCAGTAGAAGTTAAGGGACGATAATAGAAGTGACCTGCAGAGGAGAAAGTCTGAGAGGAAGGAGGCAGAACTTGTAAGACAGTGAGAGTGGAAGTCATTATTAATCATTTGTACATTTCCATAAGTTGTGCATTATAGATTGCAGCTAGTCAATGTGCCATTACAAAGGACAACTCTCCCCTGAGGAGCTTACAGTTAAAGCCAGAGGTGACACAACAGCAGCAGCACACAAGCAATCACAATGGCATCTGTTTTGATCATCATGACTGAAATGTCTTCCTCAAATAGTCAGTTTATTCAGGAGCTTTTAAAGACTGCAGTCATTAAACCACATATTCCAGAGTATGTTACCAGACATAATACTATGCGTATTTTCAGACATGACACCCTGGCCCATGGCCACACTTACTCTCATATGGCCATGCACCGGGGTGTCACATCTGCTCTGGCCCTGCCAGATGTTTACCACAGACCGGGGTAACACGGGATTTGCACTGAGCTCCTGGCCTGTGTATGTTCCATGTTAAGCCCTGCCTCAGTCCAGGGTAGGCAACCCTAGACCATGATAGAGCAGGCCATCACATCTGATGGCCTGCTCCACCTAACCCCAGCCTGTGGATAGAGCAGTTCTGGGGCAGGCACAGAGGCCTCATAGGCTGATGCACCCACCCATCAAGGAGGAGGTGGGGCCACGCTGAGGAGTGTGGGGGACAGGGCCATGCGGACCCATGTCTGCATGTCCCCATCCCTCTCCTCACCCCTCCTCCCAAGCCACTTGAATGTTTGTTGTTCGGCAGCGGGGCTTAGCCCACCCCGAGGTGAGGACTATCCCCAGGGTGGGTTTAAGCATGGCCGACTTTTCATCTGTCATGTCTAAAAATGCCATATGTCTGCTGGTGCAAACACTCTTCCCTCCATATGTGAACTCTAAGTTTTCACCAGACATATGGAGCAGCTTGAAAGAAGGTGCAAAGAAGAGAGGAAGTAAGAGGTGAAGGGAGTTATCTTGATAACTACTCAGGTAGAACTGAAAAAACAACAACCCAGGGGTGGAATGTGAATGGACCCATACACACACTACAGAGAGAAATGTTAAGAAGAGAAAAGAAATGAAATCCTCCAGAAGCAAAGTCCAGTCCATCTGTGCCTAGCATTGTTTTATTGCTTTCTCCCAAGACTTTCTGTCTCTTCATGAAATGTAGAGCCCTCATTTCCCCTGTGAGCACATCTGTAGAACAAAGTACTATAGGAGCATGGACAAGTAAATCCTACAGAGTAAACACTAATTAAGCAATCAATTAATTAATTAATTAAAGCATTTAGTATCCCGCCCCTCCTGCCACAGGCAGCTCGGGGCGGCTCACAACAATACAAATTCACAATTAAAATAATAAAACAATAAAACATATTATTGCCCCCCATCCCCCTCCTCCCCCCCCCCCAGCTCCCCCACCCAGCGCCTGTCGGAACAGCCAGGTCTTACAACTTTTACAAAAGGAGGGAAGGTTCAGGGCCAGATGCACCCCCGCCAGAAGGGAGTTCCACAGCCTCGGCGCGGCCCCCAAGAACACCCTCCCCTGTGTGGCACCCTGGAAAACTCAGGGAACCACAAGGAGGGCATTCCCCAATGACCGCAGGGGCCGGTCCAGTACTCGGGGGGTGAGGCGGTCTCACAGAGAGGCAGAACCCAGACCATTTATGGCTTTAAAGGTTAAAACCAACACCTTGAATCGAGCTCAGAAGACTATCGGCAGCCAGTGCAGAGAGCGGAACACTGGTGTAATGTGCCTCTGCGGCCCAGTCCCACCAAGAGACAGGCTGCCGCATTCTGCACCAGCTGCAGCCTCTGGGCCGTCACCATGGGTAGCCCCACGTAGAGTGTGTTACCATAGTCTAGTCTAGAGGTGATGAAAGCATGGATGATGGTGATCAGGTCGGAGTCCTAAACATACATCCTAAGCCGACGTACTAGATGTAATTGGCGAAAGGCACCCCTCGCCACAGCCTCCACCTGGGCATCCAGATGGAGCTGCACATCGAGGAGCACCCCCAGACTCCGTACCTGGGAAACCAATGGAGGACAGACCCCATCAATGATGGGGACCATTAACTCTCTTGCCTTCCCCACCACTATCACCTCTGTCTTGTCGGGATTCAGCTTCAGTCGATTAGCCCGCATCCAATCCCCCACAGCTGTCAGACATTGAATAAGCACGGAGACTGCAGGGTCTGGGTCAGTTGAAAAGGAGAGGTATAGCTGAGTGTCATCAGCATATTGGTGAGACCGTACGCCAGACCTCCTGATCACTTTGTCGAGAGGCTGCATATATACATTGAACAAGTGGGGGGATAACACCAAACCCTGCGGGACACCACACATGAGGTCTCGGTACGATAAAAAACAGTCTCCGAGTACCACACGTTGGGTTCTCCCAGTCAGGAACAGGTGGAACCATTTGAGAACAGTCCCACCCACCCCTGTACATTCCCGCACATGCTCCACCAACATCTCGTGATCAACCGTATCAGCGGCAGCTGACAGATCTAATAGGACCAACAAGGTCGAACGGTCCCAATCCATCTCTCGGCACAGATCATCCACCAAGACCACAAGCACAGTCTCCATGCCAGAACCCCGATGAAATCCCGACTGCGAGGGATCAAGAAAACCAATGCGGTTAAGATACCCCTGCAACTGCTGAGCCACCATCCGCTCAATACCTTCCCTAAAAAGGGAAGGTTAGAGATAGGTCGATAGCTGGCAAGAAAGTCAACATCAAGTGATGGTTTCTTGAGCAGGGGCCGCACCAACGACTCTTTCAGACAGCCTGGCATGCTGCCCTCCCGGAGGGAGGCATTGACCACCCCTGCCAGCAGCGGCCCTGTTGTCTCCTTACAAGATTTAATTAGCCAAGATGGGCATGGATCTAATTCACAAGAGGTAGCCCTAACATCCCCAAGGGTATCGACCACATCAGCGGGTGTCACCAACTGAAACTGATCCCATAAAACTGGACAAGGCGAGACTTCCATAACCTCTGATTCTCCTAGTGTAATAAGTGCAGCATCAAAACCATAGTGAATCCGAGTGATTTTATCCACAAAATAATTCACAAACCTATCACAGCATGCTGTAGATGACTCCACTCCAGGGTTGAGGGAGGCCGGACTAACCAGCCCTCGCACCACCCGGAAAAGCTCTGTTGGGTGAGATTTTCCAGATGCTATAAGAGCAGAGAAAAAAGCTTTTTTTGCTGCCTTCATAGCCTCGGCATATGCTTGTAAACTGGATCTATGCCGCAATCTGTCGGCTTCAGTATGAGATTGATGCCACCATCGCTCCAGTCGCCTTCCCGCTTCAGCACTTGCAGATCCTCCGAAACCACGGGGGCCTGTAGTGCTGTTGCCTGGGCAGTGGACGTCTAGGAGCCATCTGATCAATAGCCTGCACCTCAGTCAACAGAGTGTTCCAAAGTGCAACGAGGTCATCGATGAGACGGTCGTCGAGGTCAGAGGGTAACTCCCTGAGGGCCAATCGGAACCCTTCCGGTTCCATTAGCCTCTGGGGGCAAACCATTCAAATTGGCTCCACATCCTTCCGGGGGCAGACATGTGCTAGGAGAGAGGCCTGTAGGATATAATGATCCGACCATGACAAGGGCACCGTTGAAATCTCCCCCAATAGGGGAGCACCCACCTCAAGGCCAGTGCAAAGCATGAGATTGAGAGTGTGTCCTCCCTGATGTGTCAGGCTGCTGACCATCTGGGACAGGCCCATGGTTGCCACAGTGGCCATGAACTCATGCTATGCCCCCCTGAGATCGGTGTCAGCGTGGATGTTGAGATCGCCCCAGACTACTGCCTTTGAGGACCGCAACACCACCCCCACCACCACCTCTGACAGAGCATGTAAAGAAGCTGTTGTACAGGTAGGTGCATGGTATACGATCAGCACCCCCAAACTGTTCCCCGCCAAATCGAACACCAGGTGAAGAGCCTCAATCCCTATCATGGTTTTGCACTGGATATCTCCTAACAGACCACCGCTCTCTAAAAATCATAGCTACACCACCATCCCCATCCCTCCGACCGTGGCTGATGCTGCACGGAATACCAGACTAGAACAAGGTCAGCCAAGACAGGCCCCGACTCAAGGTCGAGCCAAGTTTCTGTAATGCCCATGAGATTGGCAGCATAATCCAGGACTAATTCCTGGATAGTTGTTGCCTTGTTAACCACTGACCTCGCATTCAACAACAGCAACGAAGGGTTGGGGATCCTCTGATTTTGATCCCTCTGTCCAGCTGCTAAGGGGTGGGTGAGTGGGACCTGCACCAGGCACCTGTCCTGCTTCACTGATCATATACCACCCCATTTAGACCCATATCTCCCCCATCCCATCACGACCCCAATGTGGGGGGAGTTTCAGGAAGTGACGCCGGCCGATGCGGTGGATGTCTTGGGGTCTGTGTGGGCCACGTGTTGTGAACTTGATCCTTGCCCGTCCTGGCTGGTGAAAGCCTCCAGGGAGATGTTGGGGACGGTGCTGGCGAGGGTAGTGAATGCATCCTTACAGCAGGGGAGGTTGTCGCCCAGTCTCAAGAAGGCTGTGGTGCGTCCCCTACTGAAGAAACCATCATTGGACGTGGACACCCTTGCCAGCTACTGACCTGTCTCTAACCTTCCCTTTTTAGGGAAGGTTATTGAGCGGGCGGTGGCTCGCCAGCTCCAGGTGCATCTCGACAGCATCAGTTTCCTAGACCCGTTTCAATCTGGGTTCCACCTTGGCCATGGCACCGAGACGGCGTTGGTGGCTTTGGTTGACAATCTACGCTGGGAGATGGATGCAGGATGTTCAACATTTCTCATCCTGCTAGATCTCTCGGGCGCTTTTGACACCGTGGACCATGGGCTGCTGCTGAGACGGCTGCGTGACCTGGGGGGTCTGGATGGGACTGTTCTTGAATGGTTCCGTTCATTCCTCTCGGGGAGAAGCCAGCGGGTGGTGCTGGGGGAGGAGACATCTTGCCCCCGCGCCTTATCATGCGGCATTCCACAGGGTTCCATTCTGTCTCCATTATTGTTTAATGTTTATATGCAGCCCTTGGGGGAGGTCGTGAAGGGGTTCGGGGGGTGTTGTCACCAATATGCTGATGATACTCAGCTGTACCTCTCTTTTTCAACGGGCCCAGACGCTGATATCTCAGTGCTATTCCAGTGTTTGGAGGTCATGGTGGAATGGATGTGGCAGAGCAGACTGAAGCTCAACCCTGATAAGACGGAGGTGATGGTGGTGGGGAGAGTGAGGGAGGTGTCGGCCTCCCTTATTGGGGGGGTTCGCCCTCCTATAGCTCAACAGGTTCGGAGTCTGGGGGTGGAGTTGGATGCGGATCTCCGCCTAGGGTGGCAGGTGGAGGCGGTTACCTTTCACCAGTTGTGTCTGGTGCAGAGGCTGTGTCCATTCATCTCTGGCCCGGACCTGCCCTCCCTCGTCCATGCCTTCGTCACCTCAAGGCTGGACTACTGTAACGCGCTCTACGTGGGGCTTCGCTTGTGCCTGGTTTGGAGGCTGCAGCTAGTGCAGAATGCGGCGGCCCGTCTCCTTTCAGGGACGGGTCACCAGGAGCGCATAACACCAGTGCTCCAGGCTCTGCACTGGCTGCCAATAGCGTGCCGAGCCAGGTTCAAGGTGCTGGTATTGGTTTATAAAGCCCTTCACAGTCTCAGCTCCTCATACCTCAGGGATTGCCTCACCCTCCGTGCCCCGGAGCGGCTCCTTCGGTCTTCCGGGGGTGCCTTCTTGGAGGTCCCCCGGGCAGCAGGCGGCTTTCTGTCCCACTGGGCTGGACATCCGTTGCCGAACACCGGCCCTGCCCCCTTCCTCCAACAGGGGGAGGGAGTGGATGTTCCCTGTGCCAGGCAGCTCAGGTCTTGTCGGGGGCCAAAGCCCCTTTCCAGCAGCAGTGGTGGTGGTGGTGATGGTGGCAACAGCAAGTTGGGCCCTACTTATGTCCAGATCTTCCTGGGCCATACCAAGGTCACTCTCCCACGCCCATCACTCACAGCTGTACCTGGCGGCCGATCTCAAGCTGCTCTAACCAGTCACTATGAGACATCATGCTCTGATCACACCCTGCCTTGCACGACTGTCAGCTGATGCATAAGGCCTGGGTAAAATGAGGTGTTTCATACCATTTTAGAAGGTGGAAGAAAGTGATAAATCAACAACTTGCAGGTAACAAGTATAAAGCCTACAGTCGGTTTGCAAAGATACACCAGGAAGTAAGAAGGAACTATTGTTTGCTCATTGGAGTAAAATTCTGTTTTTAGGCACCTATGAAACATCAAGCATAGAGTAGCTCTGATTTGATTTCTTTTCCATGTGTAATAATAATAATAATAATAATAATAAATAGGCTGGAAGGAGAGAAGCCATTTTCACAAATAAAGAATATTGCCACCAATCTAAAAGATTAACTTTTTGTATTAAATGATGAGCTTGCTTTTTAATATCAGTATTATAATAGACTATACTATGAATCTCTTTATCATACCTAAAGCACTGTTAATTCATCTTTCATGAATACATTAGAACAGAGAGTTTTCCCATAGGAAAACACATCATACATATTTGCAAATGTCTTACATAATGATGCAAACACTATGCATAGAGAGTAGATGTGCTATGGTAAAAGGGAAAAACAGTGCAAAAAAGAATTTCATTCAATTTCATTAAATACTTAAGCTGACAAAATAAAGTAAGTTTGATTTGCTGTACATTCATCTTTAAGGCAAAGAAAAGGCTGGGATTTAAATTTCTTCCTTAGTTTATTTGAAGCTATTCATAATAAAGAGTCGAGAATTGCAGATAGGACTATTGATTTGTTAACAGACAGATTTCACTTGTACTTTAAATAAAACACCCTTCACTTTATGGTGAATTCTTAAATATCTTCTAATTTGGAAAGAAATGCAATCCCCATACTCTGTCTTAGGAAACCTTATTGATATGCCATTGCATCGCAGTGAAACTGGAAATTATAGCTGCAGACATAAAATAAATAACAGACATTTTATTTAGCTTGTTAGCATCGAGTCTAGTCTAAGAATATTACCTTAACAACTGATTTTGAGATCATGAAGAGTTACATAAGGGCCTTGCTGTCACACATAAAGACAACCCATTTAGTGCCTGCTTTGTATCGGCACAGGAAGTGTTCTTTCATTATCCACCAGCTTCTAGAAGCTTATTATAGCCATTGTTTAATTTGTGCTCTGTTTTACATGCGACACTTGTACAGGCCTCGTGGGGCTGCTGATAGAAGTGTGGCTCTCTTCTTCCCTTGTGTCAATTCTTTTGTGAACCTTTATAATTAGCCACTTAACAAATTGAGGAAAATGAACCTCTGGTTGTAAAGTGCTTACTGGAGTTAAGTCAACCATATGACAGTCAACCTGATACACATAAAGCCCTCCCAGTCCAATACCTAAAGGGTTAAAAAAAGTATTAATGGGATACTATTAAAATAAGGTGGGAAATCTATGACAGCTAATGTCAGCATTAGAGCTGAAACAGGTAGCAAAATAGATTATTGTGGTCCTTCCCCCACCCCGATTTCAAGCAAGGAAATCACATCACGTTTGAACAAGATTCAAGCAACCCATTTTTCACAATCTTGGTTTATTGCATTTGATTTTGTTTGACTTGTTCAGTTCGTTTGTTTGATTTATTTTCACCAGGAACAATGGAAATTCGTGGGATAAAAACTGGAAATGGCCAAAATGAACGAAATAAGCCAAATGAACCAACCAAATGAAGTAACTGAACTGAACAAAACCAGGGAATCCATCGATTAGTGTTCACTTCTTGGATTCATTTCTGATTGCTTTTTTTAGGGAGAATTCATTTCAGTCTGAGGCAGCATGTTAGCAAACACACACTGGGTTTAAAGTTTAATGCTGCTGCTACTTTTTCTCTACAATGGGTAATTTCAGACGTGATGGGGCAGCTTTGGCCCTGTTATGGAATCACCCTTTTGATTCTCCGCTGGAATCAAACTGTCACGGCCAGCAGACATGCTGGCCGATCCCAGTGGGAAATCTGGGGGTGGGGGGTGGGGCTGCATGGCACAATGTACAGCCCTGCCCCCCCACGCTTCCGAGGCCGCCCGCCCTCTGGGAGATGGGCGGGCGCAGCGGCCAATCCGGCTGTGGCGCCCGCCCGCCCCCCAGGGTATTGACCACGGCCTGGATTCGGCAGCGAGCATAGCCGCCAATTCTGGGCCATGGTCAGAGGCCAGATGAGACGTTACCATGCTCAACCATGGTGAATTATGCCATGGTTGAGCATGGTAACATCACGTCTGTTGGGGGCAAAAAGTGATTCCCGCCAGGTGTTCACCCCCGGCGGGAATCACTTTGACCATGCTTTCGGAGGTGGTCCCCAGACCATCCTCGAAAGTGTGGTTATTTTGATCCTGCCGGAGGTTCACTGTGGTGAACATCTGGCGGGCATCAAACAGATGTTAAGGGACCATTCCCCACCACAGGGGATTGTCTGTGGTTGAGCGTGATCTCGTAACATCTGAAAATACCCAATGTTTCATCTTAAGAAAGAAGAAGGAGTCAGGATGTCAATTTCTAATTTCTGTATGGGCCAAATTTTCAGCTTGCAAAGTTCCAGTGCAACATACCAATGTCACCTCACAGTATAGCCCAGCATCTAACCAGGATATACACAAAAGAATGTGTTCCACCCTCAAATGAACTCAATGTCCAGAAAGAAAAAAAAAGAGGGTAAATTTCATGATGCTAGTATAATCTAAATCTATAAATGATTGTTTTAAAGTAGTATCATATCAGATGATATGATGATATAAAGTAGATGTTGGGTATCATCTTTAACTTTGTGGGAGAGTGACACCATGTTTAAATTAAAAAGGTACGAGGGCTTGATCGTTGCTTTGGGCCTCTGAGTGCTGCACTACCAGAATTTAATAATTGCTACCATATTTTCCTTATTTATTTAATGTATTTAATTTATTTATTTATTCAAATGTATACCCTGCCCTTCCCTGAAGTGTCAGGGAGACTTACAAAAATAAAAACACAGAGATAAAATGATAAAAAACACAATATAATAAAATTCCCCCAAATCCCTACCCTACCACGCCAAATCCACCCAACCCAATCCCTATTCCCACCTGTCAAATGCTTTGCCAAAAAGGAAAGTTTTTTCCTTGCCTCCAGAGCATGTTCAGGCGTGGGCTCTGGCAGACCTCCGGGGGAAGGGAGTTCCATTATACTGAGGCAGCAACTGAGAAAGAATGCTTCTTTGTGGGCTCTTGTCATATGGACAAGATTGCCAGGTATTATCTAAGTATGAAATAATCTTTCAGAGAAGCAATGCCATTTTCTGCTATAGACCTAAACATAAAATATTAGGTAATATCTTGAAATAAATGACATTGCGCCCTACCTTTACACATATTTACAATATTGAAAATGAATTACTAGCAAAAAGAGATTAGACACTGATCTAAATTGTGAAGAAATAATTTCACTCAATCTGCAGGATCTTTCTAGGTGTTAGCAAATGTGACAGCAGGGCACCACCGTCATGACCTCACCTAGGTCGGGGAACCACCGCCGACATGGTCCACAGAAAAAATGTTCACACTTCTGGGACTGGGACCTAAAGTGGGGGCAGTGGGGAGGTGCACAAATGTGTGGACGTCTGGCCCCACCCCCGTGCTTCACCCAGTGCCCCCTCCCTGCCATGACGGACAGCCATATTGGCCTATGAAGGCTGCCATGGTGGACCTGATCCGGGCCAGCGGGAACAGATGTATTAACATGTTCTGGTCCACTTTGCCCTGATTAGGCGGACCTTATTCTGGCCTGTGACCTCAGGGTTCCCTTGGATCACAGCCCGGGCTAGTTGCTGACATGACCCAGGGTAATCCCAGGCCAAAATCTGGTGGCATCTGCACACATGTGCAGGCCAGGTCCAAGCCAAAGCATGACAGAGCAGGCAAAAGCAACCCACCATCACTCTCCAGGGTTTCACAAGTTAGCTGGAATCAGAATTTGACCAAGGGCCAAAACCTGAGAATGTTGACATACATATTCCCTCCATACATGGGGAGGGAATAGGTCACCAGGGGCCAGGGAAAGGGAGGTGGGGACTTATTATTATTTTAATTTTTCACCCTGCTCGCTGCCTTGAGCTGCTTTTGGCTCCGACCAAAAGCAGCTCAGGGTGGCTTACAATATTAAAATATAAAATACAAATATAAAACAACCAAAAATACAAAACCACAAAATACCCCGCAACTCTACACCATCCTCTCAACCCCTCTCCACCCCAACTCTCCAACCTCCTAAGTCCCCACTATCCCCCCACCACACATCTCCTCCCCTAACCCCCACTACCAAATGCCCTTGTGAATAAGACTGTTTTACGCTGCCTCCTAAAGGCGCTCAAACCTGGACATAAACAAACCTCCTGGAGAAGGGAGTTCCACAGCTGCATTGTGGTGACTGAGAATGCACTCCTGGTCATGGTGATCAGGTTAAAAACTGATACCTCCAGACAGGCGTCTCCAGCCGACCACAAAGACCACGATGGGTTACGGTAGGCTAGGCAATCTTCCAGATAAGTGGGTCCCAAGCCATTTAGTGCTTTAAAGGTCAAAACCAGCACCTTGAATTGTGCCCAGAAGACAATAGGCAACCAGTAAAGATTACGGAGCACTGGGGTTACAGGTGACCCGTCCCTGTAAGAAGCCAGGCTGGCGCATTATGCACCAGATGCAGCTTCTGAACAGTCTTCAAGGGCAGCCCCATGTAGAGCGCATTGCAGTAGTCTAACTTCAAGGTACTGAAGGCATGGATGATGATTGCCAGATCTGAATCAGAAAGGAACAGCCCAATGGAGTTGGTGAAAAGCACTCCTGGCCACCATCGCCACCTGGGATTCCAGGCTCAGCGATGGGTCCAGGAGGACTCCAAACCTCCAAATGATCTTTCCCAGTGTCTTCATATACACGTTGAACAAAAGGGGGTGGGGGGACAAGATGGAACCTGCAAGACTCCACTGGGGAGATCATGAGGTGATGATGAGCTATCACCCATCGAGACATCCCTGGCAGGAAAGAGTGAAACCACTGAAGAGTGGTCCTGCACACCCATACCAGGTTCCAGTCGAGTCAACAACACCTCATGATCAACAGTGTCAAAAGCCACTGATAGATCTAATAGGATCAACAGGGTGGGATTCCTTCTGTTGATCTCCAGTTGTAGATCATCAACCAAGGTCACAAGTGCATAGGGATGGGCGAACAGAATGCGGTTTGGATGTTCGGTCGTTCAGTTTGAAACCCGAGTTTGAGTTCAATGGTTCGATTCAGTCGAGTTCGGTTTGGCCAAACTTGGCCGAACATTCAAAAATAGCGAAAATGAAACCGAAACGAAACCGAAACCTAATTTGCGGCTCTGGAAAGACGTTTTTCCTGCCTCCGAACTTATCCAAACTTGTCTGAACACGACCGAACTGTTTTGTCATTCGAGAGTTCAGTTTGGACGTTCGGTTCGGACGTCCGAATAGACCGAGTTGGTCCGAACTCCAAACATCCAAACCACATTCGCCCATCCCTACAAGTGCAGTCTCCATGCCATGACCAGGATGAAAGCAAGACAGAAAGGTAGGGTGTACACCAGGCCCCATGTTGTTTTTGTTTTACGTTATCATTTTTGTTATTCAAATGTCATTTTTGTTATAGTTATTAACGACAATGTCATTTTAATTATCATTATTATTGGCATCAGTATCGTTTCAAACAAAGATTTTATTTTTGGTATCATTATCGGTATCGATTCTGCTAACATAATATATATATAACATATGTATATACATATATATAATATATATTATAACATAATGTATATATTAAAACATAATATAACATAATATATATAATAAAACAGACTAGCCTAAATACCTATATAATATCTAATCTCTCTGTATATGTACACAAGTAATATCTATCTAAATCTAAGGGAGACAGGGGAAGGGAAAAGGAAAACTATCTATTATCTAATCAATTATCTATATAACTATTCTATTCTAATCTAATCTAATCTAATCTAATCTAATCTAATCTAAATGTCTATAATATATATCTATATCTAATCCATACTACCTATCTATATATAATGTATGGGTGGTGGTGGAGAAGGGCAGGGAAAGGGAGAAGGTAAAATGGAGGGTATATGAGGAAGGAAAAGTATTGGTAATACAATGAGGGTTAGGAAGAATTTTTTGTGTGCAAGCACCACAGTTCTGTAAATGCAAACTGGCAAGCAGAGCTCTCACAGAACAGAGAGAAAAAGCCTGGACCTCCCATTATAAAGGGTTGCAGTGCCCTCCCCCAGAGCCCCCCTGATTGGTTGTGGGAGGCAGCAGGCACTGAGCAATTACAGAGTGCCATGAGACTGCTGGGGCCTGCTTGCGCTCATTGACCAGCGATACATCCATCAGATACTTCTGAGCTGCTCGACCTTCCCAACACAGGCACAATTCAAGAGTTCAACCCTGTTTAGGGCTCCGAGATGTCTGCTTCCTCCTCCCCTCTCCACATTTTCCCTCCATAACCCAACTGCCACAGCACTAATAATGACAATGATAATGACATTGTTGTTTTTGTTATTGTTCTCATTATTATCGATTGTTTTCATTATTGCAATAAGCATAACAAAACCAACAATTTTTGTTATCGTTACTGTAATAACAAAAACGACATGCAGACCCCTAAAGGGTCAAGGAATTTGATAGTGTCCAGATGGGTCTGGTGCTGATGCACCACCACCTGCTCAATAACCTTCTCTAAAAAGAACCTGGGTCAGATGAAAAAGAGAGGTAGAGCTGGGAGTACCTCTACCAGATGCCAGCACCATCTTTGAAAAGGACCAAGCATCCTCATACATAAAAGGGCCATTCAGGCCCTTTCTGAGAATGTTCAGTTGTTGTGTTTTTTTTTATTTTCATACTTACAAGCCAGGAAGAGGCCATGTATCGTGTGGGACCCCTCCAGAAGGTATGTAACTCACCCTAACCCCCTTCTGAAGACCTGAAAATCTAGTAGTGGGTTAAGAAGCATTACACTTCTGGGAAACCAATTGAAATCCAGCTTGAAAAATAGTATCCCCAAATTACATATAGTGTTCAGCAACCCATGTGAAAGGAGATGGTGTTTTCTTTTCATGTCCTAGCCAGGGGCATAGTTAGGTTCACATCATATGGGACTTGATGAAGAATATGGAATGGGCCCCTCCTGTCCCAAATTCTAGTGGCAGGGGATGCAGCTGCACCAGGGAGCACAGGATGGGTTCCACCACCTTAACCAGAATGGAACCTGGCCACTGGCATTAAAAATTAAAAAGGAGATAGAGCAGTTTTAAAATTAGAATCTGGGGGAAAGATGACGGGTGCTGAGGAGCGCAGGGTTTGGACCAAGACATCTCCAAAGGATGCTGTCTGTTCAGAGAAATTAAAGTATCCTAAAATGCACCATTTTAAAATGGGCACAGCTAGGGGCAGGATCTGTGTGCGCCACATGGAGCAGACACACACCTCCAGTGAGTGGGGGGATTTACACGGGCCAGGAAGGGTGTGCACCCCTACCCACGCCCCGCCCACTTCTGCCCCCACGTGAGGAATCTCAGATTTTTCCCTGATGCTCTGTGCAGGGGCATGAGTGGGTGGTGCGTGGGTCATGGGAGCACACGCCCACCCATGTGCGCTCCGATGGGTGGGGGATGGGTGAGCACGTCCCATTTAAAAATGGCCATAGAGGATATGAAAGAAGACAAGGGAGCCCAGGTAGAAATCAGTGCAGAACAAAGAGCGTCTTTTCACATGCGTTAATACGCACTCATCGGGGGAAGTCCAGGACTCAAAAGATACACAGCTTCCATCTCGTGAGAATGGCGGAAATGCAGATCTTTGCCTGAAAACATGCGTGTCCGACAGGAAAGGAGGTTCCCTAGGCAGCTTGTTCCACTGCTGAGCTGGTCTAACAGTTAGGAAGTTCCCCCCAATATTTAACCTAAACCTGCCCTTTCTGCAATTTGAAGCCATTGCTTCTTGTCCTGTCTTCACTGACAGTGAAAAAGCAAATGTTCCATTTTAAAAAAATGCATCCTTTTAAAATTTTGAAAACTGTATGTTCCCCCTTAATCTTTTCTTTTCTAGGCTAAACATGCTCAGTGCTGTCAGATTTTCCTCATACAACTTGTATTCTAGACCCTTGGTCATCTTTGTTGCTCTTCTCTGAATCCTTTCAAGTTTGTTATATTGATTTTGGATATATTTTGTGTGTCTTTCTTGCTGTCTGGGATTACAGGATTGTATTTAAGTCAATCACACAGACAAAACTTGGGGAACCAATGCAAACTATGCCAATGTGGAACTTCATGTCTGCAGCAGGGTAGAACCCGAACCCAGATCCCCCTAATTTGTTATGGATCCTTCATACCCACCCTGGGTATAAACTGACTCGGCAGGGTCAGCCATAGACACAACCAGAAGTAGGACAAATAGAGGGGTGGCACCTTTGGCGTGGGTGGGTGCCCGGAACTGCACATACACAAAATGGCCACCGCCCTTAACCAAACTGGTGATGATGATATTGCTGCCATTTTTGTTAAGGCCTGCAACCATTTTGTGCTGGGGGTGGGGGTGGGTGGGGGACACAGCCCGGGTGCAGAGCTTCAAATGAGGAAACCCAGAGGAGATTCTGGTGCATGTTGTGTGCTTTCCAAGGGCTGGAGATTATGTGCATTCCTTGTTATACAGTGGCATGCTCTTGGGAGTGGGTGAGGCCTGTGGGGAATGGGCGAGCCTGGGGCCTGTGTCTTCGTCCTGGGCCCTGTAATTTGTAAGGCCGGCCTTGAACAGAATGTTAGGAATTATTCATATAGAGATAGCAAATAAAACGGAAAATATTATAATGCCTCTATATAAATCTATGGTGCAATAAGATACAGCAGAAATAGAAAAGGTACAGAGAAGAGCAACAAAAATGATAAAGGGTATGGAACAGCTCCCCAATGAAGAGAGGCTAGATAGGTTGGGGCTCTTCAGCTTGGAGAGGAGACGACTGAGAGGGGATATGATGGAAGTCATAAAATCATGAGTGGTGTGGAATGAGTAAATACTAGGGAATGGTTATTTACCTTCTCAAATAGTACTAGAACTAGTGGACCTCCCATGAAACTAACAAGCAGCAGATTAACAACACATACAAAAAGTATTTGTTTCACTCAATGAACAATTAAGTTGTGGAATTTATTGCCAGAAGTTGTGGTCAAGGCCAATATTATAGCTGGGTTTAAAAAAGGAATGGACAAGTTTCTGGAGGATAGGTCCATTAGCAGCTATTAGCTGGGTAGTTTTTGGCGAATGTAACCTCTTAGTGTTGGGTCCTGGGAGTGAACAAGGAACGTATCACCACATTGTGACCTGTTGGGTACTTCTTCCAAGTGACCGAGATTGGCCACTGTTGGAGGACAGGACACTGGGCTCGATGGATCTTTGGTCTGACCCAATAGGGCACTTCTTATGTTCTTATGAGTGTAGGTTCCTCAGTTTCAAGAGCCCTGGTGCAGCTGCACCACCTGTCCCTATTATAGTTACACCCTTGAGCCTAGCTGGTCATATCATGGTCACCACCTCCAGGGAATAGCTGAAACAGGTACTAAATTTAGTATCCATGGGTAATATCCACTTTTTCAGGTACCACATTGGGTACTCAGCCGGTTACCTGGGCACCAATCAATCGGGTACCCGATACCCCCCAAATCAGGCACTTTTGGTACCAATTTTTCGATTTACCAATTCCCAGTCGGTACCATCAGGCACCTGAAAGTGTGGCAAGATGTCAACTTGCAGAGATCACACCAGGGGGGCAGGAGATATGTGAGAGAGACACATTTGGGCAGCAGCAGCAAGAGGTAAGCAGAGGAGCAGCAGGCATTTGGGGTGTGCAGAAAGGACCTCATTTGTTTTTGTTTCCCCTTTCATTTTCATTTTTAAAAGTTTTTTCTTTTAATTTTCATTCACTTCCTAATTCATTTGCTTTCATTTCCTAGTACTACAGTGAATGTGGGGCTTCATTTGTTTCAGTAAGAAACTGAGAACAAATTGCACATTCCTATTCTGGGGGGGAGGGTGGGGGCAGGCAAGTGGGCCCCAGTGCGATTGCACTTGTTGCACCTAGCATAGCTATGCCCCTGACTATCTCCAGTTACCATCCTGTTGGCAGTTCAAGAATTAGACAGGCATAGATTTTAACACCCAGCTCTTGAAAGTGGTGCTTCCAGACAAGGAATGCAAGGACACCATGGGAAGCTTCTACTGCTTCTATCTAACTATTCCTATTTTATGGCCAAACAGAGAATTAATTTCATTCTCCAAGGATGTAATCTGACATCGTTCAGAACCTAAATTCACTTTACAAGATCATGAATGTTAATAAAGAATTTAGAGAAAACATACAATGGGTACAGCCACACGTGCTGGGCAGGACTGATCCCCCACGCACCCCACACGGGTGGGCAATCGCAGCAACCACGCTTTGGTGCCAGCACAGAGAACAGGGCAGATGATACACACACACACACACACAAACACACACACTCACACCGCAGGGAAATTGGGTAGACCGCTGTCGGACATCCTGCCACATCCTGGGTGGGCCAAAGTGCTGGCCACATGCACTGGTGCCCAGTTCCACCCCTCCCTCCCTCACTCCCCCTGCCCATCCACTATCCCACCCCCAGCCATGAAGTGAGTGCATCTACTGCTCAAAGCCCTGTGGTGGACCCTGCTGCATGCCAGGGCTGATGGGGACTGGGCCAATGTGAGCGGCGGCTTAGTACCATGATTTCGATAGCCATACCTCACTTTGGGTAAGGCTACTACGTGCTGCATTCCCAGCCTTTCTTGGAGGATTCAGGGCAGAGCAACCAGCTGCCTGCCCCAGGGGGAATATCTGGTGGTCGCTGGCCATCCAAGTCACCCCATCATGTGTTAACGGTGCTCAGACTGGGATGAGGCTGTCCAAATAATGGCACTGACTCGTGTAGCTGTACCCTATATGTACAAAAGCTGGTCCTACATTTTCTGATCATAGGAAGCAAATTTCCAAAGGAACCTATAACAGGTGTCTAATTCCCAGTGAAAGTAAGTGTGACTTAGGCACTGCACCTTTGAAAATCTACCCCATGCAGTACAAAGTAACATAGGTCAGTTTCTCACATTACCTGGGAGCGAGGGAAACTTCCAAGAGGGCAATCACAGCTGTATTCTCATGGGAATTAGAGCACACAGGAATGCGCTATTCTGCTTTTATGCCTCGAGAACCCTTTTGCATGACCGGGTCCTCTTATGTAGCTTTTATAATCATGAGGGTTCTCACGGCATAAAAGTGGAATAGTGCATTCCCACGCGCGCTAATTCCTGTGAGAATATTTATTTATTTATACAAAAATTTGTATCCCGCATCCTCCTGCACACTGGCAGCTCGGAGCGGGGCTCAACATAAAAACAACAATAAAACCATGTCAAATAACAATATATAATAAAATATTTTTGTAGCGGCTAAGGCAAAATAAAACCCCTCCGCCCCACCCCCTCCCCGAAGGCCCGGCGGAACAACCAGGTCTTACAACATCTACGGAAAGAGGGGAGGTCCGGGGACAGACAGGCCTCCAACGGGAGGGAGTTCCACAGCTGAGGTACGGCCACCGAGAACGCCCTCTCTGCCGTCGCCACCCAGCATACTCACAGTTGCCCTCATGGAAGTTCCCCCCCACACTCCTGGGGAATGAGGGAACGTGACCATAATCTTACGATGGGTGCAATCCTCCATCCTTTAAAGTCAAACGGAGCTGATCTATTGACTTCAATGGATGGGGGGGTTATGCCCTGTGTATGGTTAATTCCATGTGGCAGGCTGAAATTTTAAATATAACAGTCCAAAATACAGGATCATGATGAATTGAAACAAATTAGGCATATTACTCTATGTAGCAGGCAGTATTGACCTATCCTAAAATGCATTATTGGACCAATTTTAAAACAGAAGAATCAAAGTAATTGATTAGCAGCTGTGGGAATGTATCCCGCATCAATAGCTGAATGTATTCTGAAGAGCTCTCAGTAGGCTGTTACAAGTACTGATTTGCAGTGGAAGTAACACGTTAATATTAGATTTGGTGGAGGAAGGCACTATTTTAACAGGGTGTGTGTGAGTGGTGGCAGGATTAAATGCATGTAAAATCTTTGGGCCCTGTTTTGATGCCAGCCTCAATAGAGTGAATTCATAGTAATTTGGCTTCAGTTGTGCTCTTAGTTAGAACAGAATGAATCTAGCTTTTTGTCATTCTTTTCGGTGGAAACAATAAACATATGGAGTCCTTTCCTTTACAGGTGGACAAGCTGTTACAACAAACACAGTCTGATTCTTCTGCTTTTTAAGATAGTGTAGATTAGGAGGGATTTCCATCAAGTCAATGGACTAAATTTGGGGCGTGAAGAATATTTAATCCCTTCTGCTTCTGGTCTCCCTTGTCCTGTTCCTCTCATCTGACTGCCCACGCATTGTGTGGGGAAATATTGGAATGAATTATGGAGGGAGGGGCTCGCCCCCTGGAGATATTGGGCTCTGATCCCCATGCACTTTGCCATCTGCCACCCCTCCATTGCAGGAGGTTGAGGGGGTGGGGGCAGCCTCCCAAAGGATTAGGAGGCCTATAGCTGGACTTGATTCGGTGCTGCCACAGGCAAACACCACAAGCGCGCTCCTAATGACCACAGTTTGGTGTGGCCCTTCGGAGTGGGACCGAGGGTGGGTGGGGGGTAGGGACTAAACGAGGCGGGATTTATTGGCTGGTGCTATGTTTTGATGAGGCTCGATACGTTTTGGATGGTTTTTGGTTAGGGAGAGGGTGGGTATTGATTTTTGTTCTGTTGAGGTAGGTTAGAGAGGACAGGATGATGTTGCCCCTTGGTGAGAGCAGGGGGTGGGGTGCAGAGTGGTATAGTGGGTATTCGCTCCCTTGAGGGGGGGCTGACCCAGAAAGGGGGAAGGGTTACACCTCCCTAAGGAGGTGGGGTTTGGGGAGGGTCTCCATCACCTGCCTGGTGATTCAGCCACGGGGGAAGGGGTACCGGGGGGTGAGGGGGGGCTGGCTGGAGGGGAGGTCACAGCTATAGGGGTCATAATGGACCGGAGGAATTATGGTCACCCTGGTGGGACATATATGATCTCGGAGGGGGTTGAGGTGCTTAGTGTCTGTCCCCATTGTTGCCCCCATCTCAGGAGATTAGGTGGTTGAGGATAGAAGGGCTCCCAGCCCTGTTTTGCTGCTGTTAAATGCCAGCTTGGTTGCAAATAAGCTCTTTAGAGTCCTGGACTTGATCCTTGATCAGGCAGCCGACTTGGTGTGTATCACAGAGACCTAGCTGGACACTGGGTTGGGGCATATTCTGGTTGACCTTGTTCCAACTGGGTACTTCATGCAGTATCAATTGTGGCTAGAGGGCCGGTGGTGGTGGTGACGGGGGCGGTGTAGCCGTTGTTTTTATGGACACTTGGTCCATGTGGAGATATTCAGTGCAAACTCCATCTGGAGTAGAGGGCCTTCACCTTGTGGTTGATTTGGTTGGCCGGAGACAGATTGGGGTTGCTGCTTTTTTACTGTGCACCTTCCTGTACAGCAGCATCTCTACTTGCTCTAGGTTAACTAGTGTTGGACGTGGTCTTGCAGTCCCCAAGGATGGTGGTGTTAGGGGACTTCAGCATGCACGTTGATATCAGTCTTAAGGGGGCAGAGCAAGAGTTCATGGCCACCATGACAACTGTGGGCCCGTCTCAGGTGGTATGTGGCCTGACTGACAAGGTGGGGGGGGGCATACTCTGGATTTGGTATTTTGCACTAGCTTTGAGGCGGGGGTGTCTGTTAGTGGGGGATGTGTCAACTCTGCAGGGCCAGCCCCAGGGTTTGTGAGGCCATGTGCCAAGTCTTGGTGTGGGGCCTAATTTGCATAAATAGGCCCCACCTAATTATGCAAATATATAAATTTACATAAAACTTACTCCCTCTGGACAGGAAGGATTCCCATTCTCCACCACTCCAAGCAACCATGGAAAAGCATGGCCTCCCAATGCTTCCCCCCCCACCTCCCCAGCTGAGCATCTACCACCACGCCCCAGGAGTGGTTCCACTGCAGGGGCAGCCAGGCGGGCAGTGAGGCAGGCACAGAGAGATGTATTTCTGCCCCCAGCAGGGTGTGGAACCTCTTTGTTTGGTTCGCCCCCAGAGACTTATGGAATCTGAACAGTTCTGGAATGCTCTGAGGGATATACCTTCTGACCTCAATGGCTGATCGCTTGATGACCTTGTTGCTCTTTGGAACCCCTTGTTAGCTGAGGCTATTAACCAGACAGCTCCCAGGCGTCCACTCTCCAAGCATAGGCGACCTAGGGCTCCAGGGTTCATGGAAGACCTGCATCGACTGAAGCAGGAGGGGAGACGGTTAGAGCAATGGTGGTGCCATACTTGTACTGAAGCTGACCGACTGTGACATAGAGCTGCTTTAAAGGCCTATGTGGACAGCAAAGAAAAGTTTCTTTGCCATCCGCAAAGTCTTGTCCAGCTGAGCTTTTCTGGGTGGCGAAGGGGCTGGTCAGTCCGACCTCTCTCTGCCTGGAACTGGAATCTTCCAGTGCTCTCTGTGACCTGCTTATTGACTGTTTTGCAGATAAATTCACTCATATCCACCACGATTTCGATGCTGCGCTTGATGCAGTAGGTGTACCTTAGGTTATGGATGCCCTGTCTTGTCCAGTTTTGTGGGATTGGTTTCAGCAGATACTGCCCTCTGGTGCAGTTGAGGTGGTGGTGGCTGTGAAGGCCACAACTTGTGAACTCGATCCATGTCTGTCCTGGCTGTCAAGGCCATCTGAGAGACATTGGGGCCATTGCTGGTGGGGGTTGTCAATGCCTCATTGGAGAGGGCAAGGTCACAGGGTACCTTAAGCAGGCTGTGGTGTGAAGCCATCTCTTGACATTGTCTCCTTTGCCAGTTATTGGCCAGTCTCTAACCTTCCCTTTTTATTTATTTATTTATTTAATTATTTATTTAATTAAAAAAACATAATATCCCGCCCATCCTGCCACAGGCAGCTCTGGGTGGCTTACAATAAAAGATAAAATAATATCATCATTTAAAACCATACATAAAAGGAGGATAAAAATATCCCACCCTAACCCACTCCCACACCCACCTACCCATCCTCCAACCCCCAAAGGCCAGGCGGAACAGCCAAGTCTTACATCTACGTCAAAAAGAGGGGAGATCCGGGACCAAACGAGCCTCCAATGACAGGGAGTTCCACAGCCAAGGAGCGGCCACCAAGAAGGCCCTCTCCAACGTGGTCCCTCGAGAGACTCGAGGAACCTTGAGGAGAGCACTCCCCAATGACCGCAGGGGCCGATCCAGGACCCGAGGGGTGAAGCGATGCTGCAGATAGGACAGGCCAAGATCATTTAGGGCTTTATAGGCAGGGACCCGAGTTGACTGCGTTGCTGCAATTTGCAGTGATTTTCGCAGAATCAGCCAATCCTCGCAGAATCAGCCAGTCCTCTCAGAATCTTCACAGAATCAGCCAATCCTGACCATGATCCGAGGGTAAATAGGCCCCTGGGAGATGAATTGTGGGTGGGTGGGGTCTGAAGGCTCTATGTTTGCATGAGGGAGGTGCTGAAATTCCAGAGGATTTGAGTTGTGTTTGATTAGCAAAGTTGTGATTCTATGTCAAACCTATTGCAAATTTGCTTCCCAGCATGCATAGTTATGCAAATCAAGTTAATTATGCAAATATTAATGCTCACGGTGAATTAGCAGAATTTGGCTTCACTGGTTGCAGAATTTAAGATTTTTTGGTGCAGTCAACTCAGGTCCCTGTTTATAGGCAAGCATCAACACCTTGAATCGGGCCCGGAAGGCTATAGGCAGCCAGTACAATGAACGTAGAACCAGTGTAATATGTTCCTGGCGGCCCGATGCCACTAGGAGATGAGCCGCCGTGTTCTTCCCCAGCTGCAGTCTCCAGACCGTCACCATGGGTAGCCCCACGTAGAGCGCGTTACAGTAGTCCAGCCGAGAGGTGATGAAGGCATGGATGATAGTGGCCAGGTTGGAGTCCGAAACATACAGCCGAAGCCGACGCACCAGATGTAGTTGGCAAAAGGCACTCCTTGCCACAGCATCCACCTGGACATCCAAGCGGATCTGTGAATCAAGGAGTACCCTCAGACTCCGCACCTGTGGGATCAGCAGAGGGCAGACCTCATCAATGATGGGGGCTGTCACCCCTGCTGCCTTACCCACCAGCATCACCTCTGTCTTGTCAGGATTCAGCCTCAGTCGGTTTGCTCTCATCCAGTCCCCCACAGCTGCAAGACACCCGGTAAGCACTGAGACTGTCGGGCCTGGGTCTGATGAAAATGAGAGGTAAAGTTGGGTGTCAACTTTAATAACCTTAGGGAAGGTTATTGAATGGGTGGTGGCCCAGCAGCTCCAGGGGCATCTGAACCGCATCAGTTTCCTTGATTCCTTGCAGTCTGGCTTATATCCAAGTTATGGCACTGAGACTGCACTTGTGACCTTGGTTGATGATCTGCACCGTGAGCTGAACCAAGGTCGGTCCACTCTTCTGATTTTATTAGATCTATCAGCATCTTTTGACACAGTTGACCATAAGATGTTGCTGACCCACCTGCAGGACCATGCTGGGGTGGGTGGAATTGTTCATGAATGGTTCTGCTCTTTGCTGGCCAGAAGAACTCAGCATGTGATACTGAGGGACTTTTCATCGTATCCCGGGATCTCATGTGTGGAGTTCCTTGGGGATCTATTCTGTCCCCTCTCCTCTTCAACGTGTACATGCAGCCTTTGGGTGAGAACGTGAGAGGATTTGAGGTTCGGTGTCATCAGTATGCTGATGACACCCAGCTTTACCTCTCATTTTCATCTGGCCCAGGTCCTGCAGTCTTGGTGTTTACCCGGTGTCTGGCTGCTGTGGGGGGGATTGGATGAGGGTGAGCTGTCTGAATCTGAATCCTGATAAGACGGAGGTGATGTTGGTGGGAAAGGATGAGGGGGTAGAGGCCCCCATCATAGATGGGGTGCGTCCCTCCTTGGTCCTTCAGGTTCAGAGTCTGAGTGTAATCTTTGACTCACAGCTTTGCCTGGATGCCAAGGTGGTGGCTGTGGCGAGGAGTGCATTTTGTAAATTACACCTGTTCATTGTCTTCAGCCTTATATCTCAGGCTCCGATCTTGCCACCACCATCCATGCATTACGCACCTCAAGATTGGATTACTGCAATGCACTCTATATGGGGCAACCCCTGGTGATGACCCAGAGACTGCAGCTGGTGTAGAATACGGCAGCCTGTCTCCTGTAACATCAGTGGTCTGCTCTCTGCATTGGCTGCCTATAGTCTTCTGGGCCTGATTCAAGGTGTCGGTTATTGCCTTTAAAGGCCTATATGGCCTTGGCCTCACTTACCTGCGGGACAGCCTCATCCCTCGTGTCCTGGATCAACCCCTGCAGTCGTCTGAGAGCGCTGTCTTGGAGGTCCTCCAGGTTCCCAGGTGGAAATGTTTGAGAGGGTGTTCTCAGTGGCCGCACCAAAGCTGTGAAACTCTCCCCGTGCAGATTCGCCTCTCTCCAGACCTCACCTCCTTCCGTAGACAATGTAAAACCTGGCTGTTTTGCCAGGCGTTTGGGGATGGGGATGGGTGGTGAGTGCGAGGAGGCGATTTAGTCAGGCCTCATCTGTTTTTGAAGATGTGATATTTTATATTTTATATTTAATGCATTTTATATTTTTGTATTTATGCTTTTATTGTTTATTGTTCACTGCCCTGAGATGCCATTGGGCAGGAGGGGACGGGTTATAAATTATGAAATAAATTCTTTTCAGAACTGCAGACCGCAAAGTTACTCAAGAAATAGATCACATAACCAAAAATCAATGCCTGAGAGAGAGTGAGATCTTCCATTCGGAATATCAAGGAGAAAAGCATTTTAAATAATCTCTAGTAAAAGGAAACAATGTCGTTTTACTGCACAGCTATTTCGAAGTGTAATGGGAAAATATCACCCTTTATCTTTTAATACCAGCAGAGGTAAAGAATCTTGTTCATTTCCCTCCCTAATTTGGTCAGTGTGGGATTTACCACTTTTACTCCACTTGGTGGAAATCTCTTATCAGTAGAAGAGGGTTATTTAAGGAGGGACATATTTTTGTACGATTTTGTATAGAAAAGGACTGTGTGAGAGTTGCCCCCCTTTCAAAATGCATATATAGAAAGGTTTTTATATGCAAAACTATAAAAATATGATCGCCTCCCTCTCTTTTCCTCTCCCTCCCCCTTTACTTCTTTTTCTTCAGAGGAAGAGAGGGGGTGGGATCATATTTGTATAGTTTTGAATGTTAAAAAAACGTACACATATGTTCACCTTATACATAAACCTATCATGTGCTTTTATGTGTATATGTAGGGAGGTATATGCACAGACACAGACACACATAATCACCAAATGCTCCTATATATCTGTGTATATACACCCCCACACAGAGGCATTTAAAAGTAAGCAGAGAGCATTCATGCTAGCTTTTTATTTATTATTCAGCATACAGTCACTTTTACAGAAGTAGCTGATTTCTGTACAATGCTCCTTTTACTGCTGGCTCCTTGTGTACTACTTCAACTGGTAATAGTTATACATCTTTGTTAGCCTGATTTGGAGACCTAGAGAGAGAGTACCAAGAAGGAAAGCACAAAGCCATGCATTTGACATATTAGTCTGTTTACCACTTCTTTTAAAGTCAGTGCGTAATAATGGAAAGGATCCTATTTTTTCTCCTATTCCTCACTTAACAAGCATAATAATAAATGAATATTTAAACTAGCTACAAATATATTAAGTGGAAACAAATAGGTTTCATTTGGAACAAGTGCACACAGGTTAATTAACAAGAAGGAGCTTTTGTGTTGAAACAAGGCTCCCTGATGCTGTACATGCAGGTGCCGTTAAGGGCCAATTGAGCTCTATAGGATAATTATGAAGTACCATTGTGCTCTTCCGTTTGTTAACAAAGTGGTGCCTGCAATTTGCCTAAACCTATAAACCATCATCTGTGATCCTCAGCAGAAATTAAGTGACAAACATCTTCTCATCGGAGACTTGGGAAAACAAAAGAGACATGATAGCATTTAAGGAGCCAGATGGATATTTTAGAATGTCAACTGTGACAGTCCCTCTTCCAATAACAAAATGGGAAAAAGGGACATGTTGGATACTGCTTGGGGATGAGGTGGGGAGGGTTCATGTCAAATATTTAGGCACTGGTAATGTTTGGAGTGCATGTTTGAATAGTTTTGACTTATAGAACCTTGGACGGTTGGATAAGTCAGACTTTAAAAAAAAAAAGTTATCTTTTTATTACAGCTTTATTGAGTTAGTGTTTTCCTATAATTATATTTTCATTTCCCACATGATATGTTCCTCCCTGTGAGCAAGAGTGCAAGATTTCTTTTCTTCTAAGAAAAGAATAAACCAACAGACAATTTTCTCCAGGGCATAAGTTACTAATTAGTCCTGCAAAAAAAAAAAAAATGCTTATATTAGGGAAAGTGATAGATCAGCACAAAGAAACCCTTTAAAAACAAGCGATCTGCTTCTACAGTAAAATAATTGATCTCGAAGTTTTGAGGATGGAATCTTCAAACTGCTTCTTTAAGCACAGCAATAATTCCTTCCAGCAGCTAAGCTTCAGAAAGGCGCCCTTGAAATAGTTCAATTAATTGTCTGTTTGGGAGAATCTCCCAATCTTGTAGAAGCTCTTGTGTTTATAGTGAAGGATGTTCCGGGCATTTCTCTTGCCTACATTAAATGATGTTGTCTAACTGATCTGTGTAATTGGGAGAGCTGAAAGGGTATTCGGGAACATGAGAAAACAAAACAATTATAAATGTATGAGTTTCATGTGCTAGTCTACACTTTCCTCCATGCCCCCTTTCAGTGCCAAAATAGCAGCATTTACAAATGTTTTCCATAACCGTTTTGAAGCTGTATCTCAGTGTGTTTTAATATAGTACCAGGTCAACAGCTCTCTTGAAAGAAAAAAAAAAAAATCAACCCAGGGCCAAATAGTTAGACAGGCCTAATTAAGTACTCCAGGAAGAAGAGAGGCTCTCACTTAGCTAGAGCTGACTTGACCCCTTTCTTTGTACTTCACCGAGCTCTTCTATACCTTTGCCACTTTCCTCTGGATTTATGTTTTTTATGAATTATTTAAAAACTGCAATTTCAGATCTACAATTAGCTTTTTTTCTTTTTTCTTTCTTTCTTTTTAACAAAATGCAGGCAGGAGGAATAATCACAACTTAAACAGTTTAAAAACTGCCTAGGATCCCAGCCAAATACAAAATGCCAGGTTTGCACTTTCAGAGAATTCATCTTTTTTTTTTTTTTTTGGTAAAGGTTTCATTCATCCTCGCTTGTTTTCTGGCCTTTCAGTTTCCTACAATACACTGAGCAGTGAACCTTACTTTCAAACAGGGACAAAATTCAAAGATCAGAGAGAGGCATACTTAGGTTAATTCTGTATTTTATAGGAAGGGATGTGAGTGATATCCCAGTCTTCAGAAGAAAAATAAACCACTAGGAGCTGATTGATCTGGGTATGGGTTTTGGTTTTTTTTTTTCTATGTAGTTGACTGGTGAGAGGTTTTATTTGCAGTAGAAAATGGACATTGAAATGTTTTGTTCTTCTTAGAATATGCGCATATTTGTTTTCCACTTTAAAAAAAAATTAAATAAGTCTGAAATGGACTAAAATAGCCCCCCCCCCCCCGAGACATTGGGCTTAAACAGATAGACAGCAGCTCTGCTTTTGCTCACGCCAACCCTTTCACCCGTGGGTTGACCTGTCCATCTGAAGAGTGACTGCCAGATGTGCAAAGCCGAGCAGACTGCACATCTGGCATCCCTGCCAGCGGTGCTCTGGAAGTTCCTGGAGCACACCTCACTGTGGGACCCGGCCATCCCCAGGGCAACAGGCAAATACAACGGCCCAAACATGGTCCCACCCATTGGACCAAATGACCAGAGTGGCTGAAACACAGTTGCTCAGTGGCAACTCTAAAACAGCATGAGGAGAAACACTTGAGACAGGAAGGTGGCATGGAATGGACCTGTAATAAAGAGAGGAGAGCAAGCCCTGAGGACCCATTAGGGGGACACACGCAGATGGGAAGAGGCCTCCTTGCTCCCCCATATTCAGAAAGAGCCAAGTGGGGAAGTTCCTCACGAAGCTGAGCAGCACGTGGCCAGAGAGAGGCAAGGAGCAGCCAGGAGTCCAGACCAGAGGAGCAGCAGCAGCCCGGCCGGTAAGATGAGTCAGCCCTGGGCCCAGGGAATCGGGTCGCCTGTTGGGTTGCGTTCAGATACAAGTTGGTACCCGAATGCAAACACGCAGCATTGGGCACCCCAATTTTGATGGGGTGCCTGACTGGTCATGTTCTGGGTTGAAGCTGTAGAAGAGATAGAAAACCATCTGGAAAGAAATTGGCTTAGAAACGGTAAGGGCTTTAGAAAGAGAACTGGTGTATAAATGAGTGGGAATCTGGCCCTGCTGAGAAAGGACAAAGAGAAAAAACTTGAAATGCTCAAGATGATCCCTGAACACATTTGCTCTGCTCCCTCCCTTCAAATCTCTCTGTGACAGGGTCATGCAAGCCCATTCAGGACTAGGCCCATGGAGTCAGGTTAAGTCACTACAAGGATGCAGTCCTCAGAGCAAACGGAGCCCTAGTAAGTAGTGGCCCTTTAAGGACCAAGCGTAGAGGTGCCAATTAAGGTCAGCTAAGGGGCACCAGGGTGTGGCTGTGTAAGCCAGGGGAGTTTTGGCTTAATAAGGAAGAAACTATCACAGGGAGACAGAAAGCTGGAGGGACCTGGCTCAGGAGGTATGAGCTTGCCCTGGGCTAGGCTGGGAGGATCACAAGGTCCTGGCTGACACAGAAAAGTCCAGGTCAGGGGGTGGGGAGTCAGGTGGAGAACAAGTACCCAGTAATATACAGGACTGTTGTTGCTTGAGGGAATGCTTGTACGCGTCTATGGTGGCTGGAACATAAAACAATATAAATCAAGTGCATTAAAAAGGAGAAAATATACTGTGGACTGGTGCTTAGGTAGTGATCCTGCAGGTACACACACGAACAGGGCTGCCCTATTATACCCTCCTAAAATCCTCTTTCTTTCATTAGGTTTCCCCTAGCTCTTCACCCATACAGATTGCTCACTGACATTCCTTTTACTAGGGGTGGGACACTGGAGGGAATTCTGTCTTGTTTTTTCCCCATTTCGGTTTGGGGGGATTTTAGGATTTAATTACAGATTTGTATTTATGGTTCTGTATTTAAATCCATTAAAAATAAAAACGTTAAAAATAAATAAATTTTAAAATAACTGCCTGCCCCAACCCCACAGCACATGGGCAAAATGGCTGCCGGGCCATTTTGGGGGTAATTATGGGTTGCTTTGGATTTATCCGTAACGTCCTGTTCTGGGCAGTTACGGATTAAACCAAAACTGTAATTCCCATCCTTACCTTTTACTGCTTTTCATTGTACTGCCTTTCCCCTTGTAACTAAGCTAAGCACGTGCACCTGCAACTTCTCAATTTCAAGAATGGATCCCTGTTTCTCCCTTTGTTCCTCTCTCCCTTCTCTCTCCTTCCTTGTAAGGCCCCTAATGGCAGGGACTTGTCTCTAATTAGTTATTTGCTGGCATTATTTTGACTGCTTCAATCAGAGAGAAATTGACTTAGCCACGTTTGAAAAATAACTCCCTTAATTCACAACATTTGGAGCAGGGAGAATAACCAATTTAGCCAAATCACTTGCTAAACCAATTTAGTTAAACCAAGGCTCGGACTGTTCATATTAGCCCAAAGATGCACGATTTAAAGAAATCAGTTTTGTAGCATTCCATATAAAGTTGCTTGAAAGACCAGTAAAACATGTTTGTTTGCAGAATATTGTATTCATTCTACAAGAGCTGCCCTAACTTTGGGGATTGAACCTAAATATTTTATATAGCTGGCAAAATATATTTTATCTAAAATAGAATAGTGTCAGTTTCTAGGGTTAATGCTTGTCTGGAGATTTGAATATTATGTCAAGCTGTTACAGAGAACCAAGGCATGCTATATCATATACATCGGGTATCTGCTGATTTCTGCTAACTTGGGCTGAATATTTTTACTGCTAATTGTGTAAGCTCACTAAGAATTTGAAGATTCAAAGTAATTAACAGTATAGTAAATGACAACAAATCATCAACTACATTCTTTCTCTCTCTGGCCCCAGTCCTTAAACCACTTATTCATGAGTAATGCTATTAAAGCTGGTGGGGCTACTTCAGGGTAAAAGATTTCAGGATTGCTGCCTTATTCAGTAAATAAACCCTGAATATGACTTGCAGCTTCTCCATAAGACTCACAGGAAAATAAAGTGCAAGCAGTAGGTCTGCCGTTTGTCCTTTAAAGTAGGTTTTGCCTGAAATGTTGATACATCAGCCTTCAAACAATATGTGTTGCTGCCATATCCATGGCAACCAGAAGGTGGCATAATCTCTACATTGATTGAGGCCTGTCAGCCACACTATGTACTGAGAGTATAAAACAGGCTTGCTTGCAAGTAGAGATGTCTGCATTCTTGGATTACAGCTCAATATACTTTTTGCCTCCCACCAAAATCCACCCCTCCCCCCAGTCATTAAAATCTCTTTTAATTGTATGTGAATCTACTGATACTATATTCTTATGACATCATGAATGCTTTAATGAGTCTATCCTGTAACTTCATGCTTTGTAATCTAACTACTGCTGCTGTGAGAAGGGTGAGGTAATAATAATAATAATAATAATAATAATAAATAATAAAAAATAAATAACTGGTAAATGATGGTAATGTTCTTTTTCCTTTGTGGATTAAACCAGCCTTTTCAAAATGGCTCATGGAGGTCTGATGCAGAATTTCCGCTGTGTAAGATCTCTGTGAGACATTTCAGGTGTTCCATTTTGCACATGCACATTGCAAAGACATCTTTGTGCATGTGCAAAAATAAGTATTTTGTATAATGTGCGTGTGCTGTGTTGTATGGCATGGAGTGATGCTATTTTGTGCATTCACATCAAACAAATTATTATTTTTGCATATGCGCAAAATACTTTCTCTTTTTTTGCAGTGCATATGTACAAAATAGCAAAGCACAAGGCAAGGAGAGCAGGGTTTACAACTCAGATCTCTGTCAGAATGAGGACCGGATTATACATGGTCTACACAGTCTACGTAATCTATACTGCTATAACTATATAATATAGCTATATTTTTACTGGATTTCTATCCCTTTCCAAATCCAGCTGAGAACTGCTGGAGTGAAAACACCCAATGTATTTACTCCATCTGCCTTCCATATCTCTTTGATTAAAATAGTAGCCATAATGTGGGTCAGCATGGTTAATAAACAAAATTAATGCCACACTACAACCTTAATCTCCTAATTAAAATAAAAGATGCAGCATCTACCCAAATTCATACCGTGTTTCCATCTCCCAGTTTCTGCCTTTCTTACATTTTCCGCTTCCTTCTTTGCTGTAATCAGAATGTGACAGTGTTTTTGTATCTTAATACATGGAATGAAATAATTTGTATATTTCCTCCAATAAGCAAATTACTGAAATTGTCTTTGTTCCCGTAGGAAAAAAATAATCTCATCTCAGTCTCTTTTTTATCTCTGCCTCAGTATTTTGACTAAGGTTGTTTTTACATGGATGCTGCCCCCCCCCGCCACTCGGTGTTTGGGCGGGTGTGCGGCGGGGGGGCAGTCCATGTATACGGCCGCCGCTGGGTGGGGGTATGGGTGTACAGCGGGTGTGTGCCCGTGTAAACACCACAGGCGGTGGGTGTTTATGCGTGCATGCTCCTGCCACACACCCATCTCCAACCACCTCTACACACAGAGCCCTCCAACAGAATGGGGGATGCTCCGTGGGTGTAGTTAGGTGTAGGTGGGTGGGTGTCCATGTAAATGACCCACCTGGAGCAGTCTCTGTAGTCGGCTGGGGGTGCCGTCCTCGAGGTCCTCCGGTGCCCACTATGAGGAGGACATTCTCTGTGGCTGCGCAGCGGCTGTGGAACTCCCTCCCATCAGGGATCCACTTGGCTGCGGGCCTCCCATCTTTCTGCAGACAATGTAAGTCCTGGCTGTTCTGCTAGGCCTTTCCCAAGGGAGATGGGGTGGGTGGGTTGGGTTAGGGTAGGGGGGGCTGGGGTTTTATATTGTTTTTTAAATTAAATCATTATTGTTTATTTTAATTGTTTCAAATGTTTTTAATATGCTGTGAGCTGCCCTGAGATGCCTGAGGCAGGCAGGGCAGCATATATATTTTAATATAAATAAATAAAATAAATAAATAAATACACCTGCCATGCTGAAACACCCAACCACCCACCCACCCCGGTCTGTATAAAAACGGCCTACTTCGGTATTTTGTTATCCAGTATTTCGTCTACTTTTGGCAGTACTGTTTTTTAACACCTCCTTTATGGAGGGCAAGGTTGTGGGGTGCCTGAAGAAGGCTTTGGTGCGGCCTTTGCTCAAGAAGCTACCTCTTGACATTGATGCCCTTGTTACCTATCGGCCAGTCTCTAACCTTCCCTTTTTAGCGAAGGTTATTGAACTAGCAGGAGCCCAGAAGCTCCAGGGGCATCTGGACTGCATTGGTTTCCTTCATCCCTCACAGTCTGGCTTTCATCTGGAATATGACACTGATACAGCACTTGTGGCCTTAGTCGACAATCTTTACCGGGAGTTGGACCAAGGTTGGGCCACTCTTCTGATTCTGTTAGATCTTTTGGCAGCTTTTGACACAGTTGACGATGAGATGTTGGTGGCCCGCTTGTGGGACCGTGGGGTGGGCGGGACCATTCTTGAATGGTTCCGCTCATTCTTGACTGGGAGATCTCAGCGAATGGTACTCCACATGTGAGGTCTTGGGGGGCCAATGTACACTCCCCAATACCACTCGCTGAGATCTCCTGGTCAGGAACAAGCAGAACTATTCAAGAACAGTCCCTCGTAGTCTGACTTTGTCTGAGATATGGCATTGAAACTGCGCTTGTGGCCTCAGTCGACAATCTTCACCAGGAGTTGGACCAAGGTTGGTCTACTCTTCTGATTCTGTTTGATCTTTTGATGGCTTTTGACACAGCTGACCACAAGATGTTGGTGATCTGCCTGTGGGACAGACCTGGGTGGGCAGGACTGTTCTTGAGTGGTTCTGTTCATTCCTAGGGGGGTTTCCCGACTCGGGGGTGCTCCCCGACCTGGTCTGGGGGCAGTGCGCTACCCGGGTCTGGGCTCAGGGATGGGCGGAGGGGCACACCCCTCCACCCATCCCCAAGCCTGAGCAGTCATCGGATCACTTACCTGAGCCGCCGCCACCACCTCCGCCTTGGGCCCCACGCTGGGCTCAGAGCTTCAGGCAGGGCGGGCACCGCGGCAGCAGATTAAATCTGCCACCATGCTGCCCACCACCACAAGAGGTTCTGCTGCTCCACCCCCCCCCCCGCTGCCTGTCACAGTCTCAGCCAGAGGAAGTGAGGGAGAGAGAGGCAGAGGCCCTGCCTCTCCTTCATTTCCCCTGGCCGAAACAGCCAGGCAGTGGAGGGGGCCAGAGGCATGAGGGAGAGGCAGGGCCTGTGCCTGCTTCTCCCTCGCTTCTGGCAGAAGTGAGGGAAGAAACAGAGGCCCCGCCTCTCCCTCACTCTGTGGGATAGATAAGATGAAATGCTAAATGCATCTGTTGTGATCAGTTGCTGCTCTTTCCTCTCAGGCTGAACACTGAACACTGAATTAATAAAATAAGGATTGTTACAAACCGTATCTGATTAGCCATTGATGAAAATGTTACTTTTTGAAATCTCCACCCTGCATGTAACTCTCTCCTTGCAAAAACAAAACAGAACAAAAAAAACCCGAACACACACACACACACAAAACAAAGCCCCAACCACTCAAGCAGCTTAATCAGGAAAAGCCTGTGGAAAGCAATTGACCCTGAATTTTAACAAATTGGGCAGTGCAAAAGTCAGAGTTGAGTGCTGCTACTCTGAGAACACTCATATCCATATTCTCAGTGTTCAAGTCTGAGCATTACTAGGAAGAATATCAAATTCCACAGCTGATTTCAGCTACTGGGACATTACATAGGTGATGTCCAAAATAAACTGTAGTTTGGAATCTCCAAAGATAGAAAATCCATGTTTAAACAGAAAATGTATAGGAATGGGGCTATGCTATTGACCATCATCACCTAGCAAGGAAGATTAGACAAGCAACAAAAATAGACAATATAATAATAATGGATGATTTAAATTATTCACATATTGACTGGGTGTCATATAGAGACAAAATTTCTAGATGGTCATTTAGCAGTATAGAACTTTTACAAGAACAAATGCAGTTCTGGATTTAGTTCTAGGAAGATTAATTAAATTATGTGATAAGTGGAGTACAGAATCTGTTCTGACTCCAAGGGCTAACTGTACATGAGATGTTCATGCATAGGTAGCAATCAGTTCCACATACTACTTAGAGGGAAAATGCCAAATAAAACTACCATAGTACCATTTCACTTTAAAATCGGAACGATGAAAAAAATGAGTAAACAAATTAGAAGGAATCGTAAAAGTAGCACTCACAAGTAGCCTGCAAGAGGCATGGAAACTATTTCATAATACCATCACAGAGACTCAGATTAAATGTACACCACACATTAAAAAAGGTAAGAAGACAATCAAACAAATGCCTGCATGGCTAAACAGTAAATACAGCTATTGGAGCCAAACACATCTTTTTAAAAATGGAAAGAAACTGCAAATAAGGAAAATAGGAAGTAGCATAAACATTGGCAAGTAAAATGTAAAACTATAACAAGGGAGGCCAGGAGGAAATTTGAGGAGGAACTTGCTAAAGATGAGAAATGCACATGGGCACACATGCACACACATCAGAAGAAGGAAATCTATTAAAGGGTATTTTCAAACCTGCTTACAGCAGCGTGGCCACAGGCTGGGGTGTCACGTCTGCTCCCACCCTGCCAGGTGTTTACCATGGGCGGGAGCAGAAGTTACCCCTGTTCATGGTAGGGGTAACATGGGATGTGTGCTGGGCTCCTGGTCAGCACACATCCCATGTTAAAGCCATGCCACAGTTCGGGGCAGGCAACCCCAAACCATGGTGGAGCGGGCAATCACATCTCATGGGCCACTCCACCTAACCCTGGCCCGTGGCTGGAGCGGTTCCAAGTGGATGTGGAGGCATCATAGGCTTATGCACCTGCCTGTCAAGGAGGAGGTGAAGCCTTGCTAAGGAGTGTGGGGCGGGGCCGTGCGGACCCCCATCCACACATACCCCACCCTCTTCCCGCCCCCTCTCCAGCCCCGGCCACCTCAACATTTGTTTGGCAGCTGGGCAGACACCACCCCAGGGTGAGGGGGTTCACCCCGGGGTGGTTTAAGCGTGCCGAGTGAAATTCCCATTACAATTAAAAATACCCAGAGTCAGTCAGGCTATTATACCATCATTATACCATCAAGTAAAAGGGGCAGGCCATTGCAGAGAAGCTAAATTAATTCTTCCACTGTAGAAGATGTTGGGGAGATACCCACACCCGAACTATGCTTTGTAGGTAATGCATCTGAAGAACTGTCACAAATTGATGTGGCATTAGATAAAGTTTTAGAGCAAATTGATAAAATAAATAGTAATATTGTAAGTCTGCAGGACCAGAAAATTCTTTCCCCCTCTTCCCTCCCCCCGAGTTCTGAAGAAGCTCAAATATGAAATTTCAGAATTACTGTTGCCAGGGACTCATGTTCACTGTATCTTCCCCATTGGTGGACTATCAGCAACATGTTACCCGAAACTAAAATCAGCTCTTACCTGAGGATTAGCAAATAGTGAATGCAACACCAATTTTTGGAAAAGGTTCCAGAGGTATTCCTGGAAACTACAGATTTATGAGCCTGATGTCAGTACTAGGTAAATTAGTAAGAGGCCATCGTAAAGAATAGAATTATTGGGCATATTGAAAAACATGGTATGATGGGGAAGAGCCCACTGCCCACATCCAGTTTCCAACAGCAGCCAGGCACTGAGTGAGCAACAAGAAGATTACAGGAGCTGGGTCAGATGAAAAAGAGAGACAAAGTTGAGTGTCATCAGCATGTTGATGGCACTTCACTCCAAAATGACCTTGTCCAGGGGCCGCAGATACACACTGAACAGGAGTGTGGACAAGATGAAACCCTCCGGGAACCCACAAGAGAACTCCCGAGTGGACAGGAAGCCAGTGTGTCATGTATTTCCTATTATAAGCATTTAATTTTGGCCATCTGTGTTTGTAATGTATTAACTTTGAGTTTCTATATTTTAACTTTTTGTTTTAATGTATTGGAATTGTGTTTTGAAGTATTGATCTCTAAAATCAACTTCTGTGATTATAATGGCTCAAGCTGAAGTTTTTTTCAGCCACATTCCATTGAGTTTTTTCCAAGCTTCCCAAATGAACTTTTGACTGTTGCCAAGGAAACAACCAAATGGATGGGCCATAAAGAGGCCTATCTCTAGCTCTCCCTCTGGTCAACCTAAGTTTTCTCAGACTAGGTGTCTGGAATCTTATCTGTGACCTGTCTAAATGACAGATAGTATTATTCATAAGATATCTCCAAGACTGAGAGGAGTATCTTGTTAGTTTTTTCTAGCTAACATATCTATTTAATTTATGAATTGAAATAACTTTAAGATCTGGTTATTCTCTCTCTAATCTGACAATTATCTTTGATAATAATATAAGGATTCTAGTCATTTTAAACCTTGAAGGAAGTCAAACTCTGATTGGTTTCTTTAAGAGAGCCAATTAGAATCCAGTGTATCTCCTTACTGACTGACGTGTAGCTGATGTCAGCATGACACTCCACAGGTAATGTGAGCCTGGCAGGCTTTTAAAGAGAGAGCCAGCCTGACTTTCCTTAGACTGAAATCCCAAATGCCATTGGATTTCTTTCTCATCATGGCAAAGAAAGGGAAAGATCTGGGGAAATGATGTAATGTATAATTCTTGATCTCTTTGAGTCAATGAATTGTGCATATGTTAAGCTGTTACAAGCTTATTCTTAAAATAGAAATGTTTTAAGATCATGTAACTTTGATTGGCTATCAATAACATTCTATGTAAGCTACTGATATTCTCTATTTATATTTAAGTAAACTTTGCATATATTTTTATATTCTAAAAGTCTCATGTTCCTTTATTTATAAATGTATTGTCATTTTACAATACTTGCTTTGCTAGCGAGGCCTCAAAGTAAAGTGTAAAACTCAATTTATACAATTAGGAGAAAAAGGCCCAATCCAGTATGACCAGTTCATCTGGGAAACTTAGCCTTTTTTCCTTTTTATAAAAAGAGTACACAAAACATGACAATTGCTCATCATCACCCTCTGGGATCTCCCAGCCAGGAATGACTGGAACCATTCAAAAGCAGTCCTGTGAACCCCTGCCAGGTCACACAGTCATGTCAACAACACCCCATGATCAACTGTATCAAAGACTGCTAAAGAGCTAACAAAAGCCACAGGGTACAATTGTGCCTGACAATTTCCAAGCAGAGCTTGTCAACCAAGATCACAAGCACAGTTTCAGTGCCATGTCCAGGACAAAATCCTGACTGACATGGGTCAAGGAATCCAAGGGTCAAGGCCAATAGCACTGAGATGTGCCTGAAGCTGTGAGGCAATCACTAGGGGTGTGCACCAGGCCCTCATGTCATTTTCGTTTTTCATTTTTATTCTTGTTATTCAAAAATGTCATTTTGTTATCATTATTAATGACAATGTTGTTTTTGTTTTCATTGTTGTTATAATTTTGTTATCATTTTTGGTATCGTTTTTGATATAGTTTTCGTTATTGATATCAGTATCATTTTTGTTATCGGTATTGATATTCATTATCGTTATCGATATTATCGATATCGGTACCATTTCAAATGAAGATTTTATTTTTGGTATCGGTATCGTTATTGATTCCCGTGCACAACTAATATTTATCTAAATCTAAGGGAGACAGGGCAAGTGAATAGGAAAACTATTATCTAATCAATTATCAAATCTAATCTATATGTTTATAATATATATCTATATCTAATCTATACTACCTATCTATCTATATAATGTACAGGGGGAGAAGGGCAGGGAAAGGGAGAAGGTAAAATGTAGGGTATGAGGAAGGAAAGGTATTGGTGGTAATACCTAATAAATAAACAAATTAAATAAATAATACAATTAAATAAATAATACAATGAGGGCAATGGAGAATTTTTATGTGCAAGCACCACAGTTCTGTGAACGCAACCTGACCAGCAGAGCTCTCACACAACGGAGAGAAAAAACCTGGCCCTCTCATTATAAAGGGTTGCAGTGGCCTCTCCCAGAGCCCCTCTGATTGGTTGTGGGAGGCAGCAAGCATTGAGCAATCACAGAGTGCCATGAGACTGCTGGGGCCTGCTTGTGCTGCTCATTGGCCAGTGATACATCCATCAGATACTGCTGAGCTGCTCGCTCCTCCCAATACAGGCACAGTTCAAGAGTTCAACCCTGTTAAGACTCTGAGATGTCTGTTCCCGCCTCCTCTCTCCACATTTTCCATCCAAAACCCAATTGCCACAGCACTAATAATAATGACATTGTCGTTTTTGTTTCTTGTTATCATTTTTATTATTTTTGTTCTCATTTTTGTTATCTTTTTTGTTATCTTTTTGGTATCAATATTGATATCAATATTGTTATCAATATCATTATCATTATCAATATTGATATTGTTATCCATATCGTTATCACTATTAATATTCTTGATTGTCATGTTTGGTATTCACGGTTGTCATTTTCGTTAATGTTGTTATTCTCGGTTGTCGTTTTTGTTATTGCAATAACAAAAATGAAAACAACAATTTTCGTTAATATTATTGTAATAACAAAAACGACATGCACACTCCTAGCAACCACCCATTCAATAACCTTCCCTGAAAAGAGTAGAGAGAGGGTGATAGCTGGCAGGGGAGATAATGTGAGGAGATGGTTTCTTGAGCATGAGTCTGATGACTGCAGTTTTAAGGCTTTCAGACACACTGCCCTCCTGAAGGGAAATATTGAGAACCCCAGCCAGCAATGGCCCCAAAGTCTTCTGGCTAACTTTCACTAGCCAGGACAGGTATGAATGTAATTCACAACTGGTCATCCTCACCACTCCAAATACACACTCTGCGTATTGAATTAGAGACTAATTGAAGTTGATCCAAGAAAACCAGATAGGACCAAGCTACTCCAACCCCAAACTCTGACACTGCATGCATATTAGCAGTTTCCAAGTCATGCCAAATACAAGTGATTTTATCTGCAAAGTAGGTCGCAAACTCATCTCATTGGGCAACTAATTACTAACTCCAGGTGGAGACAGCCGGAATTTAAAAGGCTATTCACCACCCAGTAGAGCTCATCTGGATGGCGCTTTGTAGACACTCTGGTGGCAACAGATTAGACCTTCAAAAATTATCTAGGCCTTAGTCAGTCAGCTTTGGCATGAGTTGAGCACCACCTGTGCTCTTGCTGCCTACCCTCCCAGTTTTGTAGCCTCATGTCCTCTGTATACCAGGGAGATCTGTGTTGCTGCAGCAGAGGGAGAAGACTTTTGGGTGCCACTGGGTCAATGCCTTGGGTCAATATACCATACCACAGACTGACTAGGCTATCGACAGGAAGGCCACCCAAGTCAGTGGGTAAATCTGCACAGAGAGTGCTTAAATTCTACTGGATCCATTAGTCTCCAGGGGTGGACCAACCTAACTCACCCTGATGGAGGCAAAGGAGGACAGGGATTTGGGACCTCAGAAGGTAATGATTTGACCAGAACAACGGTGTCATAGCGACATCTCCAGTAATCAGAGCCCCTGTTTCCAGCCAGTGCAAAACATGAAATCCAACCTGTGTTCCACCTCATTTGTCAGACCAGATATTATCTGGGATAGACCCATGGTTGTTGTGGCAGCCATGAAATCCTGCTCTGCCCTTGAAAGGCCAGCCTCAGTGGGTATGTTGAAATTTCCCAACACAATACATCTGGGCCATCTCAACACCACCTCTGAGACCAGCTCAGCTAGAGCAGTCAAGGAGTCTGCTGTGGTATGCCAGCAGAACCCCCAGGCCATCCTAGGCCTCAGACACAAGATAGAAACATTCTGTGTTGGTTAAGTCAGACACCGGCTATCTTTGGTGAACCAGATTGTCTTTACAGACCACCACTACTCCACACCCCTGGCACCCAATCCTAGGCCGATATCCCACTGAGTACCTGGCTGGCACCATCTGGGCCAACACAGACACAGAAGCCTTGTCCAGGCAGGTCTTCAGCCTCATAACAGGTCAGTGGCCTCATCATGAATAAGATCATGGGTGGTAGTTGTTTTATTCACCATTGACCTTGCATTAATCAGCATTAACGACAGATCAGAGACTCCACTAATCTCAATCCCCAAATATCCAGAAATGGGCAGGACAAGGGCAGAGGAACAGACAGCAAGTGTCTACCCCGTACCCAAATATTTAATTAATTAATTAACTAACTAATTAACTAACTAACTAATTAATTAATTAATTAATTAATTAATTAATTAAATTCATTCATTCATTCAGTCACTCATTCAGTCACTCATTCATTCAATCTATTTCTACCCTGTCCTTCCCCTGAAGGTTCAGGGTGATAGTCATGGGGTAAATGGAAGTGTCCTCTCATGGATCAGGAAGATAGAAAACACAGGAATAAATAAGTTTCACAATGGAGTAAACAGGTGGTGTCTTTGGGGTCTATCCTGTTACTTCCACTAATGGGTAGCAGATTTAAAACAAATAAAAGAAAGTATTTTTTCACTCAACGCACAATTAACTAATGGAATTTGTTGCCAGAGGATGTGGTCAAGACCAGTAGTACAGCTGGGTTTAAAAAAGGACTGGATAAATTCTTAATGAGAGCTACTTGAAAAGTAGGTACAGTAACGGCTATTAGCCAAGTAGGTTTAGGGGACATAACTTCTTACTGCCTTCAACAGAGAATGAATTGCCCGCTGGGACCTGTTGGGTACTTTCCCCAAGCAACTGAGATTGACCACTGTCGGAGACAGGATGCTGGGCTCAATGGACCACTGGTCTGACCCAGTATTACACTACTTAAGTTCTTATGTTCAGGTGCTGTTTAACATATTCATTGATGGCCTAAAAAGGGGGTGATGAGTGAGATGGCAAAATTTTCAGATGAAACAGATGGGTGTTTTTAGATGGGGGAGCTTAAAATGCAGTTTAGGAAAACCCCTGGGGGTGGGGGAAAATCAGATGCTCCTGGCTGGACTGGAAATCGCCCAGGCGTCGTTGGAAACAGTGGCACTGGGTGACTCCCAGAAGTTTCGAGATGCGAACTAGGTAAGTCTACGATAATGAAGATCTTACCTAGTTCATGTCCCAAAGCTTCTAGGAGTCACTCGGCACCACTGTTTCCAACAGCGCCCAGGTGACTTCCAGTCCAACGAGGAGTGTTTGATACCCCCCTATGGGGGTTTCCCCGAGCCGCATTTTAAAGTTGCGGGAGAAAGTTCTCCCATCTAAAAACGCCCTAAGTTGTTCATCATGGTTAAGTCCAAAGTAGACTGTGAAGAGTTACAAAAAGGATCTGGCATATCTGGGAGACTGGGCAACAAAATGGTGAATTTCAGTGTTGATAAGTGCAAAGTAATGCATGTAGGAAAAAATAATCCTAGCTATTCATACACAATGTTGGGTTCTAAATTACATCTTACTACTCAAGAAAAAAGAACCTACAGTCATAGTTCTTTGACAGATTGCTGAAAATATCAGCTCAATGAGCAGCAGTGGTCAAAAAGGCAAACAGAATGTTAGGCACTATTAGAGTTTTTCCTACATAGAAGATAGAAAACAAAACAGAGAATATTATAATGCCACTATATATATATCTGTAGTGTGCCCACATCGTGAACATTGTGTGCAGGTCAGGCCATCCCATCTCAAAAAAGGAATAGTAGAACTGGAAATAGTGCAGAGAAGGGCAACAAAGATCATCAAAGTTATAGAACAGCTTCCATAAAAAAAATAAGCTCAGTATAGTTTAGGGCTCTCCAGCTTAGAAAAGGAAAAAGTGAGGGGGAAGACAGTAGAAATTTTAAAAATTGTGAGTGGTACGGTAAAAGTAAATAAAACGGGAACTGTTCATTACATTTTCAAAATAAGAGAGCTAGGGAAGACGCAGTGAAATTAACTGGCAGCAAATTTAAAACAAACAAAAGGAAGTACTTTTTCTCTCAAGACACAATTAACCTGTGGAACTCCTCGAGCCCGATTCCAGACCCTGCAGAGTGTGTGTGGCTGTGCGGAAGTCGAGCAGGTCCCTATTGTGGGCAGAAATTGTGCCCTGCAGAAATTGTGCGCATGCGTGCATGCAGGATCCACAGGGTTTGGGATCAGGCTCATTGTCAGGAGATGTTGTGAAGGCCAATAGTTTAATAAGGCTGAAGAAAGGATTGGATAAGTCCTTAGAGAAAGGGCTCTTTCCAGTTCCTACTTCTGGCCACTGGATCTGGTTCCCACCTCCAACCACTGAAAAACTGAACTAAGGGTAAGTGAGCAGAATTGAGGCTAGATAAGGATGCAGGGAGAAGATCCATAGCACAAATACTTAATCTGGGTCCTTCTTTTCTTGAGTACATCCCTTCAGCATCCTGGCCCCCCACTTATACGGGACCTTTGGTGCTTGTGCTAATTGTCAGTGTGACTCCCAAAATGGAAAAGGTTCCCCACCCCTGCCTTAGAGGATAAATAGCTATTGGTCAAGTTGATCACAGAATAGACTGGTCTGATTGCTAGGGGAGGGGAGTGAATATCAAGAAATGGATCATTCTCTGAAGCAACCAAAGTTGACCACTGTAGGAGACAGGAAACCGGGTAGGGGTGTGCAGAAGGGACCACATTTGTTTTCGTTTTACATTCGTTTTATTTTTTAAAAAATCCCATTCATTGTTTTTTGTTTTTAAAAACATTAGTTTTTGTAACATTATTCATATTAAACATTTATTAATACAAAAAATTAAAAATCATTTTGCATACACAAAATGGCCACTGGACGATTCTGTGCATACCGCCCCCTTGTTGAAAATGGCAATGGTAGCATCGCTGCCATTTTGGAAAAGGCAGCCAGTCTGCACATGCACACTGGCCATTTCGCACATTCACAGACCGGCTGCCCATTTCCAAAATAGCAATGCTGCCACTGCCATTTTGGAAAAGGATGTGCATGTGCAGAACCGTCTGGTGGCCATTTTTGTACATGCACAATGTTTTTATTTATTTTTAAAATATTTTTTATTGATTAAACAAAAATGAATGAATAAGTAAACAAATGTTGTTTGCTTATTCATTCATTTTTGGGGTTTTAGTTACTAAAATGAATAGGGCTTCATTCGTTTTAGTAACTTAAAAAATGAAAACAAATTGCACATCCCTAATGCTGGGCTAGATGGACAACTGGTATGACCCAATATTTATTTATTTATTTATTTAGAAAATGTGTATCCCACCTCTCCTGCCATAGGCAGCCCAGGGTGGCTAACAACAATAAATATATAAAAATACAATAAGATACATTAAAATATTTTCAATAAATAACAATAATAAAAAACACAAAACCCCACTACACCCTCCCCAATTCCCCACCCAACCCATCACCCCTCTCCGTCGCCAAACACCTGATGGAATAGCAAGGTCTTACAATTCCTATGAAAAGTCGGGAGGTCTGGGGCCAGACGGGCCCCCACTGGGAGGGAATTCCAGAGGTGCAGTGTGACCACCGAGAATGCCCTATCCTGCATGGCCCCCCAGGAAACCCGAGGGACCTCCAACAAGGCACTCCTGGAAGACCGCAGGGGCCGGTCTAGAACTTGGGGAGTGAGGTGATCTCGCAAGTAGGCAGGGGCCCAAGCCATATAGGGCTTTATAGGTCAAGACCAACACTTTGAATCGAGCCCGGAAGACTATTAGCAGCCAGTGCAGAGATTGGAGCACTGGTGTAATGTGCTCCCGGTGACCCAGCCCCACCAAGAGCCGGGCCACTGCATTCTGCACCAAATGCAGCTTCCGAGTCGTCACCATAGGTAGCCCCACATAGAGTGCATTACAGTAGTCTAACCGAGAGGTAATAAAAGCATGGCTGATCGTAGTCAGGTCCGGAACCGAAATCAGCAGACGAAGCTGCCGCACCAGATGTAACTGGCGGAAGGCACTCCTCACCACAGCTTCCACCTGGAGATCCAGGCGGAGCTGCGCATCGAGGAGCACCCCCAGGTTCCGCACCTGGAAAGTCAGCGGAGGACAGATCCCATCAATCTATGGAGCCATCACATCCACCGACTTACCCACTAACATCACCTCCGTCTTGTCAGGATTTAGTCGCAGTTGATTAGCCCTCATGCAGTCCCTCACAGCTACCAAACACTGGGCCTGGGTCGGTTGAAAATGAGAGGTACAGTTGGGTGTCATCCGCATACGGATGACACCTCACAACAAACCCCCTGATCACCTCACCAAGCGGCTCCATATACATGTTGAACAGGACAGGGGACAAGACAGAACTCTGTGGGACCCCACACGAGAGGTCTTGGCATGATGAAAAACAGTCACCTAGTACCACCTGGTGAGTTCTCCCAGTCAGGAATGAGCAGAACCATTCAAGAATGATCCCACCCACCCCGCACTGTCCCGCAGGTGCGTCACCAACATCTCATGGTCAACGGTATCAAATGCAGCTGAGAGATCTAATAGGACCAATAGGGTCGAGCGACCACGGTCCTTTTCACGGCAGGGATCATCTACCAAAGCCACAAGTGCTGTCTCAGTGCAATGACCTGGACAAAAGCCAGACTGAGAAGGATCAAGATAACCGATGCGGTCAAGATGCCCCTGGAGCTCCTGAGCCACTACCCGTTCAATAACCTTCCCTAAAAAGGGAAGGTTAGAGACAGGCCGATATCTGGCAGGGAAGTCAGCATCAAGCGATGGTTTCTTGAGCAGAGGCCACACCACCGCCTCCTTGAGGCAGTCTGGCACTCGGTCCTCCCGCTGGTGGGAGGAATATATGACACTTCTTATATTCCTAAATAGGCACAAACCAGAATATGTGGCAGGAGAGGATGCAGCAGGAAAGCAATGCAGCTGCACCAAGGCTGTGGGCTCCCTAGACTTTTCTTGGACCCACTGGTGGGTGTAACTCATTGGTTGAATATTTTTGTGAAAGGTTCTTCTGAAGGAGGTTACCTTTCTGACTTGAAGCCACTAGTCCCGAGCTCAGCTGGTAGACGTTCTTTGTTCCAGTTCATTATGATGCAGGAATTATAACCCTCAAAAGTAAAGATCCCAGTGAGCTAGCCACCCAAATTTAATTATCACTACAGTACATTCAAAGTATATACAAGAGACTGACAAAGGATACATGATTTACTATATTTCCTTGAGTTATTGATAACCTCTTCACTCATCAATATGTGTGGTGGGAAAGTGATGTATTCAGAGAATGGCTCCATATTCTGTTTATGTAAGAGCATAAACAGTGTTTCACAAAATATTGCATGATGAATGTGTGTCAGGAAGGCCAGTCTGGACTCTTAAACATATGGAGTTTGCTGTGAAGTACACCGTCACTAGAAGCAATGAGTAGCTCTTAATGCTGAAGAATGAAGTGAACTCCTCTGACTCTTTTCTTTGGGGCTTCTGAAGATATGTTCTCAAAGAACTCTTAAGGTGTTACCCCAAGAGGTGGAAGGGGGGCTAGTAAAGTAGTGACAATTTATGCCAAGGCAGGAAGGTAGTATTAGTTGCAATTAAGGCTGAAACAAGTAGCAAAATTCTTACTCGTAATTTCACCATCTTGGGAACTGGAATTGAGTTCCCGACCATTTCCTGATACTGATATGATTTCTCAGGCCTCAAAATACTGTGAAATATCATCCCGATTTACCAACTTTATATTACCATTTACTATGTACCATTCACTTACCGCTTACCTGTCACCTGCAGCATCTGCAGGGCAACTTCTTGTGCGCAATCTCCAACAGGACACAGAAACACCATCCACTAGCCAGAATGGCACCAGACCTGTTAGCTCTGGACACATTGACACCTTCCATCAGCCAGAATGATGCCAGGCTGCATTTAGTTCAGACACCACACTGTGTACGTTGGCCTTGGCCTATAAGGAGCCACCCTGGGAACAGAGGAGGAGGAACAGGAAGCACCTAGAATTTCTTGTCCCTATATTAAGGACAGGCAGCCATTCCATTTTGGCTTGCCAACTGTGTGGTTCTCCTGCTCTGGCTTGCCTTGGTCACCCTTGAACCTCTGCTCCACTTCCAACTTTAGTTCCTGGTTCCTGGAGGTGTGCACCAGGAGCCCATGTCATTTTAATTTTTGTTTTCATTATTTAAATATGTTGTTTTTGTTTTCATATATATATATATATATATATATATATATATATATATATATATATATATATATATATATATATATTGTTGTTTTTAATTTTGTTTTTGTTTTCCATTGGTTTCAATGGAAAACACAACTTAGGCTGTAACGTTTTTGTTTTTAATTATATTTGACTGACATGTGGAGGGATTGTATCTCCAATGGATGGCATTAAGTGTACTAAATTTTGAAAAGATTGGATAAAGGAATCCAATTTTATATGTAGTTGAATTATATTATTTTGCAAAAATCTTCATATACATTCTTAGCTGTAACTTCTTTACCTCACATTTAAAGTATATGGAACTTGGCAAGTTTACACCCCTTCCCATATTTACTATATCTGTCAACTTTCAGAAGGACTTGATAAAAGGTCCTGGAGGTATAAGCAATTAACTGATAAATGTATGTCTGACTGTAACATCTTTGAAATCCAACCAGTGTACATGAAATTTGTCAGGGCTATATAACACACTTTCACTATTGTCTCTGCAAAATATCAGAAAGGTGTGATAAAAGGTCCCAATTTTATATGCCTGCACAGCACATGCAGAGAAGGAGCCTATGCCAGGGATTCTCTTACGTGTCACTGTGGTATAAGATCGGTTTGTGATGCCAGTTGACCAGCAGAAATGTCAACCAAATATTCTCATTCTGTGCTGTGACCATCCCAACATCTCTCCATCACTTGTTACTGGGAAGTAAGAAGCATCTGTTTAGGAAAGCTCCAATAGAGATTCTCTTATGTCCTCTGTCACAGTGCTGCAGGATGTGATTGTAATGATAATTGACCAGCCTGGGTGTGTAAACTATGGCCCCTTTTACACAGATGCTCTAACACCCATAAAATGGGTGTTTCATTTTATTATACATGTTGCAGGGCACCACTGCAGCCAATCACCATGGGCCCTGTGCACACATGATGCCTCCACCCAGTTCCTCTGGGTGTTGGCCGGTGGGTGGGGAGCATTTCCCTAGGTGAAGATGGGTGGGGGCATCTGTGTAAATGCCACTTTCGGTGGGTGTTGGTGAGTGTTTTCTCCCGGCCAACACCCATCTCCACCCACAACCACCCACGGAGCAACCGGCAGTGGCGTCCGTTGCTCTGTGGGTGGGTGTGGGTGGAGATGGGTGTTGGACAGGAGCAAACACTCACCAACACCCACCAAAAGTGGTGTTTACACAGACGTCCCCACCCATCTCCACCTAGGGAAATGCTCCCCACCCACCAGCCAACACCCATCTCCACCCAGAGGAACTGGGTGGAGGCATCATGTGTGCACAGGGCCCATGGTGATTGGCTACACTGGTGCCCTGAAACATGTATAATAAAATGTAACACCCATTTTATGGGTGTTAGAGCATCTGTGTAAAAAGGGCCTATGTCTTGTGATTGCTGGGATGCTTTCCCCAAAGTCCCGGTTATGTGCCTTCTATGCCCGCCTGAGGGCCGCCCCCTATGCCCGCCTCAAAACCACTACTCGGTCTTGTAAAGCTGGAAGCATGCAGTAATTGACCAGAGAATGTGTCTGTCAGTATTTTGGGTTGCTCCACATCCTCCCTCCTACAGACTCCCTCCCCCTGCTATGCCAGTGCCTGCCTCTGACTGACACTGCATGTGCTGCTATTTTTCTGAATAATGGTTTTCAAGGGGACAACTTCAATTGCTTATAAAATTATATCCCTTCATTAAATTGTCCTGTAGTTTGGCAGAGATGACAGGGAAGGTGTGTGATACATTTTTGCCAAATTCCTGTAAACAGAATGGAATATAAATATGCTACAGCTGGAAATGTATTTTCAAGTTAATGTCTTATACCATTAGGAACCTTTATCCAATATTTCTGAAAATTGTCAGAAGTGTTAAGCTTGTGGAGGGACATAATATAAATTGGTTCCATGCAAATTGGATGAAAGATAAAGAAGTTGTAGCCATGAATGTGTATAGAGGTTTTTTTAAAACCACAACATTCAATTGCTTCTAAAATTGGTTCCCTTTATCTAATAGTTTCAAATACTGGTACACATAGTGCCCTCTTCTGGGGGTACAATCTCCCCAAGCTTCATCAGAATTGCATATGAAACAAAAAAGTTATAGCCAGAAAAACATTTTTCAGTGTTTTCTCTTTATTTCAAAAAGAAAATGTTGTTTTCATTTCTATTTTCATTATTATTATTTGTTGTTTTTCTTGTTGCAATAACAATAATGAAAATGACAATTTTCAGTATTGTTATTGTAATAACAAAAATGACATGCACACCCCTAGGCTTCAGCCTTCGCACAGAGCCCCTGTTCCTGGTTCCCTCCTCAGGCTTCAGCATTTACACCAGCTCTAGTTCCTGGTTTCCCTCTCTGACCTCAACTCTCTGCATTCTGCCCCTGTGTATTTGCCTACGCTTCAAACTGCCTCATGGAAATTGACCCTGGCTTACGACTGACTCTGTGTTTGGTGAGTACTTACTCAGAACCTGGGCCATGCTCAGGCTCACCTCAGACACATGCCCAGCCTCGCATCTTACAGCTTGGCCAGCCTAAAAATTCTGCCATAGATGGTGGACCCACATCCATGTGGGAGCTTGCCGCTATGCTGCAGTCTCTCCAATCCCATGTCCACTCCCTCCCTACACTAAGAGAACTCTGCCTTGAAGGTCCAGCCAGGAGCGACTGCCACAGGGGACACTCAACCTTCTCCCCAATCAGGCAATCGAAGCCCCCTGCCTGAGCTCCCACATCCCTGGGAAGAGAAAGTTCCTCTCCCAGAGCATTTCACTGTGGATTGTAGGGCCTTTCTGGGTTTTCTTGGACAATGTTGCCTGGTCTTTGCCCTTCACCACCAGTCTTATGTCAGTGATTGGTAACTTGTTGGATTGATCTTGAGCCTGTTGTTGGGAAATATTCTGCTCTGGGCCACCACATTAATTGAGTAAAATGACCCTCTGTTGACAAACTACAAGAACTTTGTCCAGAGGTTTACACAGGTATTCAGTGATGCACATTGTAGGCCCACAGCTGAGGCAGCACTGGTGACCTTGAAGCAGGGCAAGTGGGCCATAATGGACTTTGCTGTTGATTTCCATCACTGGGTGGCAGACACTAAAATGAATGACCCTGCTCTGCACGACTTGCTCTGGCAGGGATTTTTGGAGGCCATTAAGGATGAAGTGACCCATGTACCACCTCTCAGTATCTTGGAGAATTTGATGACACTGTGTGTGCAAATCAACGACAGCCTCACAGAGCTCCATTTGGAACACCAGCAGAATAAATGCCTGGGCTCTGTATCCTACCAATGGTCCCCTGATCACACACAATCATCACTACCAGAACCAATGCGTGTGGACAGCACCAGGAAGTGGCAGTTCACCCAGCAGGAAAAGACTCTGGCCCTGTTCCATAGTCCTGCCCCTTTGATTCCAGTTCCCCAATCTGGACCCACTCTCATGCTCATCCTCCCAGTGATGATCTATTATCTATCTAGCCTGGGGTTGCAGTGTGGTCCTTTGGGCTCTGGTGGATTTGGGGGCCTCAGACATCTATATTGATCAAGTACTAGCCAGACATCTCCACTTCCTGGTCCAGCCTGAAGTTTGCCCTGTGACCGTAGAGACAATTGACCCTAACTCCCTAGCCTCTGACCTGATTAACTGCCATACCCAACCCATACTCTTGTGCATTGGATGACACCAAAAGCTTATAGAGCTGAATCTGCTTCAGTCCCCGCACCTCCCAGTAGTACTGGGTTTTCCATGGTTAGCACAACACCAGCAATGCATTAACTGGGCCTAGTGGACTGCGTTTTTCCTCCCCTCTGTGCAAATGGCACTGCTTATTCACCTGTGGGAGCTTATACTGGATCTGTTCTCTGATGGGGAGTTCTTCCCAGTGGAATTTGAAGACTTTGGGGATAGTTTTTTCAAATAAGAGGCAGAAGCTCTGCCTCCTCATAAGTCATATGATTGCCTGATAGACTTGGGTCCAGGTACCACCCCGCCATTTGGTTGCATTTATGCCTTCTCACCTAAGGAACCTAAGGTTCTCCTGGAACCTGGAGAAGAATCTATGCAAGGGCCCAAAAAAGAGGGCACTCTTTGACCATGCAGGCAATTGGGTTTTAACTAAATAACTGTCAAGAACTGGTACCCTCTCCCCGTAATTCTTGAACTTCTGAGCTGCCTTCATGCCAACTCTATCTACACCAAACTAGACTTGCAGGGTGCCTATAATCTGATACAGATCTGAGAGGGAGATGAATGGAAGACCCACTTCTACACCCAGTATGGACTTTTTGAATATTTGGTTACACCCATTGGTCTTATCAAAGTCCAGCCACTTCCCAACATTTTATTAACCATGTGATCCAGGACCTCCTAAACGTGTACATGGTGGTATATTTCAATGATATTTTTTTTCTGACACCCTGGAGTGCCATGTGCAGCACGTCCGTACTGTACTTCAGCACCTCTGGTACCATGGACTATATGCCAAACTAGAGAAGTGTGCATTTTCCCAGACCACCATCAAGTTTCTGGGCTACCGCATTATTATTATTATTATTATTAACAAACATTTATATAGCGCCAGCATCTTCCTGTCAGGGGTCTGTATGGAGCCAATACACCCAGACTTAAACAATATTTTGGGAAAATTCCAGTCTGGGTTCAGGCCTTCCCATGGGGTAGAGACCACACTTGTCAGGGTGCTGAATGATCTGCTGATGATTTTAGATCAAGGACAGCTGGCCATTTTGGTCATGCTGGACCTTGTGGCAGCATTCGACACAATTGACCATGGCTTGCTGCTTCGGCAGCTGAGGGATGTTTCTGGTGCAATGGGAGCTGCTGGTCGGTAGTTTCAGCCATACCTGGAAGGAGGAGCCAGTCGGTGGTGATGGATGGATATGTATCATCCCTGAAGGGCCTAAATTGTGGTGTTCCTCAAGGTTTTATTCTTTTGCCCATGTTGTTCATCGTATACATGCAGCCCTTTAGGGGTGTCATGACCAAGCACAGGGTTGAGTATCATCAGTATGCCGATGATACACAATTTTACATCTCTTGCCCTGTGAGTCCTGTCAACTCGGCCTCTGCCTTGGAGGAATGCCTGAATGACATAGCCACCTGGATGCATAGGAGCTACCTCATGCTCAATCCAGGGAAGACTGAGGGGATGTTGGTGGGAAGGGGCAGCCAATATGAGGATGCCCTTGCCTCCCTCGGGCTCCTGAATGTGGCTGGGTAGAGGTAGTGGGCCAGGTAAAGAACTTGGGTGTGATTTTTGACCATGCTCTCTCCATGAAAACTCAGTCAATGGATGTGGTGTGGAAAACCTTTTTTCAACTACACAATTTGTGTAAGTTACACCCTTTTTTATCCCAGGCTGTCCTTGCCACAGTGACTCATGCCCTGGTGACTACGAGGCTTGATTTTTGTAATTCCCTCTTCTACGGGCCACCAGCAGTGCTTATCCATCACTTGCAGCTTATTCAGAATGCGGCAGCGTGGCTGCTCACTGGTTTAGGCAGCCGTGATCATGTTACGCCCACCCTGCATTCACTACCTGTAGAATGAGAGATTGAGTTTAAGATTGCGCTGCTGAATTTCAGGGTCCTGAACGGTTTAGGCCCTGGTTATATTTGAGACCTTCTTCTGGAGCCTCACACTGATGGGTATCTGCGTTCAGGAACCACCCACTGTTTGGGGATTCAGCTATTGCACCTTAAGTCGGTGGGTGATCAGGCATTTGCTGTGATCGGCCCCGCAGTGTGGAACTCACTCCCCCCAAATGTTCATCTCAATTCCTTCCTCCATACCTTTAAAAAGCACCTGAAAACATATTTGTTTTCAAGGTGCTTTTAGGATCCACTGCTGGTTCCCCTTAATGTATTTTCTCCTCCCCTTTTCCTTCCCCTAAGCTACAATTTTAAAATATTATTTTAATTACTTGTTTTACATTTTTTTGTTTATATTGTATTTTTATGTGAAATGTAAAGCTCTCCAAGTGCCATGTAGGCAGTGGAGTGCTATAAAAATGTGTTTGTATGATTTATTATTATTATTATTATTATTATTATTATCCACGTAAGATGAAAGCCATTCTTCAGTGGACACCCCAAACTAACATCAAGGTTCTCTAATGTTTTCTGGGGTTTGCTAACTTTTATCGACACTAAGGGCTAATTCAGACGTGTGTTTAAATCGCACAATGCCATCGCCACGATTTAAACGCACGTCTGAATGAGCCCTATATCTCCAACTTTTCCTCCGTCACCATACCACTTACCGTCCAACTTTATAAGGGGGTATATTTTCAATGGAAATCTGTGGCCGATCACGTTTTCCAGACCCTTGGGTGGGCCTTTTCCTCTGCCCCAGTGCTGCTGCACCTGAATACATGGCACCCCTTTTTCCTAGAAACAGATGCTTCTGAGTTTGCCATTGTGGCTATTCTCTCGCAAACACCTGACAGTGCAGATGCACCCCGACCTTGAGCCCAGAATCTCAGACCCTCAAAACTAAACTATCCAGGGTTCAACAAAGAGCTTCTTGCTACTAAAGATGCTTTACATGTCATCACAGATCACAACAACTTTGAATTCTTTCAGATGGTATGATTCACAAACCAACGGCTGGCTCGATGGACCCTGTTCCTGTCACACCTCAGTTTCATCCTAGAATTCAGCCCATGACTGTCATAATGGCCTGGGCGAGACCCCACAAGCAGGCACCTGCAACCCATCGCAAGTTCAGAGCCCTGGGATCCTGCCCTGGCCCCAGCACCGCTACTGACCTTACAGACAAGGTTTCAGATGCTGGGGATTCCCCCCGCCAACACAAGATGCACCGGAACCAGGAAGGGCTGCCCAAACCCCATGCAGCATGGGGGCAGGGCCACCAGCACTAGGGCGCTCCCAGCAACTCCAAGCACACCAGGGTGTGTGTGTGTGGCAAGCACTACAAATGCCAGCACTGTGAAGCACACAGCGCCGGTGATCAGAGACTGACCCCTGGAGCGATGCTTGACTGAGAACCTCTGCCTAGCTAAGTTCCCTCCTTAGAACCCTTTTCTTCCTAACCTTCCCGGAGTGACATGTTGAATGCTGCTGGTTCGCCTGGTGTGGTGAGTACTTGGTTCCTTCCCTGTTTCCCTAAGTGTCAGTGAGAGAGAGAGAGAGAGAGAGTGTGTTGGGTGTGCACAGGTGCGCCCCCTCTTCCGGGGTTTTTCCCCTTCCCCCTTCGCAGTGAGTTTGTCCCTTTTCCCTACCCGGTGGCCCAGGGGCTCTTCCTCCCCTCCAACCCTCACAGTTGGCACTAGACTTTCCTTCCTTGTGGTGTGACTTGTGTTGTGTGGGTGGTCGAACGCTGGGGCAGGGCATTCCAGTGTATCTGTTTGGCGCCCTATGATGATAAGGGCCTAATCCCTTGTGGGATTCCCTGGCCCTCATACTATCCTGATTGGCATCCTATTCCCTCAGGGGAACTTGCCAACAGCACTGCGAAGGGCTCGTGTCCATGCCACCACTGTTGCCAGTGTTTCCCTTCTTGGTGGCTTCCCCTCCTCTCTTCCCTAAGGCGGGGTACCCAATTCCCCCCTCCCCCTCCCAACAGTATCACCGGCCTTAAAAATCCCAGGATGGACATGGCTAGGGAATTAGGTGAATTGGTGCAAGCAGTAAAATCCCTCATGATGGAATTGAGGGATGTTGAAGCCAAACAAGTAGAACTGGAGGCAGTCGTCATGGCCAGCGCTGGGGCCCAGGCTGCTGCTGCCGCACCTCCACCTCTCCCTGCATTACCACAACCAGCTGAAGCCCCGGAGGCAGCAATAAGCACCCCCCGAGAACCCAAGGGACCTCGGGTGGAGAAGTTTCTGGGGGACCAACACCAGTTCCAGGGATTTATGGCCCTCTGCGAACTAACTTTCACAGTACAGCCCAAGACCTATGCCACCAATGACCTGAAGGTGGCTTTTATCATAGGGAACCTTGGGGGTGTGGCCCTGGAATGGGCCACCTCACTGCTTAAGGGCAAAAGCCCCCTTCTGATGGATTATAAGGAATTTGTACAAAAGTTTGCCTTCCTCTTCGACCACCCGCACCGCACCAGGGATGCTCAAACCCAGATCATGGCCATTAAACAGGGTAAGCGGAACTTATTAGAGTATATTACTCAGTTTCAGCAGCTGGCTCTTGAACTTCGGTGGTCAGAAGAAGTGCTATGTGTCCTGTTCCAGAGAGGCCTCAATGATGAAATAAAGGACCAGCTCACCTTCACAGCATTACCATGGGAACAACTCTCTACACTGGCCCTGCAGATCAAGGAAAGAATGACGGAATGTCATCGAGAGCGGCGGCAAGAGACCCGACCCGTGTACATCCCATGGACCCCCTTGAGGCTTGGGGGAAACCCTGAGACCAGCAAGAGTCCCGAACTGGAACCCACGTAGCTAGGGGCAGTACGAGGGTCCCTTACTCTGGAAGAGCGAGACAGACGACAACGAGCCCATTCCTGTTACTATTGTGGAGAGCCGGGCCACTTCGTTCAGGCCTGTCCAGCCTTGCCACCCTCTTTCAGGACACCGGGAAATTCCAGTGGCCAAGGCGGGCAGGGGGTGCCCTGGACCTAAATCTACTCCCCTTAACAGTTGCTGCGTTGGAAAACCACTTCCACGTTCCTGTGACTCTTAGAATTACCTTGTCACGCTCTGTGGTTGTCTGGGCTCTTCTTGACTCAGGAGCGACCAGCAACCTCATGGACTTGGGCCTTGTTCAAGCCCACACCATCCCCATGCAACCAAATGCTACATCTGAACCGGTGCACACGATTGATGGATCACCCATAAAATATGGACCGATTACTGTGCATACCATAACCTTACAGTGTAGCATTGGAAAACATCAAGAAGAACTGGCATTTGACGTAGTGAGTATGCCACTCTTCCAAATCATCCTAGGCCTTCCTTGGCTTCGGAAGCACAATCCCCAGGTTTCTTGGGCCAATAACCAGCTCCATTGGATGTCTGACCTATGTCAGACCACATGTTGTAAAGAATTACCCGTGCAAATATCTGGAGGATTGGTGGTGGGAGCCACAATCCCCGCCACACCGCAGTTACTGCCAGAATACCAGAACTATGCCGATGTCTTTAACAAACAAGCAGCCACCACGCTACCCCTGCATAGAGCCTATGATTGCCCCATTGAGATCCAACCTGGGGCAGAGCCACACATTGGACGTATCTATGCTCCCTCAACCCCAGAGTTGGAAACTCTCCGGAAATATCTAGATGAAGCCTTAGCCCAGGAAACCATCTGCCACTCGTCTTGCCCTGCCTGTGGTCCCATTTTTTTGTCCCTAAGAAGGACGGTGGATTACGGCCCTGCATCGACTACCGAGGCCTCAACGCCGTCACCATCAAAACCCGGTACCTGCTTCCACTAATTCTCTTGAACTGACTTCAGGGAGCTCTTGAACTGACTTCAGGGGGCCCGCATTTTCACATAGTTGGACTTGCAAGGTGCCTACAACCTAGTAAGGGTCCGTGAAGGGAAAAAGTGGAAGACCGCCTTCCAGACCCATTACGGGCACTTTGAATATTTAGTCATGCCCTTTGGACTTGCAAATGCTCCTGCTACATTCCAGCATTTCATCAATGATATCTTGTGGGATCTCTTGATATTTTTGTCATCGCATACCTTGACGACATTCTCATCTTTTCTACAAAATTGTCCAAACACATAGAGCATGTGTGCAGCATGCTCCAACGACTGCGCTCTCACCAGCTATATTGCAAACTAGAGAAGTGTACCTTTCACCTAACGTCAGTTGAGTTCCTGGGATTCATCATTACCCCCACAGGCATCCGCATGGACCTGCATAAACTCAAGGCCATGCAACGATGGCCCCCACCGAAAACCGTCAAACCGCTGCAATGTTTCCTTGGTAGTACCAATTACTACCGACAATAGATACCTAACTACGCAGAAATCACTATGCCGCTTACTCAGCTTCTGAAAAAGAATCAGCCCTATTCCTGGGGGTCACAGCAACAGCACAGCTTTGCTTTTCTCAAGGCGGCATTTATGTTCGCACCTCTCCTACGACACCCGGACTTTCAACTACCATTTCAGTTAGAAGCGGATGCTTCCAATAAGACTATAGGAGCAGTACTGTCACAAGAAGATCCCTCATACCACCAAATGTTACCCTGCACCTACTATTCCTGCCAACTAATGGCAGCCAAGCAGAATTATACCATATTTGATAGAGAGCTTCTGGCGATCAAGGCAGCCTTCGAAACTTGGAGACATTATCTCGAGGTGCACATCATCACATCTTAGTAGTTACAGATCATAAAAATTTAACCTATTTAAAAACAGCACAGATAGCCAATGCCCGGTACGCATGATGGGCGCTCTTTTTTGCGCGATTCTCATTTATAATCTGGTACCATCTGGGCAAGCTCAATGTCCTCGCAGATGTTCTCTCATGGTAATATGAAGGGACCTATGAAGAAAGAAAGCAATCAGGACCCCTTATGGACCCCAAAGTTTTTGCCGCCACCTTTCCATCCCATGAACAGCTCCGGCAGGCAACAGCGGATGAATTATTGCCCCCCACTGACACTACCTACAAGGAAGAAGCTGGCCTCTTGAGGAAAGGGGAACTCGTAATCATTCCACTTTCCTACTATACGCAAATGCTCCAGGCACACCACGGTGCACTACTGGCTGGGCATCTAGGACCAGAACGCACCCAACAACTTATCCAGCAGAACTTCTGGTGGCCAACAATAGCCCCGTATGTGCAACGCTATGTAGCCAACTGCGCGACCTGCGCCCGTACCAAGGTACTAAGGCAAACCCCGAGAGGCTTACTGCAACTTGCGGAACCGCCACGGGGACCCTGGCAGCGAGTAGGGATAGACTTTATTGTCGAGCTACCCTCCTCCCGTGGATCCACCACGGTCTGCGTAGTTGCAGATCATTTCACAAAAATGGCCCACTTCATCACGTGCAAAGGGCTACCAACAGCGTATCGTACAGCTCTCCTTTTCATCCGACATGTGGCCAAGCTGCATTGTTGGCCTCAAGAAATAATTAGCGACTGTGGTTCGCAGTTCATTTCACGATTCTGGAAGGCCCTACTTTCAGCTCTTCATGTACAAATAAAGCTCACTACCACTTATCACCCCCAAGCTAATGGACAAGTGGAGAGGGTTAATCAGGACTTTGAACAATACTTGCTTTGTTATATAAATTATTTATAAGACGATTGGTACACTTGGCTACCTCTAGCAGAGTTCACACATAACAACGCGCCTAATGCCTCACTCGGCACCTCCCCTTTTTTTGTCACCTACAGATATCACCCCTGCATGGGGGCCTTAGAGGTGCCAGATACTAGTGTTCCTGCCACAGGCGGCTTAGTGCAACACATCCACCAAGCCCACACAGCAGCATGGACCACCTTGGCCCAATCTCGACAACGTTACAAGTGCCAAGCGGATAAACGGCGACAACCCTCGCTCCCCCTTCAACCAGGGGACTATGTTTGGGTATCAAAGCAACACTATTCATTCACACGCCCATCCAAGAAGCTAGATGATCAGTTCTTCGGGCCCTTCCCAGTCGAAAAACAAATTAACGAGGTTACTTTTAAATTTACCCTTCCTCCGCAGCTTCGAATTCACCCAACCTTCCATATTTCCCTTCTCAAAAGGGCTTCACCTCCTGATGCTATGACAGGACCCCCACCCGTGGTCAACCCCACACTTAGAGATGAACCTGAATACAAGATCAAGACCATCCTTGATGCCAAGCTATGGTATGGTTGTCTATACTACTTTATCGATTTGCAAGGCTATGGACCTGATGAACGATCCTGGGTGCCTGCAACTCATATTACCGCACCCCGTTTGGTGCGCCTCTTTCATTGTTGTCATCCTGAAAGGCTGGGATCTCACTGGGGGCCTCGACAGGGGCTTGCCAGAGGGGTACTGTCATAATGGTAGGCCCCTTGGCCCGGGCCAGACCCCGCAAGTGGGCACCTGCAACCCGTCACAAGTTCAGAGCCCCGGGCTCCTGCCCCAGCCCTAGCACCGCTACTGACATTACCACCAAGGTTCCGGATGCTGGGGTTCCCCCCCGCCAATGCAAGATGCACCGGAACCAGGAAAGGCTGTCCCAACCCCGCGCAGCATGGGGGCGGGGCCACCAGCACTACAGTGCTCCCAGCGACTCCAAGCACATCAGGCGGGCATGGCAAGCACTTCAAATGCTGGTGCTGTGAAGCACACAGTGCTGGTGATCAGAGAATGGCCCCCGGAGCGACGCTTGACTGAGAACCTCTGCCTAGCTAAGTTCCCTCCTTAGACCCTTTTCTTCTTAACCTTCCTGGAGTGACATGTGGAGTGCTGCTGGTTCACCTGGTGTGGTGAGTGCTTGGTTCCTTCCCTGTTTCCCTAAGTGTCAGTGAGAGAGAGAGAGAGAGTGAGAGAGTGTTGGGTGTGCGCAGGCACACACCCCCTTCCGGGGTTTTTCCCCTTCCCCCTTCACAGTGAGTTTGTCCATTTTCCCTACCCAGTTGTCCAGGGGCTCCCCCTCCCCTCCAACCCTCACAGTGGGCACTAGACTTTCCTTCCTCGTGGTGTGACTTGTGTTGTGTGGGTGGTCGAACGGTGGGGCAGGGCATTCCAGTGTATCTGTTCGGTGCCCTATGATGATAAGGTCCTAATCCCTTGTGGAATTCCCTGGTCCACATACTATCCTGACAGGCATCCTATTCCCTCAGGGGAACTTGCCAACAGCACTGCGAAGGGCTCGTGTCCAGGCCACCACTGTTGCCAGTGTTTCCCTTCTTGGGGGCTCCCCCTCCTCTCTTCCCTAAGGCGGGGTACCCCGTTCCCCCCCTCCCGCCTAACAATGGCAGAGCAATTGTGCTGTCATGGATGTGCTGTCCCACAAGGATGAGCTCTGCGGGCCAAATAAAGAGCCTCCTAGCCTCCTGTTCACCAAACACAACTTTTTGGAAACTGTAGTGTCTTCAGCTTTAGAATCTTTTCTCTGGGCTCATGTCTAGGCACCTTGACACCAGAAGTGCCTGTACTTCCCTGAAGGAGCATCTCTCATGGAAGCGTTGCAGCTATGCCATGATTCCTGAGTTGCAAGTCATTATGATCAGGACAAGACCTTGTACCTGATTCATTGATACTTCTAGTGGCCATCCCTGGAGAAAGATTTCCAGGAATATGTATGCATCTGCCATCTTTGTACCTAAATCAAGATACCTTGACATAGATCAGTGGGACTCCTGCAATTGCTGCTTTTCCTGCCATGGCCTTGGGCACACCTTATCAATGACTTCATTACCAACCTACCACCATCACATAGACATACTGTCATCTTTACAGTGGTAGATACATTCACCGAGATGGCTCATTTTGTGCCCGTAGCCACTCTTCCCATGGCCAAGGACACAACTCAGTTGGTTTTTTGACAATATTGTACACCTCCATGGCCTTCCAGATATCATTTCTGACAGGCGCTCCCATTTCGTAGTCCATTTCTGGTGATTCCTAGTCATACTCCTTGTTGTCTCCCTTTTTCACTCATCTGCCCATCACCCCCAGAAAAACACAAGCAGAAAGGACACAGCATGTCTTAGAACAGTACCTTCATTGCTTCCTGTTGTTCCACCAACACAATTGTATGGAACGTGTTCCTACTGTTGAATTTGTGTTCAACAACTCCCAGCATGCGTCCACAGGACAGACCCCCCTTCTACACCACATATGGGCCATTTTTACATGGACCCCCTCACTCCACTGAATGTGCGGGAGGGTGTTCCTCTGGTGGGGGCCTCCGTGTACATGGCCGGCGGTGGGTGGGGGGATGTGCAGTCAGTGTTCATCACCCATGTGAACACCATGGGTGATGGGTGGGCTGCGTGCATGTTCCTGTGCAACACCCACCTCCACCCATCACCCACCCATCTCCACCTGCAGAGCCTTCCGAAAAACCAGAGGAGGCCCCATGGGTGAAGGTGTGTGTGTGTCCATGTCTATGGGGGGCGGAGATGTGGGGGGTGGAGCTGTGGCTCCTAACTCCTCTGGGTTGCTTGGGGATGGCCCTGCTCCGGCCCCTTTATCCGTCCTGAGTATCTGTTCTTGTCGGTCCCGTAAATCTTTTACCTCTAAGGCTAAGGACTGGACAGTCCCAATAAGGGCAGCCAGGTCCTGTGCAGGGTCCATAATGGGGGGAATCTCAAAAGAGATATAGGCTGGTAATACTGTTAGGACAAGGGGAGGGGGAAAGGGGGAGATGAGGTCCGGGGGATGGGTCCCTGCTCTTCCTCCTGACTCGGCGGGGCACCCTTGGGAAACAAGTGCCCTCGGGATCATATTGGGGCTTTCTCTTGGGAACCGAAAGCAACCCAGATCATCACTGGGCGGAGAGAGCAGGGCCCAGGAAGGGAAGAGGAATACAGGGTAAAGTCTACTCATGCTTTCAATGAGGGGGGTCACCGGGAGGGGATGCTCAGGGCCAGTGTCCCAGATTCAGGGGGGGGGGTCTGTGCTGTGAAGGAGGGCAAGGGGAGGGACGAAGGAAGGGAGACAACCACACCCTGCTGCCTTGCTCATGGGGGGTGGGGCGCAGAAACGGAGGGAGGGAAGGGGCGTTCTCACTCACAGTCAATCTTTTACCAACCTTGGTACAAGCACCCACTCACACCAACTCACACTCACAGACAGTCACTCTCTCTCAGTCACACACAGTCCCGCAATCTCTACATCAACACTCCACTGAATTCAAGGTCAATGCAAAGGGCCAGCCTCTCAAACGATTACCGGCAAGGAGGAGTCCATCTAGCCTGTTTTTATGCTGAACCCTCCCTATGGCTCAGGTGCCTTGTGTCCTGCATTCCCTGCCTCCCAGCGGCTCATTAGTCGCGTGCTGCGCCACAGCTGGGACCCCGGCTGCCCTGCTGCCTGTGAAGCTTGTGGCGCAGCACTCCCAGAGTCATGTGGGTCCTGGCACTGCCCCACCTGCAGCACGTCGGGATGTTGTGTCACTGGGCGCCTAGCAACCAGATCTAAGCATTGGCGAGCTGGACCCCTTGGTCTCGCTGGGGCAGCTTGTCACCAGGCAGGGAGCCTGACAGGAACAGTCGAGAGAAATCTTCCTGGGAACCGGCCTCGCAAGTGCATGCATCATCCCTTGCCTGTGCATTCCACCAACAGTTCTTGGACAAACTGGCGGCCCTTCACGGGTTGCCGTTTGGGGGTGGTCCTTTCAATGCTCCAATCAAGAGCGTTAAATATCATCTAATGTTATATTTGTGAAGATGCTGAAAAAACTGTCCATTTTTGTCTATTTTGCATAGTTCAAAACTCAATAAAACGGTAATCATAAAAATAAGAAACACTGGCAACAATCAAGTTTACTGTGGGTCCAGAGTTCAGCTGCTAGGGCAATGAGTCTGAAAGTGTAATAGCAGCTTGTTTTTACTGCTTTTATTGCACTTTGTTTTTACTGTTTTTATTCCTAGATCTGGGAAGGATCAGATCCAGAGCAGGGCTGGATAAGTCCTTGTGGGGATATTTATCCATTTGAGCAAGCATGGCATCAAGCCCAGAAAGGGTTAACTTGGCCAATTAATTAATGTGGCATGAGTGCTCCCAGGCTCCAGCTGGGTATGGCAGGAAACTGCAAGCCAGCTGAGGGGCACCAGAGAAAGGATTAGCTGGTGCTGAGAAGAGGGGACCACCAGGGAGAGATGAGTGCAGCCCATAGGCCTTGCCTCAAGACTTAGGGCTGTTGGGTAGAAGATCCAGAGAAAACACCAAGGAGTCTGCCCCAAGACCCTGCATCACACAGGGCTTCCCTGGGAACTGGCTTGGTGTGAGTAGGCCAAGACAGAAGGCTCAAGAAGGCTAGAAGCCTAAAGCTAGTTAGAGCTTAGGGAGTAGCTTGCCAGAGCTGGCTGGAAACCCAGCAATGAGCTCATCGCAAAAGGTATGAGGCTGCGAGCCCTGGCAAGGAGTATGCTGTATCGAGAGACTGAGGCTGTAATAGTACTGCTTGGTGGTGGAACACTAAACAAAGGAGTATTTGATAGAAGAACCCTGGTGAGTGATTTAGGGGTGGCTCCTGCAGGGAAATACAGCCTGGGCTGGCCAACCCATGCCAACACAGGCTCTAATTCAACAGAGTACTTAATCTAGGGCATCAGGTCACAGGCAATTTCTGGAAGGATCAGGATTATAGATGCGTCAGGTAGAACATGGACCAGCGTGGCCAAGGTGTTGAGCTACTTTCTAGTAGGCTGGCCAAAGTGTTGTCTATTAGACAACATTCCACCCTGGAACTTTTCAACAATTCAAGGTGTTGGTTCTTATGTATAAAGCCCTAAACAGCCTGGGCCCCACCTACTTGTGGGATCGCCTCACTCTCTGTGTTCTGGATTGGTCACTGTGGTCCACCGGGAGTGCCCTTCTTGATGTCCCCCAGGTTGCTCAGGTGGTGACAATGGAGAGGGCATTCTCGGTGGCCACCCCTAGGCTGTGGGTGGTCCCAGACCTCACCTCCTTTCGCCACTGTTGTAAGACCTGGCTGTTCCTCCAGTGCTTCCACGAAGGTGATGGGTAGGGTGGGGGGGAGGAAGGGTTTCATTTTTCAGTGTCATCCCCATTTAGTAGTATTTTATTGGGTTTTGTATTTGTTTTATAACATTTTATATATGGTTTGTTTAAAAATGTTTTTATTTGTAAGTCACCTCAAGCTGCTTAGTGCTGGAGAGGCGGGGTAAAAAATGCTGAAATAAGTAAATCAATAAAATAAAACTTGGAGCCTCCGGGAGTGGTCCTGACCTGGAGCTAGGAGGGGTTCTGGCTGAGGGGCTGGTAGATCACCCTAGGATGATAACTGGAAAAGTAGACTGTGTGCACCATTCATCTGTCTGTTCCTGATGTAGACCATAGACAGTGCTAAGCAACACACCAGACAGGCACACCGGATGCAATGACAGGAAACAGTCGAGAAGGTCTGAACCAGTATGGCAATATGGACTGACAAGCCAGAGAGACAATCCACATGCAGTCACAGGTCAGGAGGTCAGAACTGGAAGGTCAGTCCAAGAAATCAGAGATAAGGACTGAAGGTGGGATGAAGGCAAAGAAGGGAGCAAAGCAGCAGATGAGGCTCAGGGAAAGAGAAGCAGGCAAGAAGCAGAGAAGACAGGACCAGTGAGCAGGCAGGGAACCAGGTCAGTCACAACTTTCAAAAGAAAGTCCTTGGCACTGGTCATTCAGCTTCTTCTTCCTGTTAGGTGGTTTAAATAATGGAGGCATCCAATAAGATAAGGAGCAGGCAGGGTGGGGCGTAGGTTGCTGAGGATCAAACCTATACCCTGGTGATTGATCCAGGCAGAAGTCAGGATAAAACAGTGACATTTTGAGGCTGACCACTCCCTGGCAGCCCAAACCACAGCAGAGTACTTCATAGTCACAAAAAACAATATCAACAGTAAGGACTACTATAAAGAATATGAAAATACCTAGTCGAGAGAAGAATAAATAATCTAAACAGTATAATAAATCCTATAGTCCAAACAATATAGTAAACCCAATACGTTTTGGGTCACATAGACCAAGGGCACAAGCAGAATTACATTCATGGAGGGAAGGAGTGGGAGAGCTGCTTCATCCCACCCCTTTCTGATGTGAACATTTCCAAGCATCATGACACTCCCAAGGGGTGTGGCTAGACAGGCGCCAGGAGGTACAACTTGTACCCCCTTGCACCATTCTCCCAGTGCCCATAATGTAGACTCTTATATCACTTAACTCTGTAGCGTTACCAGCCAAACTGATGATGACACTACCTGGTAGCCTCTACAGATGCTAGTTTGAGACCTGTAGTTCATGATATGTCAGTTCATTTGCAGTGAAATTCATCCTGAGCATATTTTGATATCTACTGAAATGTTAGGCTTAAGATAGGATTTATAATCCAACTTGTAGCCCCATCACTTTACTTTATGAAGGGCTTACTTTGCCTTCCTCTCTGCAGAATGTCATATATTTCCAGTTTTACAATAAGTATGAGAGAGAGAGAGAGAGAGAGATGCAAGTCTGTTTTGTAAAGTGTCCAAACTCAGCATTCTCACGGTTAGATGATTACCTTCACTTTGGAGTCTATAAGCCAAGGGAAGTACTCGTTGCAGAAAAAGCAACAGGGACTGTGCAATTAAAAGAGAGAAAGAGTGAGAGAAGGAAATGGAAATGGCCCCAGAGGGCAGCTTCTCATCAGAAATGAAAATCTGGCAGGATACCAGATACGTACCTTATACAATGAGAATATGCTATAATTGCAGCTGTGCACAGTGTAGGAAAACACTAGGTCTAACTGTGACAATAGAGTATGCCCTGATAGGAATACATTTATGTAGCATGTTTCACCTCAAGAATGGAAAATGCATTCATTAATTAAGCCCAACAACATTTTCTCCAATAGTTATTAGTATAGGTGAATGGAAATATTTGTGTGAATACCAAATTCAATTAATTTGGGCTATTCCTTTCCTTTCAGATGAAGAGGATATGAAAAGCTATTCATTTCTATTTTTGTCTCCTAAAATAAACATTCATTTTGAATATTTTGCTTTGGTAATTCAGTATTTCAGTTATTTGGTTTCGGTATTTCACTTGTTTTTATAGAGTTGCTGTTGTAATACTATGAAAGCGACTGAAATATTGAAATGACATAATCAAAATACTGAAATATTCAAACTGAATGCTCGTTTCAGTCATGGATACAATTTAGATATCTGGATGGGCATCCAAAATGCAAATTATCTTTATGTAGAATTGCCTGCTTTCTTCAGTTCTGGTTATTAGCCCCATTTTACAAATGAAGAAACTAACTCATCATGAGATAAAAGACCAAATTTTCAATTTTGTGATGCTTACAATTAGCCAACTAGGTCAGATTTCAATGCCTAAGTATGTGGTCTGATATTCCAGCTCTCTAAAAACCCATGTTTCTCCTTGTCTACCAGACTTTGAGAATTCTTGCTTATGGCATCAATCCACAGACAACTTACTCTGCAGGTTTCAATGGGACTACGCTGGAGTAAATGGTTTGTATATGGTATGTGTTTTGGGCATGTAGTCACACACAGACCTAGAAGTGGAACTCTGGACCTGTGTCTGCAGGTATTCATTTTTGGAAAAGGTTTCATAATCTATCTATCTATCTATCTATCTATCTATCTATCTATCTATCTATCTTTAGTTGCCAAAGTCATTTAATGAGTGTGCATTTTGTGCATATTGATCTCTTCTTTTTGGAACTAAGAATTGTGAACAAAGTTTAATTCTTTTTGTATTTTTTTTTAACGAGATGAATTTTTCCCAGCTTTCCAAAGTTTTGGCCTCTTGGTTTGGTTTGAGTTTGGGGAAAAATCTAAGATTCTCTCTCATTTTATCAAAGCCAATTCACATAAAATTTAAAATTAAATAAAAGAGCAAAATAAAGAACCAACAATTAGAATGATTATAAATCACCAAGGAGCTGTAGTATTTCTCTCCCCCAGTGGCTTATGGCCTGGAAACAGGATATACAGTAAGCACTTCCACTGTTAGCTAATGGAAATTCTCCGTTAGCTCAAATGGTAGCGTTACTGCTTTGGGATAGAAAGGTTGCAGTGTCTTGCCTAAGGGGATATAAGTGTTGCAATTCCAGTCCCAGATGTAGAAAAAAAAATCCTTCCATTTGTGCCCAATTAGTGAACTGATTCCTGGTGTTAAGTCTAATGTAATTTAGTATGCACCTGCTGGAATGGAACATATGCCAAATACACTCTGAGCGGCACCAGACCTTTGTCTTTGTTCACGGAGAGTTGAATGTTTTGTCACAGGATGGGGAGTAAAGCTGGATATTAATGGTAGCTGCAAGCATTTGTGTGAATAAAACCTGTACATTTGTTTCAAAAAGCTTTCCTAATCCTTACTCACCTTGCACAAAATTTGCACATGTGAAAAGGATGGAAGAACGTGTCTGGGAAAAGAAAGCACTGGGCATATCATTCTAGCTACTGTTCAAAAGCAGGCAAAGTTCCAAGTTCTGCAGTGGATACAATCTAAGGCAAACCTTGCCTCAGAGAGGGATACTTAGGGTAAAATATTGTGGGTAACTTGGTGGCAGGCTCAAGGCCAAACGCTGAGGGGAGGGTGTCAGAGAATTCAGGCTCCCAGTCAAAGTGTTGCCCCTTGTCACTGTTAAGAGGCAATTTATAAACTGTCTAAAACAAAGGTGTTTTGCCCAAGGCATCTATAGATATGTGAAAAAAGTCTGCCCTGGCCCTAAACGACATGTCATGCTTTTGTGCATAACCAACTACCACCGTATTGACTGCTTGCACATCATACTTACTCCCTCACCTCTGATTTCATGGCCCTTCCTTCTGCCAAAGTCCAGGTACTGCTTGGAGGTCAAATGGTAGCTATCTCTCGTGGGGAACAAAAAGTTTGCCTGTCCAAATATTTCAAAATAACAAACTCCATGAAAGCTCCCACTCCTGGGGGGCTGGAGGGACTTCCAATTTTGTTTTTATAACAGGACACAATGGGCTAGAGCTTTGAGTCAGCACAGTGCATACTGGAAATAAAACATAAGAACATAAGAAGTGCCATACTGGGTCAGACCAATGGTCCATCGAGCCCAGCATCCTGCCTCCGACAGTGGCCAGTCATGGGGGCCTGGGAGAAGCACCCAACAGGTCACCATGCTATCCATTCCCTGTGGGTCATCCCCAGGCTCCTGACAGTAAGGGGTTTTGTTCCCCAATCCTATCTGGCTAATAGCTGCTAATGGACCTATCTTCCAGAAACTTGTCCAAACCTCTTTTAAACTCAGCTATACTGCTGGCCCTGACCACCTCCTCTGGCAGTAAATTCCACAACCTAACTGTACACTGAGTGAAAAAATACTTTCTTTTGTCTGTTTTTACTCTGCCACCTGTGAGTTTCATGGAGTGTCCCCAAGTTTTAGTACTAGTTGAGAGGGTAAATAACCGTTCCCTGTTTACAAGTTCCACACCACTCATGATTTTATGGACCTCTATCATATCTCCTCTCAGCCGTCTCTTTTCCAAGCTGAAGAGCCCCCAACCTATCAAGCCTCTCCTCATACGGGTGCTATTCCATTCCCTGGATCATTTTTGTTGCCCTTCTCTGTACCTTTTCTAGTTCCGCTATGTCTTTTTTGAGATGGGGCGACAAGAACTGCACACAATATTCAAGGTGCAGTCTCACCATTGATTTGTATAGAGGCATTATGACATCCTCAGTTTTATTCTCTATTCCCTTGCGAATAATTCCTAACATTCTATTGGCTTTTTTGACCGCTGCGGCACACTGGGCTGAGGATTTCAGTGTATTATCCACAATCACTTCCAGATCCTTTTCCTGAGTGGTAACTCCTAGCTTAGTACCCAGCATTGTGTACTCAGAATTTGGATTATTTTCCCCAATGTGCATCACTTTGCACTTGTCCACATTAAATCTCATCTGCCATTAATGCCCATGCACTCTGTCTTGTAAGATCTTGCTGCAGCTCCTCACAGTCTGCTCGTGTTCTGACTACTCTGAATAACTTGGTGTCATCTGCATATTTGTTCACCTCACTCTTAACACCCTTTTCCAGATCATTAATGAATACATTGAAAAGAACTGGTCCCAATACAGATCCTTGGGGCACACCACTTTTTACATCCCTCCATTGTGAAAACTGGTCATTTAGTCCCACTCTTTGCTTCCTATCCTTTAAAAACATTTTAAACATACATTTTAAATATTTTTAAACAGCCAAAAGCATTAATCATTGGATCAGATTACTAAGGGAAGGTTTGAATTCTAAATCACTTGAAACCTTGAGATCAGTGCTGGTTTTCTTTGTAAAATATATTAATTATTTAAACTACAAGACTATGGGCTAGAAATTTTTTGTCCAGTTTTAAGACTTCATGTTAGGACCCCAGGCAGCAAGGGATAAATGCAAAGTATTGCTGAAGCAAATATTTGCTATGAATATCAGATTCAACAAATTTGCCAGCTTCAACTCAGGTCTGAAAAAGTGGGTACAAACCACTATTCTTGCTAACTTTGTTCAGGGATTAATTTTTGGTTGGTTTTTCTTGGCTTTTTAAATCATTTTTATTCAGATGTTCACTTATTCAACCAAATATCTAATCAAATAACCCCCAAACTGAACAAAACTGATAGAAAAAAGGGGAAAGGAAAACAGGAGTTTTAATGAATATGTGAATATTATTTTGGGTACAAATATTCACTCAAATTTTCATAGTGCTAGTCCCTAAATGTAAATAATAACTCACAAATTGGATACCAGCTATTCGCTTTGGCAATCATGCATAGTATATCAGATATCAGTTGGGATCAAAACCACAACCACAGATGGTATTGCCCCATTCCCCCACCCCCACTTTATGTGTTCCCAGCACACAGTTCGGGATCCTATAGGTTAGAAGCAGTTACCACTGGGCAAAATTCTGAAGATGCTTAGAACAGTGTCTTGTTGGGCCATTTTCACACGGTGCTGCTGGGTGGGGGGATGGGTGTGCTCCCTTTCCCACAGGCACAAACCCATCTCCATCCACGAAGCCTCCTCTGTTTTGTCAGGTGGCTCCATGGGTGGGTGATGGGTAGAAGTGGGTGGAGGTGGGTGTGCATTGGAAATGCGCATGCACCCCCACCCACTGTCACAGCGTATGCATTGACGGCCCCGCACCGAGTGGGGAGGGGGGTGTCCGTGCAAAAACGGCCTTGGTTTAAAAAACTGTGGAAACTCTTAGCTGCTAGTATGCATCCTCGTCCCCAGTAGTCCATACTAACTCATTAATGATCCTGCATTCAGCAATAAGCAGGGATACAGCAAGGGATAGTAGCAAACTTCTAAAAAATATTCTGAGTACTGTAAATACCCAGTGATGAACTACGGGCACTAATTTCTAACAGAAGCCAACAAAATATGCTCACTTCCCTTTGTGTAAACCAACAAGTAGTTTCATGCAGCAAACACCCAAATGCAACTTGATTTCTGAATATCCGTATCAGTTGAATTTGCCCTCTTTGAATCAGGTTTGCCAGGGGCGGATATGAACTTCTGTTCATGTTCCACTTTGTTTACAGAAGCAAATATCTGTTTCGAGTATTTCTTTTTGGTTATTTTGGTCACTATTTCAGGGTCACTTCATTTTAGTATTTCAGTCAATTTGGTATGCAGCTATTTCCTTTTGGTAACTTTGTTGTCCTATTGTGCACAAAACTATTCTGCAGAAATACCACTGGACTATTTCTATTGGTCCTGTTAGACAAAGGTTGTTAACAAACAAGATTCTAGCCCACACCAGTTGGGTGTCCACCTGCCCATTTCTTAGGTGTAAACCCCCACCAACCATTTGGCCACCACCCACCAGACCTGCAGATCCCATGCATGGTGGGTGCCTGGACTATGCGGAGCATGCTATACAGACAAATGCAGGCTAACGTGCACCCATGTGTCCGTATCCTGTCCATTAGGTTGCATGCAGCCTCTGCGCATACAGGTCTGCCAGCACCACTGAATTACGGGCAAAAAGTCTAGGGCATTCTGAGGTGCAACTACTTCCAGCTCCTATCTCCACTCTTGCTCTCACTGGCACGCATGTAACATCCGCCTCAAAAAGCTCATTGTGCCATTTTCAAACAGGCATTCTCTCAGCTCTTCCTGGTTGGCAGTATATGCCCGATGCTTGCTTTTCCCCAGCCATTATGTTCTCCATAACGACTTGTGGAGGATTACCATTGCCAGGGCCATAGCTCAAACTGTCAGCCAGGCAACAACCAGCACTGCTACCACCACTGTGCAATCTCAGTCACTCTCCGCCTACCAATCCACCTGCCAACTCCACATTCCCTGGACTGAGGAAGAGACCAAGGCCTTCATAGCTCTATGCGGGGAGTAAAAGGTGGGCCCACAACTGGTGGCAGTTTGAGAAGTTGGACTGCGTGATCAGATGTGCAAGCAAGGAAATGAGTGAGATGTGGGTAGATGCAAAGGAGCCTGTCCCAGTCCATTCTGCTCCAGTCCTCCATGCTCTAGCATGTTGTTGCAGTGATGGTGAACATTGTTACTCAGAAGCAGGCACCATTTCCTAACCCCACATCAGCCATTCATACCCCCCTACATGCAACCCCACCACCCACCCTGGTTTCCCCCAGGAAAATCACCTGAGCCCTCTTCGAACTGCAATCATGTCAGGGAACAGTTCCTGGGCCAGGCATGCATCCCACCTCCCCACCAATCATTCTTCCATACCTCCTATGAACAATCCTCCACAGCTGGATTGGGAAAATGTCCCCTGCCAGTCTCATCACCCAAGTGAACATGCTGAGCTGCCCCCAAAGGTGCAAGAAGAAAGTTTTAATTTTTTCAAAATAAAGTTCTTTAATTTGTCATAATTCATGCTTTCCGCACAAAATTGAACTGAGTAAAGGAATTGAGCTAATCAAGGGAAGAGCTGGGTGAATGGATAGAGTTATTGGTATGATCTGTTGTTAGGTTATTATTATGATTTTTGTGAACAATGTGTATGTCAATATGTTCGTTTGGTTTTATATTTATATTTATATATTTGTTTATCTTTTTTTGTCAAGGCCGCAAGGCCAGTACAATAAACTTATTATTATTATTATTATTATTATGCTTTCCACGCGTCTTCTTAGAAAAGAGGGAAGTTTGGGGGAGCAGCGGTTATGGAGACTCACAGTATGACATAATGAACAATAAGCCACTCCAAGGGCTGGAAGGGAAGGGGGTAGTGGGTGTACCCAAAATGGGGGTGGGGAGGCTGCTGACCAGGCAGTTGCACTTGAGGTCAGGGTAGGGTGGCCAGATATGCAAATTTTAGAGGACACATGAGAAATACAGGTTTTAGGGCTGCATTGGCTCCAATGCAGCCCTGAAACCTGTATTTCTCAAGTGTTCTCTAAAATTTGCATATCTGGCCACCCTAGATCAGGGGTGGGCGCTCTGAGCTGCCTGTGGCAGGAGGTGGTGGGATATAACTTTTTGAAATAAATTGAAATAAAATAAATAAATAAGCATAACCCAGCAGGGAAAAGTGTGAATGCAAGAAACTACTGTGTGAAAGACGCAGGCAAAGGGTGGGTGTTGGCTAGTCACAGAGTAGCCGACTGAAGGCCTGAACCGCTGCAGTTCCTATTGCCATTCCCTGACTTGGCTAGCCTGAGAATGCCAATAGGGAAACCAGAGGTTCAGGTCTGCAGCTGAGTAATCTGAAAATGCAAAGAAAGAAAGAAATCCTTGTAATTGGGGATGTTTTCTACCTGCACTGTATGGTGATGCAGAGATGATAGAGAGGAGGTATAAGAGACACATGTTTGACTGGGGGTTTTATGCCAAATGAGAAAGGTTTACAACACTGTGGAGTGTGAGACCCCAATAAAACTGTGTGCTGCTTCCTGCCAGTGCATCGCTGTGAGCTGCAGATAGAAGAAACTGGAGGAAAGCATTGAAAGACTGATTTCTTTTGATTTCATTTTTTACTTATGTTTTCACTTTTCACTATAGGTACTCAATAAAGTATGCAATTTGCTACTTAGGCTGCTTTCCCACGAGCAGCCTTTCACTGCTAGCTCCTTTCCCACAAGCAACCTTTGGTGCTGCAGGAGCATGCGCTATTCAAATATAGTGCAGTTTCCATCTTGTGCGAAAGGAGAAAGTGTGGCAAATTCACGCATCGGACAGGGTAGTGAAATCCCACGTGAAGTACACACAGAGGGCTGCCCATTTATTGGGCTCTACATGCTAAACGTGAGTAGGGGCTGCACGAAATGAACCCATGCTCCAGTGGGTTATGGTCTCATTTGTTAACATCCAAAGTAGTTTAGATGATCTCTTTTATTGGGACAAATTCTGTTTCTGAGGGTATGCAAGCCACACACAGGGCACTTCTTCAAGCTGTATGGCTCAGAAACTTGCACTTTCACCGTAGACATTGGCTCAACAAAGGGTATCATCTGAAGTACTTTGTCTCCATTTATTACTTTGGAACTAACACAGCAACCACAGTCTTTATGGACTGTGCACAATAATGCTAAACAGCACCAAAATAAAATAGTTGAAATACTGAATTGACCAAAATAAGTTAAAACCGAAAAGAAGTATTAATGGGTGATTTCAGACGTTACGGGTGGGCGGTTCACCACAGTGAACCCCCAGGGGGGGTGAACAGTGCAACCACGCGCGGGGGTGGAAAAGGGACCCAAACAGACGTGCCGGGAACGGGACCACGGGCGGGAACCGGGCCGAACCATCGCGGACCGGAGCAGCACAACAGACGTGCAGCCAAACCCCCGCCGGGCACAAAACTCCCACAAGGCACCGGGCAGGGGCAATGCACAGCAGGCCCGGTGGAGAGGGTCCAGGAGGAGGAGGAGGAGGAGGAAGGGGGCCCCACAGTCACAGGGGGGCGGATGGAGGGCAGCAGGATCCGGTGGAGCCCCTCTGCAGGTCCAGCGGCACTCCAACACCCCCACACACACCTGGGGAAGGAACACGGTCCAGTCCGGGGGGGGCCCTATCCCCAGGTCACGCAAGCACC
>QEPC01009522.1:3838966-3885046 GCA_003113815.1 Sphenodon punctatus
TAAGTTTCATTTCAGTACAAAACTGAAATGAAACTTAAAGCAATCTAAAAATCCTACTCAACGCCTGCTGTTCAGGAACAGTGACTAGCTCAGAAGGTGTTGGGAAGGGGGGGGGGCAGATAATTTAGTTTCGTTTCTTGCAAGCCTCTCCACCCCTGGTGCCTGGAAGTCTGCTCCTCAGTGACTACACCTCCCTGTCATGTTTGACCTTCCAGTGAATCTTTTTTTGCCACCCGAACGTGATCTGAACTGAGCGAACTGTTTCTCCATTTCACCGTTCGGTTTGTTCGGTATGTTCGCGTTCGGGTTCGGTCATCCAAACAAGCCGAGTTCGGGCTGAACTCCGAACTTCTGAACCGCATTCGCCCATCCCTAATTGGAGGGTTGGAAGGGATGCCAAGGGTAGATCTGTTCAGAGGTCACAGAAATTTCCATGAAACAGTATGGAAATGGAAATGGAAATAACCCTGAGATCTCTTGATGTCAAAAATTACCCTGAGAATGAATGAAAGACAAGACCAATCTGTTCAGTTTATCAAAAAATAGGATTAGGAAGCTAGAGTAGCCTAGCTGGTAAGATGTTGGACTTGGTCTGGGAAACAAAGATTCAAATCTCTTATTAGCCATAAAATCATTGGGCAGGCTTGGAGAAGTCACTATCTTTCAGCCTCCATTCCCCATCTGTAAAATGGGAATAATATGGACCTACCTCACAGAGGGTGAAAACAGACATAATGCTAACTCCACTTTGACACCACTTTAACACTGCTTTAACATTCCTTATGCAAGTTGCAGGGCTGCATAGGGCACCAATACAAACCCTGCAAGATAACATGATTAAGAAATGTTAAAGTGAAGTTAATGTTATATCTGTTTTCACCCAGAGTTGTATTGAGGGTAGACTGAAAAGCACTTTGAATACTGGAAGTGCTAGATAAATGATTAATAACAACAGAGAAGTAAGTTGATTAAAGAGCAATATCAACAGACAGAAAATATTAGATACTAAGGGGCTCTGTATTTAAGCAAAACAGAACCAATGACTGAAGATTAAAGTTATACAAATTCAACTTAGAACTCAAAGCACACTGTTTTGAAGGTGAAGCTGATTAACCATTCAAAGAATCTGCCAAAGAAAAGGGTGGTTATTCTTAATCATGTGCAGTCTTCAAAACCAGACTAGGTGTAAGAGCCTCTGGTGAGATAGTTATTAGTTCATGTACTAGCAGTTAGCATAGGCGCAAGTCCCATTGGAGTGAATGGAATCCTTCCCATGCTAACTGATAATGTAAACACATGTACTGCCATGAGATTGCACTATAGATGCCTTTCAAAATACATATTTTGGGCAAAAACATGGCTGCCTATAGTCTTCCGGGTCTGATTCAAGGTGTTGGTGCTTTCCTATAAAGCTCTAAATGGCCTTGGCCTGACCTATTTGCGGGACCGCCTCACCCCCTGGGTCCTGGATTGGCCCCTGCGGTCATTGGGGTGTGCTCTCCTCGAGGTACCCCGAGTCTGCCGGGGGGCGATGATGGGTATGGCCTTCTTGGTGGCCGCTCCACGGTTGTAGAACTCCCTGCCGGTGGAGGCCCGTTTGGCCCCAGATCTCCCCTTGTTTCGACGCCGTTGTAAGATGTGGCTGTCCTGCCTGGCTTTCGATGGGTAGGGTGGGGGGAATGGGTTAGGGTGGGGGGCAGTTAAGGATATTTTTTTTAACAATTATTATCTATTTATTTATTTTTCATAATACAACTATGTTTAGTGAAGCAGCAAAGGAAAATTTACAGATATCACATTCTGTAGCACACTTCACCCAACTGTTCCTGGTATTTGAACCTGTCTTCTCCTTCCCATCCCTCCCTAACCCTGAACCATGCCCTCCCCTCTCTTTACTCCCCCCCTCCCTCCGAGTGAGAGACACACCAACATAAAATATAGACATATGACAGTAAGAATATAAATCATCCGTCTTTCAATGAATATGCGTGATCCAAACAGGATCTGCAGTCACCTCCGTGTCTGGAGAAGCTTTGATCTTCGCAAAACATTCCTCCCGGTCGTTGTAAAACTTTTCCAGGTCCCCTTTAGCCTCAGCAATGACTTTTTCCATTGTCATAATATGCCAAATCCGCTGAGTCCATTCTTTTACTGTTGGGATTCCTGGGTTCTTCCATTTCCTGGCGATTATATTTAATGCAGCCAAGAATAAGTGTATACAGGTGGTCCTGTGTCTGTCCATCAAAGGCATCTTTGGGTAGATACCTAAAATAGCAATTTTTGGCTCAAAGGGTAACACAAGACCTGTAATGTCTCTGATAAATTCCCATATGCTAGTCCAAAAGAGCTTCAGTTTGGGGCATGACCAGAGACAATGCATAATATCTCCCACTTCTCCAGTTTTCCCCGCAGAGATTCGGCATCTTATCTGCACATTTAGCTATTTGAGTTGGTGTGAAATATAAACACATTATTGTTTTTAATTTGTTTCAGTTATTGCCATTGACTGAGCAATGATTCATATGTGACCAAATTTGTATTTTATCCTGTTTTTCAAATACAGTATTAAAATCGTTGCTCCAATTGTCAATGTATTTATTTCTAGGGGTGAACATAATATAAGTTCTGTATAAATTTGTGATAAGAGACCTCTAGTCTTAGCATTTGGGTATTTTCAGACGTTACAAGACCACGCTCAACCACAGTCAATACCCTGTGGTGGGGAATGGCCTCATAACGTCTGTTGGGGAACCGGAAGTTCCTCCCAGATGTTAGCCATGGGCAATCACGGTGGGGAATCACATTCAGATTCACTATGAAATCTGCGGGATCCCCTAGAGGGGGGGTGGCAGGGGAGCAGGGGTGGCGGGGCCGTGCGGCCGCACGTTGCACTGCACGGCCCTGCCCCCTCCCTGATTCCCCGCCGGGATCAGCCAGCATGTCTGTTGGACTGTCTCGTCTGAAATCACCCTTTGTTAATATTATAACTTCCATCAACTTTATTGGCCTAGTATAACATTCATGTTTTTTTTTGGAGCTGGTGAAAAAGCTGTTCAATTGTTTATAGTGTAGGAAATTAATTGGACCCTGAATCACTCGCTTTAACTCTGTTTGTTTTTTAAATTTGTCCCCTGTGAATAAGTCTCTTGCTACTCTTATATCCTTCTTATGTAAGGCCTGAACTACTGTTCTTGATCCCAAACAGCAGAACAATGCCATATTAGGTCTTGGTAATAAGGGGGATAATTCCCTACCTGTTTTAATCTTGTTGCATATCCATGTCCACAAGCTCCATGCCACTCCTACAAATGGGTGTTTTTCCCAGGTAGCTCGATCTGGAACTGTCAGAGTTACCAGTGTTTCCTGGAAATTTGCCACTTTGAGCAAATATTTTTCTATAGCTACCCATTTAGCATTAGCCGAATTTTGGAACTAGTATCTGGTGGCTCTGATTGCAGCTGCTCTATAGTAACACATCACATCTGGCATACTGATGCCTCCCTTTGTCTTGCCTACTTTTAAGTTATATTGATTTGTGCGAGGTCTTTTATTATGCCATATCCAGTTTTTAATTTTCTTTTCAATATTGTTAAAGAAAAATATGGGAATCTTCACTGGTAGTACCATCATTTTATAAAGCAATTTAGGTATAATTATCATTTTAAGTAAGTTGATCCTACCCATCCATGAGCATGTGAGCGGCGTCCAGGTATCCATCATCTGCTTGACGGTGTCTAGCATCATTGGAAAATTTCCTACATATAGGTTTTTTACTTGTTTAGTCAGGTTAATACCCAAATATTTAATCTTTTCTGGTTCCAGTTTAAATGGGGAGATAGTGGATAAATTTATATATCTTTCTTTCTCTTGAGCATATAGTATGTCGGATGATTTATGTAAGTTGATCTTATATCCTGACCTGATAGGGACACAAAGTCTATGATCAGCTGCATAAGCTTGGGAATAAATTTTTCCAGATTCGTAAGGAACACCAGCATGTCATCCACATATAAGACTAATTTGTGATTGGTGTTGTTGATCTGTATCCCCTGTATTTCGTTCTCTTGTCTAATGGCTATTGCTAGAGGCTCAATATTAAAAAGCAATGGCGATAGGGGACAGCCCTGTTGAGTGCCTCTATTAAGTGCTATCGGTGTAGAGAGTTATCCATTTATAATTAGTTGCGACGTAGGTTTTTTATATATTGCCCTAACCCATTTAAGAAAGTTTCCCTCAAATCCCATGGCTTCCATAGTTTTAAACAAAAAATGACATTGTGTGGTCAAAGACCTTTTCTGCATCCATAGAGATCACCATCGCTTCCATAGCAGTTTCATAAATATGATGCATCAGATTTACTGCCTTTCGCACATTATCAGCCCCCAGTCTGAGTGGTATAAATCCAACTTGGTCTGGATCAATTATTGTAGATATACACCTGTTTAATCTAGTGGCTAAGATTTTGGAAAATATCTTAAAATCAGAATTTAGCAAAGATATCGGGCGATAATTTGAGCATTCCTCCGCTGGTCTACCACTTTTGAGGCAGATCGCTACACTAGCAGCATAAAATAAAGGTGGCATGTTGCCAGAGACAAATATGTGGTTATATACTCTACAGAGTGTAGGTGCTAATTGCTCACTGAAAGCTTGATAGAATTCAATCAGGTCTTCATCCAAACCCGCTGCTTTTCCTTTGGAGAAAGATTTAATAATTTCTTCAATCTCCTCCGTTGTTATGGCTGCGTTCAAGGCGTCCCTGTGTTCCCTACATAATTTGGGTATCTTTATAGTTCAGAAAAAAGACTGAATTTTATCTGCTGCTGGTTTTTGTGATTGATATAATACTTTGTAGTATTCATTAAAGTTGGCAGCTATCGCTTCATCTTTTGTAACAATTTGTCCGTATACCTTTTTTATTCATTCTATTTTTGCTTTGTTTGCTTTTTGTTTGACCATGTTAGCCGAAAGTCTGTCACATTTATTGCTTTTTTCATAGAACATAGCCCTAGACTTGTGCAGTTGTGCAGCTGTCTTTTCAGTTTCAATCGGGCTAATTTCTCCCCTTAAGTTTGAAATTTGTTTTTGCCTTTTAGTGCTGGGATTATTTTTATCCTTGAGGTCTAGATCCCTTAGTTGGCTGTGTAATTCCTTCAGTGCAAGTGCTCTTTCTTTTCTACACTGGGCTTCTGTTACTATGAATTCCCCTCTAAGAACTACCTTTGCCACTTCCCATAGCGTTTCTATGGAGGTGTCTGGGTTATCGTTATGTCTTAGGTATTCAATCCAGGACTCTTTAATTTTATTTCAAATTATTAAATTTTGGAGGAATTTCCTAGGTGACCACCATGCGTTTTTTTTTTTTTTAGGTTTATTCTTTTCTCCCAAGCAAATGGCGTTGTGGTCAAACATCGTGACTGTAAGCATTGATTGATCACTGCATCTATTAATGAAACTTTTGTCTAGGAGAGCATGATCAATTTTTGTGTATGTGCCATGCCTAGTGGAGAAAAAGGTGTATTCTCTATGTTCAGGTTTGAGGGCCCTACTCACATCTACCATTCTCAGGTCTTTAAATAGTTTGACTGCGGCTTCCTGCCATTTCTCCAAGGTCTGTGAGGAGGATCTATCTTCTGGGGAGAGAGGAATGTTTAGATCCCCTAGGATCATCAGTTTGCCTTCTGTTGCCTCTGATCTTGTGCACAGTTTTTTTGAAAAAGTCTAGAGAGTTACCATTAGGGGCATATATGTTTACCAGGGTGACCTTTTCTCCCTCCAATTCTCCTATAAGAATCAAATATCTACCCTCTGGGTCTCTTATTTGTTCCTACATTAAAATGTAACTTTGTGAGAAAAACTAATGGCCACACCCCCTTTTTTCTTTTTTGCGCATGCAAAATACAGTTTTTTAATGTATTTGTTTTCCAGTCTGTTAGTATCCTGATGTACTAGGTGTGTTTCCTGTAAGTAAAAAGCATCTATAAAGCAGTCTACTCCTCTTCAGCGGGCTATTAAGCCCTCTGACATTTAAGGAAAAATCCTTCAATGTTTGTTCGGTCTCATTCGTCATGTTTCATTTTTTTTTTTCCCCATCCAGCATTTCCTCTCTTGTGCATGTATACTTATCTGATTGGTGGCCCACCTTACCTTGACTCCTATTTCACAACAGAGCTTTAATAGCTCACTCCTTTCTCTATACAAGCATTCATATATCTGATAAAAAAAACCTTAACATATAGTAGTGTCTCTCTCACTCGATTTTCCCTTCCCCTTTCCCCCCATTCCCTTTCCCCTCCCCTGTTTCTATTTGATCCCATAGTTCCCAGAGCAAGTGACGCTGTCAATTAGAGCAGGTTCGCTCGCCCCCGCCCTTGCTGAGCCAATAGACTAGGAAAGTTTTACCTTTCCATCTTAGTAAGATACAGCCTCTTATCTTTTATCCTTTGTTGTTATACCCCCTACTGGAACATCCTTCAACCTCCCGTAAACTGTTTAACCACATCAAAATTAAAACCAAAATTAACTGTGTCACATTGCCCCCTACCATCAGGTGGTAATATTTATCCCTTTTCAGCCACTGCAGCGTCGTCACCCAAAGCTGGGTTGGCACGCAGAAATTTCTTAAAGGTCTCCACCTCAGAAAACACTCTTTTTCTTCCATTGTATGTAAAGGCTAACTTAGCAGGTATCCATAGTTGGAGCTTCAAACCTTTTCTTGTGAGCAGGTCCATGAACCGGTGCCACTTGCGGTGTCTAAGCTGTGTCTCTGGTGAAAGGTCTGAGTATATTTTCACGCTTTCCCCCATGTATGTTAGATGGGGTTTACTTCGGGCAAGTCTGAACATTTTTTCCTTGTCTTGAAAAGACAGATATTTTACAATCAGAGCCATCAGCGGATCTCCCGCATTCGGTTTGGGCCTTAGAGATCTATGCGCTCTCTCAATAGTAGCATTGTGAACCTGTGTCTCAGAGGGGAACAGTTCACTCATAAGCTGCTTGATGAAGTCTCTTGCATCTGGGTTTTCTGCGCCCTCCTTAATCCCAAGGATCTGAAATTTAGACCTCCGACTCCTATTTTCCAAGTCCTCACATTTAGCTGTAAGTCGTGAAACTGAGGTTTGTAATGACAGGATTTGATCCTCAACTCTCAGCCCAGAGTCTTCTGTGGTGCTTATTTTCCCTTCCGCTTGCACCATTCTAGCAATCATGCTGTCAATGTGCTTGGACATGTCTTCAAAGGAACTTTTTAGAAAGCCTGTGTCCTCTTTCAGGCTAATGCATTCATTTCTAGCATTGTCCAGGTCCTTTTTTATAGTTTTAAGTAGAGCAGTTATGGTTGCTAGCTGATCTGTTTCCCCCTCTGATTCCTCTGCGGAGGTGGCCACCATGTTGGATGCAATCTCCATCTCTGTTTCCCGCTCTTGTGATGCCGACTGGACTTTGCAAAATCTTTTGATTAACTGCTTGTCAATTCTTTTAGATTGTCGGCTCATTTTGTTCCTTTGGTCTTAGCTTTCTTTTTTATCTCTTTTCTTTTGAGGTTATGCCTTTGGGTATCTGCGTTTGAAGCTGTTTAAGCGTTAGGCCCAGGTGGAGCGTGAGCTGTGTCCGTCTATTCCTTGGACATGCGCACTAGCGCCCTCTCCAGTTAGGGATATTTTTAAATTCCTCCCTGTTGTGTTTGTTTTAAAAAAAAAATTATTGTTATTATTGTAAGCTGCCCAGAGCTGCCTGTGGCAGAATGGGCGGGATAGAAATTTTAAAAAATAAATAAAATAAATAAAAATGAATGTATAGGCTTGGTAGAGTAACAATCAGAAATTATACGCTGTCCTGTTTCATACAACATGGACTCTCTGACCTTAGAAACTTTGAAGCAGTTGGGCACATAATCCTAGTGGGTCACAAACCAGGCTCTGCAGGGATGTGAAACAGGCCCTTTTTACACAAGACAGTACCACTCATGCCCATGCAGCGGATCTGCATGGGCATGAGTGGTATGTCTTGTGTAAATCCCGTGGCTGCTGAGTGGGGGGGTGTGCGCAGTCCCATGAAACATGCATCCCCTGTGTAAAAAGGGCCTGAGATTAGAACCTCACTGCCACAGCTCTGTGCTTGTAATCTGGGGGAGTTGCCGCCTGATCAATCTCTCATAGCCACCTGATGACTATCCCTGATTGGTCAAGCACAGCCTCTTCTCTGATTGGCTTCCACTCACCATATAGCTTCCTAATTAGCATTTGGCTCTTGATTTAAGCCATCAGATGGCTATTGGCCTACTGCTCTTACCTTGCTTCATCCCATCCCTAGGTTTTCCTTGGTTTTCCTTTTCTCACCCCTTCTTTTCTACCTCACTTCACCCGGCCTTGCCTCCATGTGCTGCTCACTCATGACCCACCGCCACCCTGGTTTGAACTCTCCGGCTTCTTGACCCCAGAAAAACTCGGACAGTGATTTTTGGTCAGTCTCTTTGCTCAGATGTCTCTTTCAGATGCTCTCCTTGATCTCAAACCAGTGTTTCATTTGGCTAGACCCTGCTTGTCTGACCTAGTGCTCTGCCATAGGACCAAAAACTGGACAAACTGGAGTAGATCTTATTCCTAAACTCTCCAGTAATAGCTTTCTTCCATGAAAACAATATATGCTTCACAAACAGCTTTTAGAATTAATATTTCAGACACATGAACAGATATTCTACAAAAAGATCTTGCAGGACCAGGCCTATACAAATACAATTATAATTATATACATACCTATCTGAAAGATGACCTCCTCCTTTATGGTCCATCACAGCATCTGCGGTCATCCAGAAGCATCTCCTTGCATATAAATACCATCAGCACATTGAGTCCGTTCAGCAACGGTGCACAGAGAGGCATTTTTAGTACCTGCTCCATAATGACCCTCCCTTCCCCAAAGGTTCACCAAAGCCAGAGCATTTTGGGGAGGCAAGTTAAGACTTCCTATATTCGGCCAAGTGAGAATAGGGCCAGGAGAGGTATGGGTTTGGTGATTTAAAATTATTTTTAATATATGTCTATTTTATGTATTTTTGTATGTTGGGGCTGTGCATTTGGGTCATATATTTGTATCCATATGTGTATTTGTGTTTTTAGTGTTTGCTTTTATTTGCATTTGTATCTTTATCGGTGTTCACTGCATTCCCCCCCCCCCATCGTTGCCAATGCGGAAAATGCAGCGAACATGGTTCCCTGCATATGGATTATTTTGGCCCTTTTCACACAGACACTCTTAACACTGATAAAATGGGTGTTACATTTTATTATACGTGTTGCAGGTGTGCTCTATGGGTGCCCTGCAATATGTATAATAAAATGTAACACCCATTTTATCAGTGTTAGAGTGTCTGTGTGAAAAGGGTCATAGGCTCAGACATGCAATGAGGCTCAGCCAATTTGACAAGCCAATAAGGAAAGGAATATGCAGTCAAAACTGCTGCTAAGTCTTCTACCAATTTAAAAACCCTGGTCTTCTGTGTTGAGGTGGATTCCTACCCTGGGTGCAGATCTTTTGCAAAAAACTTTCAAGTTAGTGGCTCTCCAACTTTGCCCTTATAGGGCATTGTCACCTGCATGAAGGGATACAATATTGCCAAAGGAAAGTTGGTTATCATTAACCATTTTTTGTATGTGACCAAAAAGGCCCTGGGGTAGAAACATACCCCAGTTCATTTGACCACGGGGTAGATTTCTACCCAAGCTTGGGGTAGAAATCTACTCCATCACATTTCATGTTAGCTTACACATTCAAGCAATTTAAGTGCCAAAGACCTGAGGTAAAATCTACCCCAAGACCCCAAAAAATCATTCAATTTGTGACAGAAGACAAGTTTGAAAAAGGAGAGCACTGGTTTGGGGAAGGATGGAGAATATGGCTAGGTTGGAGGGGAATTGCTAGCTTGGGGAGGGTGGAATGGGGAATGGGTCTGGCTTGGGGATCACTGGTTTGAGGGAAAGTAAGGCATGTGGCTGGCTTGGGTGAGGGGAGAATGGAACATGGAGTTTGAGGATGGGGAAATGAAGTATGAGACTAGGCTTAGGGGAGGTTGCTGCTTGGGAAGGTGGAATGGGACATGGAGGTGGTTCAGGAAGCAGATTGCTGGCTTGGCGAGGGGGGAATGGGGCATGGTTCTGCCTGGGAGCAGGATGATGGTTTTTGGCTTAGAGGGGAATTATTGACTTGTGGAAAGTGGGATCTCTAGCTGTGAATACAGCATGGGGCTGGTTCAGGGGGGGTTACTAGCTTGGGGTGGGAGTGGGAATGAAGCTGCCAAGGATTCACCATTTCTCCCTGCCTGGGCTGCACTCTACTCGGATGGGACTAGCAGCAGTGCTGGAGATTGAACTTCTTGGACAGCAGCATGTGAAGAGGGCTCACTACAGTCTCCCCAAGCACAGGGCTAAACTGAGAGTCAGAGAGAAGTTCAGCTCCAAGCTGGATATGTTCTGCAGTCTTTGGGATCCAGTTTGAGACTTTGAATATTATTTATTTTGTATTATTTAATCAAGTGTATATGCCACCCTTCCCAATATGGCGCAGGGCCGTTTATAATCAATAAAAACATCTAAAAAAAAATCCCCTTAATCTTCCCATAACCCTTCTGTAACCCCCACTCAACCCTATCCCTGCCTGCCAAACACCTGTCCAAATAAAGTTCTTGCATTGTTTCTGAAAGAGACCTAGGCTTGGGCTTAGAAGAAACTCCAAGGGGAGGGAGTTCCATAATTGTGGGGCAGCCACCGAGAATGCTACTCTGCATGCCCTTGCTGTAGGATCTTCATGGGCAGATGATGCCTGCAAGAGGGTGCTCCCGGCTGACCTTGGTGACCACGATGGGACATGAATGAAGAGGCGGTCTTTCAGATACCTGGGGCCCATGTTTAGGGCTTTATAGGTCAAAAACAGGACCTTGATTGTGTCCAGAAAGCTATTGGTAGTCAGTGTAGACTCAGGAGCACTGATGTAATGTGCTCCTGGCCACCCGCCTGCAACAGAAGATGGGCTCCTGTCTTTTTCACCAATTGCAACTTCTGAACAGTCAGGGCAGCCCCATGTAGAGCACATTGCAGTAGTCTACCTCAAGGTTAAAAAGGCATGGACAACAGTGGCCAAATCTGACTCTGATACAAACGTTCATAGCCTTCTCACCAGATATAATTGGAGAAAAGCACTCCTGACAACCACCACAACCTGGCCATCCAGGTGCAGCAATGGATCCAAGAGCACACCAAGGCTTCGAACCTGAGTGACCAAAGGAGGCTGGAGCCTATCAATAACAGAGGTTCCTACATCTCCCAGGTCACAAGACCAGCCAACCATCTTCACTTCGGTCTTGTCTGGATGCCACTTCAATCGGCTTGCCTGCATGTAGTCAGCCAGGCACTGAGTTAGCACTGAGACTGCAGGGCCTGGGTCAAATGAAAAGGAGAGAGAGAGAGTTGGGCGCTATCATCATACTGATGGCACCTGACCCCAAATCTTTGTACAGGGGCCTCCAATGCACATTGAACAAGAGTGGGGACAAGATGGAACCCTGCGGGACCCCACAAGGGTCATGATGAATTTTTGGTGGAGCTTGGTTTATGATTTGAGCTACTTCTTGGGTGTATTTTACTTTTTATTATTGTACTTTTAATTTTATGATAGGTTGTAATTTTATTTCTTTTGCTATAACCTGTGGTTGAGACAATAAACTGTTTACTACTACTACTACAAGGGAACTCCTGAGGGGATGAGTTCCCTTGTAGTAGAGTGGAACCACTCAAGAGCAGTCCCGCAAACCCTCGCCAGTTCACACAGCTGTGCTAACACCCCATAATCAACTCTATCAAAGGCCACCAAAAGATCTAACAGAAGCAACAAGGTACAGTTGCCCTTGTCTGCTGCTAGATCATTGATTCTAAAAGCTTTGCCTGTGTGACTAGGGTTACCATACAACCCCTTTAAAAGAGGACACACAAAAATACATGATGCAGGGTTGCATTGAAACCAATGCTGCCCTGCAACATGTATTTTTGATAAGCGTCTTCTTTCAAAGGGGTGGTATGGTAACCCTATGGGTGACCCCATTCTGAGGTTTAACTATAATTCCACATCCCCTGACAGCAACACACATAGTTTATCAAATGTCAATCAAATTGAGACCCCATCAACAGATGGCATGACCCCACTCAGGGGTCCTGACCCGCAGTTCAGGAATCTCTGTGCTATATCCACATAAACTTGCTAGCAGGCGCAGCCATTCCCCATTGTGAAGGTCCCAACATTTGTTTAATACCAGAGATGCCTGTCCTCCTCTCTCACCCCCTCGCTCCCCTCCTCACCACTCTTCCATTTCCCTTTCACCTGCCTCTTCCCCTACTCCTTTCCCCTCTCCTCCTGCCCCCCACTAAGCCTATCATCTCTCTCCACACACACCCATTTCTTGTCCCCTGCCCCAAGGCCAGTTTCCCGCCGATCCCATGGCCCCCCTTCCCCTAATCTTATCCCCATTTCCTGTCTTCCCTATGATCAACTCCCATTCTCCTGTTCCCTCTGGAACTGTCACTCCTCTGCTAACAAAGCTCCCTATATCCATGACCTTTTCTTCTCTCGCTTCCTTCACCTTCTCACCCTTACTGAAACCTGGATCACCCCCACTGACTCTGTCACCCCTGCCACCCTCTCCTATGGAGGTCTCTCCTTCTCCCACCAGCCCTGCGCCGAAGGCCGGGGTGGTAGCGTAGGCCTCCTCCACGCCTCTTCCTTCCAGTTCCAACCCCTCCCCCCTCTCTCTCCTTCTCCTCCTTTGAAACTCACGCCATCCCCTCTCCACCTCCGTGTTTCTGTTATCTACCCCGGCACCCTCTCCTCCTTTCTCTCCGAGTTCGAGTCCTGCCTGGCTCACCCTATTCCTCTCTGATGACATCCCCACACTCATCCTTGGCGACTTCAATATCCATGTTGATCCACCCTCTCAGCCTGGCATCGCCCACGTATTTATTTATTTCCCACCCATCAATTTATATCCCGCCCCTCCTGAAAACAGCTCGGGACAGCTAACAATTTTAAAACATAAAAACACTTCCTCTCCTTAGCCCCTTCCTTTAATCTCCACCCCTGAACTAGCTCCCCCACCCACATGGATGGTCACCCTCTTGATCTCGTGTTCTCTAGGAACTGTTCTGTCTCCGATCTCTCCTTCGAGTCCCTTCCCATCTCTGACCATTTCCTTGCCTCCTTCAACCTCTCCAACTGCGCCCCCGCCTCTTCCCCATCTCTTTGTCCCTTCTGCGATCTGCAGGCTATTGTGCCCCAGGACTTTGCTTCCTCCCTCTCTCCTCTTCTTCCCTCAGTTTTCTCCTCCTCCTCCCCCATCTCTGCCATCTCCGCCTTCAACTCCTCTCTGGTTTCTACCTCGACTCCCTTGCCCCCCTCTCCTCACGCCCGGCTCACTCCCGTAACCCTCACCCTTGGCTCATTCCTACCATTCACCATCTCCGCTCCTGCACCCAGGCTGCTGAATGCATCTGGCGCAAATTCCACTACCGCGCTGACTTCCTCCACTTCAAATTCTGCCTCTTATCACTCAACTCTGCTATCTCCCTTGCTAGACAGCAGTACTATGCCTCACGCATTGACCTGCTCCCAGGACCCTCACTGCCTCTTTTCCACCTTTGACTCCCTTCTCAATGCCCCCTGTCCTACTCCCTCTTCTCTCTCTGCTCAGGATCATCCTCTCTTCTTCACCTCTAAGACTGACAAAATCCACCTAAAAATCACTTCCAAGTCCTCTCCCCCTACCAGCCCCTCCCTCCTCCCCCCACCTCTCTCATGTCCTCCTTCCCTCCCGCCTCCTCCCGCCTTGAGGAAATCTCCTCCCTGCTCACATCCTCCAACCCTTCCCCTTGCCCCCTGTATGCCATTCCTTCCCAATTCCTGACCTCCATTGCTTCCACCATCACCCCTCCCTCCTGCATATCATCAACCTCTCCCTCTCTACTGGCTCCTTCCCCTCTGCCTTTAAACACACCACTGTCTCCCCCATCCTCAAAAAGTCCACTCTTGATCCCTCTGAAACCTCTAATTACCATCCTATCTCACTCCTCCCTTTTGCTTCCAAACTCCTTGAACTGGTTGTCTACTCCCATTACCTCTACCTCCTCTCCGCCAACTCCTCCCTTGACCCCCCTCCAATCTGGCTTCTGCCTCCTTCACTCCACTGAAATCGCTTCGGCTAAGATCACCAACGATCTTCTTATAGCTAAATCTATCCGCCTCTACTCTATTTTTGTCCTCCTTGATCTCTCTGCTGCCTTCGACACTGTTGACCACTTGCTCCTGCTTGAATCGCTTCACTCCCTGGGATTCTGAGACTCTGTCCTCAACTGGTTCTCCTCCTACCTTTCTGATCGCTCCTTCAATGTATCTCTTCCTAACTCCTCCCCCTCCTCCTCCCTGCCCCTCTCAATTGGGGTTCCCCAAGGCTCTGTCCTTGACCCTCTCCTCTTCTCTATCTACACCCAGTCCCTAGGCAAACTCATTGCTTCCCATGGTTTCCAATACCACCTATACGCTGACAACACTCAACTCTATCTCTCCACTCCTTCCCTCTCCCCCTCTGTCCAAGCTCGTCTCACCAACTGTCTTTCTGATATCTCCACCTGGATGTTTAAACGCCAACTTAAACTGAACATGGTGAAAATTGAACTCCTTATCTTCCCTCCCAATCCTTCCTCTCCCTCTTCCCTGTCAATTGCCATTGAAGGGGTCTCCATCCTCCCTGTTCTCCAAGCCCGTAGCTTGGGCTTCATCTTCGATTCGCACCTCACCTTCAAACCCTACATTGACTCCATGGCCAAATCCTGCCACTTCTCCCTCCACAACATTGCTAAGATCCACCCTTTTCTGTCTGTCCCCTCTGCCCAAACTCTCATCCATGCCCTAGTCATCTCACGCCTTGACTATTGTAACCGCCTCCTCGCTGGCCTTCCCCGCTCTCACCTTGCTTCCCTCATCTCTGTTCAACACTCTGCTGCCAGGATCATCCATCTAGCCCGTCGCTTTGACCATGTGCAGCCTCTCCTCTCCTCTCTCCACTGACTTCCCCTTCCTGAGCGTATTCTGCACAAGCTCCTTGTCTTCACCTACAAAGTCCTTCATAACCTTGCTCCCCCCTACCTCTCTGCTCTGATCTCCCTCCAAACCCCTGTTCGAGCACTCCGCTCCTCTTCCATCCCCTCCCTCACCCTCCCACACCTCCCCTGCTCCTCCAACCGCCTTCGTCCCTTCTTCCTTGCTGCTCCGCCTGCCTGGAACTCCCTCCCTGCCCTCGTCCGCCTTGCCCCCACCCTCCACACCTTCAAGTCCCTCCTCAAAACCCACCTCTTCCACTCCGCCTTTCCTAACTCCTGCTAACCATTCCCACCCAGGATTATCCCTCACCTGCTATCTGGCAAACTCCTATTTACTGTAACCAAGTCAAGAATGTGTACCTGAGTTCTTGCATCCTCATGAATGTTGCATCCCTTGTCTCTCCCTCTGATCCCCCTTCTCAGTCTCCCCTCCCTCTGTCTTTAGATTGTAAGCTCTCGGGCAGGGACCATGTCTATTTTATTCTCTGTAAAGCACCAGGTACATTTCTGGCACTATATATAAATGCTAATGCTAATGCTAATAATACTACTACTACTACGAATAATAATAATAGTTAAGAAGTTCCGCAAAGGAAATAATATGTCCAGTGGTGATATTAGAATATGTGTGTTTGTGTGGTAGATGGGGAAAATACACTTTTAAAATAAAAACTTAAATTCACAGTGAAAAATGAACAAATTTGACTTTTTTCAGAACTGTTCTGAATTCACACTATAAATAGGATTTTAGGGAGAAATAATAAGTAATAGTAAATTATAAGTTCTGTTTGTTAGACCTGGAGGACTATCCTATCCTAATACTTAGGTTTATTTCTTATTTAACATTAAACTTTTCATTGTGTTTTTGAACTATACAAAATAGGCAAAAATTGATTGCTTACATATCTTCAAAATAGATAACATTAGATGATAATATTCTTGGTTATTTGTCACAAAAACTTAAAATGACATAAATGACATATTAATAAACCTGAAAGAAATGTGTAGGCTTATTTCTGATAAACATGAAGTTATTGATGCCTGCCGGCAGCTGTATGATCGCTCAGCCCCTTTTGTCCCAGTGTTTTACCTGCAGAATGGGGCAGGAACCCGGTGAGGCTGCTTGTTTGCTGCTCTTCAGAGGGCCCGCCTGCAGTGACTGGAGTCCCCCCCAGGAAAGAACATAGTCACAGGAATAGGAGACTCCCTGGGCCCCTGGCTGTAATCTTTACCCCCCTCCCTGTGGCAGAGGGAGAGGAGTGGGGCCAGGAATCCCTTTGCAGCAACTTTTGGGTGTGGTCAGGAGAACCTTGAAAGAAGAGTGGCGTGTCTGCCAGCAGTGCCACAGACGCGTGCCTAAGGGCTATGCCAAAGGGCCCTTGAGCATGGTCCTTAGGCAGGACTTGTTTTTTTTTTCTAGTTTGGGATAGGTCGGTGGCTGGTAGCCTAGCCGGTACTAACTGTGGATTTGAAGGGCGGCTGGGGCTGGGGTGCGGTGGTTTTATTAGCATATTTTGTTGGGGGAGGTTATAAACTGTTGTGGGGGAGGTGTGGGGATTGGGAGGTTATTGGTTATGTCTTTTAGGAGGGTTAATTTTGGTTATTGAGGAGAGGGACTGGGTTAGAGTGGGGTCCTTCTGGTGTGAGGAGGGGGTTCTTTTAAGTGAATTAGGTATCTCTCTGTGAGAGGGGGAGATATGGAGGACCCCAGGTGCTTGTTACCTGTCCTGCTCACCGGCTCCCAAAGCAGCTGGGGAGGTGGTTCATGATCAGAGGGGCCCTGGCCTTTCTCTGATGCTGCTGAATGCGAAGTTGGTGGTCAATAAGGTGACAATGGTCCAGGAATTGATCCTGGACCATTCAGCTGACCTCATATGTATCATGGAAACCTGGCTGGACACTGAGTCGGGGTTTATTTTGGCTGACCTTTTCCGGATGGGTATTCTGTGCAGCATCAGTCATGGTTGGAGGGAGGGGGGAGTGTAGCCATGATTTTTAGGGAGTCATAGTCTGTTTGGAGGTATCCGGTGCAATCCATATTGGGTATTGAGGGTCTCCATCTGGTGATCGATTTGGCAGGAGACTGTCTGGGAGTGCTGGTTGTATATTGTGCACCTACCTGCATGGCAGCCTCTCTGCATGCTCTAGTGGAGTTGGTATCGGGGGTGGTGTTGCGATCCCCAAAGACATTAGTCTTGAAAGATTTCAATATCCACGCCGATGCTGAACTTGGGGGTGTGGAGCATGAGTTCATGGCCACCATGGCAACCATGGGCCTGTCCCAGATGTTTAGCATCCCGATGCATCAGGGAGGACATATCTTAGACCTTATATTTTGCACTGGCCTTGAGGAGGGAGTTCAATTAATGGGGGAGATATCAGCTGTGTCCTTGTTATGGATGGATCATTACCTCTTGCTGGCCTCTCTTCTGGTGCATGTCTTCCCCCAGAAGGGTGAAGAACCAATTTGAATGGTTCACCCCCAGAGACTGATGGAACCAGAGCGGTTCCAGAATGCTCTGAGTGAGATACCCTCTGATCTTGACGACCGTCTCATTGATGACCTTGTGGTGTTATGGAATACTCTGTTGATGGGGGCCATTGATCAGACAGCTCCTAGGCATCTGCTTCCCAGGCGACAGCACCACAGGCCTCCTTGGTTTTCTGAGGAGCTGTGGGTGCTGAAGTGAGAAGGGTGGTGGTTGGAGCACCGATGGCATAGTTCGTGTGCTGAAGCCAACTGATTGTGTCATAGAGCTATTTTATGAGCCTATGCCATGGCTATGTGGGTAGCAAAGAAAGGGTTTTTTTTTTACCCTCATAGCATCCACAAAATCACATCCAGAAGAGCTTTTCCGGGTGGTGCGAGAACTAGTCAGTCCGGCCTCCCTCCACCTGGGAGTGGAGTCATCTAGTGCTTGCTGTGACATGTTTGTGGATTATTTTGTGGATAAAATCACTCGTATTCAGCACGACTTTGGTGCTGCGCTTATTACACTAGGGAAGCCAGGGGTTATGGAAGCCCTGCCTTGTCCGAGTTTGTGGGATCAATTTCAGTTGGTAACACCCGTCAATGTGGAGGATGTTCTTGGGGTGGTCAGGGCCACCTCTTGTGAATTCGATCCATGCCCATCCTGGTTGGTTAAGGCCTGCCGGAAGACATTGGGACTTTTGCTGGCGGGGTGGTCAATGCCTTCCTTCAGGAGGCCAGAGTGCCAAGCTATCTCAAAGAGGTGGTGGTGCGGCCTCTGACCAAGAAACCATCACTTTATGTTGACTCTTTATGACAGTGGCCAGGTCAGAGTCAGAGACATATGGCCAAAGCCAGCTATCAGCCTGTCTCTAACCTTCCCTTTTTAGGGAAGGTTATTGAGCAGGTAGTGGCTTGACAGCTACCGGAGCATCTGGATCATATCAGTTTTCTTGATCCCTTGCAGTCTGGATTCTGTCCGGGTTATGGCACCAAGGCTGCACTTGTGACGTTGGTCAACAACCTACACAGGGAATTGGCTCAGGGTCGTTCGACCCTGCTGATTCTGTTAGATCTGTTGGCTGCATTTGATACTGTTGACCATGAGATGTTGGTGATGCGCCTGTGGGACCATGCCAGGGTGGATGGGATGGTTCTTGAGTGGTTCTGTTCCTTCCTGGCTGGAAGAACTCAGCAAGTGGTGCTTGGGGATTATTTTTCATCATACCGAGACCTCTTGTGTGGAGTCCCGCAGTGGCAAGGTGTTCAGGAGGTTTGGTGTGCGGTGTCATCAGTATTCCTGATGACACCCAGCTTTACCTCTCTCTGTCAAATGACTTGGGCCTGGCAGTCTCGGTGCTTACTCGATGTTTGGCAGCTGTGGGGGACTGGATGAGGGCTAATCGACTGAGGCTGAATCCTGACAAGACAGAGGTGATGCTGGTGGGCAAGGCAATGGAGATGGTGGCCCCTATTATTGATGGGGTTTGTCCTTCGTTGGTCTCCCAGGTGCAGAGTCTGGGGGTGTTCCTTGATTCTCAAGTCCGCTTGGATGTTCAGGTGGAGGTTGTGGCAAGGAGTGCTTTTCGCCAGTTACATCTGGTGCAACGTTTTTGGTCGTATGTCTCTGACTCTGACCTGGCCACTGTCATTCATGCTTCACCTCTAGGCTGGACTATTTTAATGCACTCTACATGGGGCTACCCATGGTGACGGTTCAGAGACTGCAGCTGGTGCAGAATGCGGAGGTCCACCTCTTGGTGGGATTGGGCCTCCAGGAGCATATTCCACTGGTTCTCCAATCTCTGCACCGGCTGTCTGTAGTCTTCTGGCCCAATTCAAGGTGTTGGTGCTTGCCTATAAAGCCCTGAATGGTCTAGGCCCTACCTATCTGCAGGACCGCCTCACCCCTCGGATCCTAGATCAGCCCCTGCGGTCATCTGGGGATGCCCTCCTCGAGGTCCCCTGAGTCTCTCGGGGGGCCATGATGGAGACGGAGTTCTCGGTGGCTGCACCGCAGCTGCAGAACTCCCTTCCGGTGAAGGCCTCATTGGCCCTGGATCTCCCCTCTTTTCAACGTAGCTGTAAGACCTGGCTGTTCTGCCTGGCATTTGGCGGGGGAGATGGGTGAAGGCTGGTGGGACTGGGTTAGGGTGGGGGGAAGGATTTTTTAAAATCCTCATTGCTATGAGTTGTTTTATGTGTTTTAATGTTTTATTGTTATTTGCTATTGTAAGCCACCCCAAGCTGCTGTGTCAGGAAGGGTGGGGTATCAAGATTTTATAAATTAATTAATTAAATAAATAAAATAAAATTAAATGTCTCTCCCATACTGACTGCACTAAGATCTTATTGTGTTCAACACTAAAGAAAAATTATACATAAATGCAAGGGCTTCCCTAATAAATCAACTGTTTGTAATTTTATCCACATTGAATTTACTATTTAGGACTGAGGGTAAAATTTAGCTAAAGGTTTCAAAATGTCAGCAATTGACCTAATTCAGAAACAGCTCCTCAGAGAGTGGATTGCAGACTGGATCATTCTCTACATCTTCACTCCTGTGGTCACTTTTGCTGACATAAGCTATGCTTTATCCAGTGATCACAATCGTTTCCCTGTAAAGATTGATGACTGAGTGTGCTGCACCACTAGTTATCCATCACACATGCCTATAGATGACCATTGTCGCCCCTTTGATCCAGTTCTTCTAGGTATTAATTTGGGCCTTTGCCACTATGGAGCCCTGCCATGCCACCCACAGAGAACTGAGAACTCTGAATCACCTCCTGCTTACTCTACAATATTGTACCCCTTCCAGCCCACTTAGACTGAAAACTAGAATTGAACAAGAAAAATGAGGAAAGGCAGAAAACAATGAAAGACTGTGGAGTCTGTAGGCTTTACAAACTGTAGAGTTTGTAGGCTGTTTACGTACAACACACTGGTGATTTTGTGACTGGAAATTTAGAGCTTTCAGAGCCATCCTCAGAAACTCATGAAAATGAACTAGCAGGAAATATGACAAGACTAGAACATTTCCTCCATAAAATCTATTAGGACATGCTCTTCCATAAAAGCTACTAGCATAGTAGCTACTAGCATCAGCTCAAATCACTTACACCAAAAATTCACACAAAGCTGAGTGAAACTACTCTAAAGTACGCAGTTTCAGAGCTACAGTTTAAATGCTCATAGCTGGTGCTGAAACAGATAGTGGATTTTGTATTCACATACTATTTACATTTTCAGATACAAATAAATTTTTTTGAATAATGTCCACAGCTGAAACAAGGATTCATGTTTCCACTTATTTTGGTATTCCATTTTGGTTACTTTGCTTATTTCATTATTTTGTTTGGTTTGGCTATTCAGTTATTTTGCGATGTCGGTGACTTTTTTCAGCTATTGTGCATGCATACTAGAGCTAACAGTGTCAAAACATAGGGTAAAAACAGATGAGACGTTTTCACATTTCACATTTTCAAGTTTTGACTCATGAGCCACCATGAGCTTGGAATTGCCCTGGACCATGTTGGAGGCTAGCCTGGGCTCTGACCCGCGCACTATGTCCAGGTCACAGCCAGGGCTAACCTCCGCCTGATTGGAGCAAAGCGGGCTACAGCGGGTTATCAGGTGTGTTGTGGCCCTCTGTGCCCCAGTCTGGATCAGGTCTACCATGGCCATCTGCCATGGCATGGCTGCCAGTCATGGTAGGGGACAGGGAGCTAGGAATGGCATGGGGGTGGGGCTAGATGGCTGCATGTTCCTGTATCTCCTCCCCCTTGGGAATGTGTGGTGAGTGGCCCGAGGTGCAGATCGTGTCCACTGCAGCTTCCCAACCTGAGCCAGGTAGCCGCAGCAGTGTGGTCACTTGTGTTTCCACCCATAGTAACTGAAACACCAAAATAAATTTGGAAATAGTCAAAATACTGATATAACTGAAACAGGTACTCCAAAACGGGCATCTGACAAAACACAAAGGATTGGCGATTATAATGTGCTTATTTCATTTGGATTCAGATAGTGCAAATTTGATGAATTTATTCATTTGCACAAAAAATCATTTCAGCTCTATGCATGATTATTAGACTACATTATGTGTCTATAGAAATAGTCAAGTTTAGAAAATGCAGGAATAATAGGAAATTTGATCTGATTTTCTCTCTTTGATGCCATTCATGCTGGTGATTAGTATTGGTAACCATAAGTGACAGCAGAGTGGTGGCGACCTTGGTCGGGTCAGGTCATCACCACACTGCTGATACAGCCAGGGTCAGATCAGAAAACTGACCATAGGTGACCCCCTTGGGGGGCCATCCTGGTTTCGCCCCCATGCTTCACCCAGCGGTCCACCCACTGCCATGACAGTCAGCCATGGTGTCCAATCATGGACTGCCATGGCAGTCGGCCATGGCGGCCCCCCTGATCTGGGATGGGTCAAAGTGGGTCAGAACAAATGTTCTCACCTGCTCTGGCCCACTTTGCTCCCAACTAACCCCGATGGGGGAAGGTGGTAGCCCAGGCTGTGACTTTAGCACTTTGTCAGGTGAGAGCCCAGGCTAAGAACATAAGAACATAAGGAGTGCCATACTGAGTCAGACCAATTGTCCATCAAGCCGATCATCCTGTCCTCAGAAAGTGGCCAATCTGGATCACATGGGAGAAGAACCAACAGTCACAATAGGCAATCCATTCCCCATTGTTCACTTCCAGCTCCCGACACTAAGAAGTTCATCCCATAAGCTACTTGGTTAATAGCCATTAATGGACCTATTCTCCAAGAACTTATCCAGTCCTTTTTAAAACCCAGCTATACTACTGGCCTTGACAACGTTCTCTGGCAACAAATTCCATAAGTTAATTATGCGTTGAGTGAAAAAGTACTTCCTTTTATTTGTTTTAAATCTGCTGGCAGCTAGTTTCATGGAGTGTCCCCTAGTCCTAGTACTATTTGAGAGGGTAAATAACCGTTCCCGATCTACTCATTCCACACCATTCAAGATTTTATAAACCTCTATCATGTCCCCTCTCAGTCTTCTCTTCTCTAAGCTGAAGAGACCCAGCTTGTCAAGCCTCTCTTTGTACGGAAGCCGTTCCATACCCTTTATCATTCTCATAGCCCTTCTCAGTACCTTTTCTAGTTCAGTTATGCCTTTTTTGAGATGGGGCGACCAAAACTGCACACAATATTCTAGGTGCAGTCGCACCATGGATTTGTATAGAGGCATTATGACATCCTCAGTTTTATTCTCTATCCCTTTGCGAATAACTCCTAACATTCTGTTTCCTTTTTTGACTGCTTCTGCACACTGGGCTGAGGATTTCAGTGTATTGTCCTTGTTCTCGTTGTTCATCTAAGGGGAGCAACAAAATTACATCTCCTTCAATCCTTTCTGAAGCCTGCTGGGATACCGGTTTATACCTGCCTATTCAATCACTGATTGCTTAAGCCTTAGACAACAGAAACACAAATACAGTAGACTTCAGCAAGGACTGGAGGAGATGTGACTTTGTTGTCTCTCTTTAGATGAATAAATTATGGTTCATTCACTCTATTTGAATTTGCGATCTTTATAAAGTCAAGCAAATGAAACAAGCAACTTCACTGAGAGCTCGTAGACTGACCAATTGACTCTCTTCAGCTGCCAATGGATGGACTACTTCAATTGACTGTTTGATTTCCTCAGTTGTTAGTGAATGTTTATTGTTCTGATCTGCTTTATTTGCCACTTTTGTTGGTTGCATAACTGTAGACACAATATTATTCTTATAATTATTTATTCCACCTCTATGAGCCTGATTCTCATTTACTCTACTCCTCACTTATTCTGGTTACCTTCAAGACCAGCTCCTAGTATGTAGTATGATCAGACCTAGTATGTAGTATGATCAGACACCACTCACCACTTGGGAATCTTGCCATCGCACCCAAGGTCAGCTAGTGAGTGGGCATTTACTATAGCAAGTCCCAGAGTTTGGAATTCACTCCCTCCTGACATCTGTCGCTGTCCTCGTATTCATTTTAAGAGGTACTTCAACACACTTTTATTTGAAAGGTGCTTTTTAAAAAGTGTCACTGTGCTTTTCTCTCCCATTTCCTGTTTTTGTTTGTTTTTTAAAGGTATATGGTTTTCACTGCATATATTAATTGTATTTTTATTTTTATTGTTGGTCAATGCCCTGAGTGTGCTATAAACAATAATATTATTTTATAACTAAATAAATGTATAAGAGTATTTATTGCTTTATAAGCAATAATATTTTAATTACTTTTAAATTAATATCAGGACCCATATTGTTGTTACGGCTCACCTGTGCAGTGTACACAATATCTGGTCCAGTGTCTGTGGGAGGCTGGGGCACAGATGAGAGCTAGTGGGCTGAAGATCAGGATTAGATAAGATTAAGCTGATGATGATAGGCAGAAGGAGTGATCAGAAGGTACAACAATACCTCTTCCTTGACCTGGTGAATATGTGACCAGCGTCTATGACTTATTTTATAGCTGCTGGTGGAAGACTATATAAGAGCAGTATCCAAGGGAGCTTTTTGCCATCTGAACACATCCAGAATGTAGTTTTCAATATCTTCATTGGTTTGTAGCTCTTGCTACAATGACCCATTCCTTTCTCACTTCAAGATTGGATTCGTACAACGCGTTCTAAGACTGACATATTTTTATTTGATCTTCTCTCTTTTCCCTTCACTTTTCTCTGCACTTTCTCTCCACTCAAAAATTCCCTCTATTACAGAGGTTTGCAAACTATGGATTATGACCCCCTCTGCCCCCAGATGAGGTCACATCATCTGCAGATGGGGGTCATGATCCCAATCAATATTTGATAGACTTTGCATTTCTCTTTAGCTGTCTAGGGTCACAGGATTAGATTTACATCTCACAATGGAGTCACACAGGCAAAATGTTGGGAACCACTGTTTTACTGTCTGTCTTCCCCCATTATAAACTCTCCCTGGTACCCATATAACATTATGGCTACAGGAGTTATTTTAAAAAGAGTTTCTTAATGAAATTTTGATCATCTAGGGCATAATAAACTGAAGCTGGTTCACAGGTGTGACAAAGGGCAAAAAAACACATGACAATGGACTGGTTCAGCCAGTTGTGGCACATATTGTACATGGACCCTGTCTGTATGTGTGTGCAGATGCCACCAGATGTTCAGCCCGGGGTATCCCAGGTTGTGGTGGTGACTAGCCTGGGCTGTGATCTCAAAGACCTCCAGGGTCACAGCCCAGATTAGGGTCCGCTCGGATCTGGCCAAAGCAGGCTGCCCTGGAGCTGCATGTGTGTTCTCAGGCCTGTCTCCTAGCCCAGGCCGACTATGCCATAACAGGCAGCCATGGGCACAGCGTGGGGACGGGGACATCCGTCCACACGTTCCCTGTTCTCTCCACCCCTGGGCTGTGCAGCCATTGGCCCGGCGCAATATTTATTTTGTGCTCTGACCTGGCACACACCTTGTTTGCCTAAGTTGCCTGTCCCGAGTCAGCCCGGGATATGACAGCCCGGGGTCACGTGTGCTTTCACCCAAAATGGTCCAGTAAAGAATTAGAACGTGACTTTGGACCATTGCTGTCCTCAGTCAGATTTAAAGCATTCAAAAACAATGAGTTGGATCCACCAAAACACATGAAACCCCCTTTTTAAAAAGATAGCAATTTGGATTTGTTTCTCTTTTCTGAACCTTTAAGTTACCATCAGGTCACATGATGAAGTTTTTCTCGCTCACAAGAGCTACAAACAGACTGCAATCCTCAACTATTCTGGAGTAGCTCTGTTGAAATCAAACTGGAAGGGACCTAAAAGGTTCATCTACTTCAGCCCCCTGTACCAATGCAGGATTCACCAAACCCAAACTACCTGCATAGAAAAATAAACCATCAAGAACAGAGACTATAATCTCTAGCGTTAAGACTGCAGCCGTAGGCTACAATTCAAAAACCCTCGAGTAGGGCTTCAATGGGACTACTCCAGAGGAAGTGGTTTGTGAAATTTGGTCTTATTTTTTTAATGGGGAAATTCATGACACCAGGAATTGGGACTTCAAGAGTAACAGCTCAATATGTGAAACTCATGATAAAATCATGAAAATTGTCAATATTGTATCAATATTTTAAGATAATTCATAGTGTAATAATCAGTATTTAAATATTAGAACAGTTCATCCTGCTTCAGAAAGTAGGCCCTTAGTCCCAGACTATTTTTTCAGTGAAGAGAAACCTTAGACACATTTCACTTTGCAGCATACAGCTAGCGTGAGCACAGAAAAAGTGGGAAATAAACAACATCATACTCCTGATATGAGCTCTCATAATAGAAATACTTATTAAACAGACATGTCTTCCCTGTTTACCTACAAATGTATGTAATCAAAGAATACCCTACAACTTTGCTATTGATTGGTAATAAAGATGGCATATTACAACCAGAATTTGTGCTCTCGCATTCTTTTTGAATAATAATAAAAAAATTCCTGGAGAAAGTATGCTTGTATGTTAATACTGCATGATCTTAGGCCATTTTTACACAGATGCGGTGGGTGAGAGGATGGGTGTTCTGGTGTGGTGGGTGGAGATGGGTGGGTGATGGGTGGAGGCGGGTGTTGTGCGGGAGCGAGCACGCGCCCCCACCCATCGCATGTGGTGTTCGCATGGACGAACACCAAGCAAACACCCAGTCTCCCACCCACCGCTGGCCATTTGCACGGATGCCTCCACTGGCGGAACACCCGCCTGAACACTGAGTGGGGGCGGGGGGGAGTTTGTGTAAAAACGGCCCTAGTCTAGTTGACTAGGTTGTTGCAGTGGACTCTGCTTATGTCAAATTTCTCTGGCCATGTAAAAAGTTTGACTTATCAGAAACTCTACTTAGGCAGCCTTTAAGGAGATCAACTTGGAGAATAAGAAAACTGATGCTTGGTGTCACAGGGGTGGGGGGAAGTAGGACTGGGGAGAACTGCGCACACTCGCACATAGACTCCAAACTCACGCTCTGCAGGGGAACCTTAGGAGAAAAATGCCTGTCAGGATAGCATTGTAGCCCTATGGGTCTCAGTGAGACCAGGTCTCTATCATCATCGGGCGCAGAGATCACAACGGAGAGTATGACCTCATGCCACACACAGTCGCTCCACTCACTCACACTCTCACAATGGGGATGGGGAAGGACAGGTGTTGGACTTGTGGGGGTAAGGAGGGCAGGAACCAGGTCCGGGAGGAAGGGGAGGCAGGACTTTCGTACGACAAGGGATAAGGAAGGAAACCCTGGGAAGGGGAAGGAGACTCACACACTGTTCACCCAGCACTCACTTATACACACACAATGATAGGGAGGAGACACAAGGAATACAATCAAGAACACACATTAGTAATCACAATAGGCAAAGGGACAAACACAAAATGTACTTAGCTTGCTTGGCCAGTTTCTCAGGCTCTGATTACTGGTGCTGTGTGTCTCACAGTGCCGGGACTTATACTCCTGGCCCTGCCCCTTTTTGTGCCTGGAGCCGTGCAGAGCGCCGCACAGGCTCAGGCAATGACCCCACATCCTGTGAGGTCAAAGGCTGGGGCTCTACGCTATTGGTGTTGGAACGGATTGTCTTGGCAACCGGATGCTGTGGTGGGTCATCCGGCACCACAGCATCTAACAGTGGCACTGTGGCTTGAGCTGGGGTGGGGAGGGAGGGCTGCCGCTGCAACCTGAATCCCCGGAATCTCCCCCCATGGTGTCCACCACTGCCGCAGCTGACATGTGGATTAAATGAGCACCAGGTTTCTCCATAATTGGTCTTACTAGAAGCGGAGCCTTGTTTTTCCATGTTCCGAATGGCTGATGAATCACCCTGCTACTTGGGACTGAGTCAAAAGAACCTCAGGAATGGGAGGAGCAGAGGGCAGCACGGTCAGGGAAGAGGGCCGCGCAGGCCGGGGAAGAGGGGTCAAGGAATAGTGAAGCAGGGTGCAGCAAAGGGGGTGCCAGGGAAGAGGGAAGCAGAAGCCAGGGAAGGGGGTGCCACAGACCTAAAGGCCACACAGGAGCTGGGTGGACCACTCTGGACTTTGTCTCCATGTGTGGTGAATGAGGTTTCTCTGAGCATGCTCCTAAAGCTCACTGGGAGCATGTTGGGAAATGTAGTCAAGACAGCATCTAATCTAATGCTGTCTGGGAGCAAGGTGGTGGACTACATTTCCCAGCATGCTCCCAAAGGGCTTTAGGAGCATGCTCAGAGAAACCTTATTAAAAACACAGGGAGACAGAGTCCAGAGCAGTGCGCAAGGCACACACATGCCTTTTAGGTGAATGATATCCCCCTTCCCTGGCCAGCGCTTCCCTCTTCCCTGGCCGCACTGCCCACTGTTCCCTGCTCCTGTCCCCCTGAATCCTGAGTATTCTCTGAGGTTCCAAGGATCATCCCAAACACTCGAGACCAGTCCTCGGAAATACTCGATAATTTTTTTAATATTCGGTACAGCCCTATTTCAACCCTACACAAAAACCCTGGTGCTTTAGCTGGGTTGGTATACACCATAAACCTTAACATTTGACTCATCTGGGTACAAATTTCCACATATACAATTAAAGAAGCAAATAGTCATGTTGTGATCACAGGTTTAAACAGAGGTTTTTTTTTTATTATTATTATTTTTATTTAAATATGAAACATTTTCAAAATTGAAAAAACTTTTTTCAAAAATTATATCAGTGCATGATTTTAATTAAAAATAACACATCAGCAACTCCAAAAAAAGCCCAGTTAATTGTGTTGTAAAAAGCATTGATGTTCTGTAATGTGCTAGTATTTAACAGATTCACGGGTTGTTTAGTTAGTTGACATTACAGTTGATCAACTAAAATATTTTACCAGCTAACAGATAACAGGTGACACCTCAGCAAAAATTACTCATCTCTTCACTTGTGCTTCAACATTAACTTTTTCTTACCATTTCTCTTCCCCTGCTAATCCAAATCTGAGACAAAACCTGCAAGCACTCTCTCTAGTTAAATCAAGCTATAATGAAATACTTTTTGCTGGTGACTCAAGCAATTCTCAAAGGAAAAGACAATGAAGGAAATGTCAGTCACATCCTTTAAATTCTTTTTTCAAAATCTAGCAGTTGATCTTTGGTGCCTCCAAAAGATTATACGTACCACTCGGTTACAGAAGAATAAGGTAGCTAAATAAAACATTATGTGTGTTAAGGCAGAGAATGGGGGTGGGGAAACACAAACCTATTAAGGATCAATAAAATAAGCATTCTGATGGGCTGATCATGCTACTATTGGGAATTTAAAAAAAACTTAGAGAGAGCTTGTTGATGTTGTTTTGTTAGGGTAGGGTGCGTTGTTGTAAAACACACATGGATGGATGGCTTAAGCTGCGGTCTGCATACACTAGGTGAAATGTATCTATTGACATACAAGCTGGATGCATGTGTCAAAATGCAATCTGGTATTTTTGTAATAATAGCTAGCAGTCATAGCTGTAAATTATTTATGGGGTCTATTCAGTGCAAACAGGTTAGTGCACACATCCTCTTCAGCTTGACTGCCCTGGTTTTAGATCACTCAGACATTCAACTCCTTAGAGATCTGCTCTTATCACTGCAAACCCTAAAAATGTAACAAAACTGAAGTCATTTCAGTGACTCAAAAGCAGCTCAGTCATTTTCTAAAGTTCTACCTCAAGGTTCAGTGGATAAACACCATTTCTGCCCACCTCCTTCACACCCACCTTGGCCCTGGCAATGTAAGTTAATATCAGACATGAAGGCAGATCGATCTCCAGAGCAGCGACTCCATTGTACACCACTATCTTTTGTGCAGAAACATGGAAGAATGTACACAGCAAAGGCCACCAATGATCTTAACACAAACTGACATTTCACTAACGCCATGTTTCTGAAGCTGGGAAAAAGACAGCCATCCAATAAACATACCTCTTTAGGTTTAAGTAAATGAGATACCCTATTGCAATGCAGCACACTGATTTCCACTCCCCGCCCCTGCACACATATTCTGAACTACTAAATTCCAGCTGACTATTAGTATTTTGTCCTCACTGATAGTCGCACTGCCCTACACAATACTCTAGGGGTAGGGATTTTTAAAGCTTTTTTTACATGGTTTTATATGATGCAAGTTGCTGTGAGCTCTTATTTGGAAGGGCAGGGTAAAAAATTAACTAAATATAAATAAAATGTAGCCATAGAGGTTTTAGAATGTAAGTTTTAGCAAGAGATTATCAAGGAAAACACCACCCACCCACGGAGCAATCGGCAGTGGAGTCCGTTGCTCCGTGGGTGGGTGGTGGGTGGAGATGGGTGTTGCGCGGGAATGTGCACGCATCTACATGCACCGCCCATGGTGTTTACACAGACACCTCCACCCATCTCCATCCAGTCAAACTGGGTGGAGGCATCTCGTGTGAAAAGGGCCCATGTTGCAGGGCTGCAGTGTTGCCCTGTATCATGTATAATAAAATGTAACACCCATTTTACCAGTGTTAGAGTGTCTGTGTAAAAAGGGCCATATAAGCAACTTATTCTAAACTGATAAACATTAACTTTGGGGCATGTTTCCAGTCTAAAATCTGCCTGAAATTTAGCAATGTCAAATATGCCAGAGACATACAATAATTCCACATTTTCTCCCTACATCCCCACTCCACCCACTCACAAATCCTGCAAAGCCATAGGGTACTTATGGTGTGACTAGATTTCCACAGTGTCAAGGGTGCTTGCACATGTTGGCAGAGGTGGGGGGTGGGGATGACTTCCATGAGCCAAAATCACAGCAGGGGGAATGGCATAATGCTTCACTCGTGTGCGCAGGGTTTTAAATGTCATTAGCTCATTTCTGCCATGACTTCACTCACAGATCACAGGACTCAAAATACAGCCCTGTAACCCGTGAGTGAAATCACGGCAGAAATTGGTTTATGACGTTTAAAACCCTGGGCACAAGAGCAGGGCTTCACATAATTCCCTCTGCTGTGATTTTGGCTCATGGAAATCCCCCCCCCATCCCATCCTGTGTAAAAGCAGTCATAAAGGTGAATTGCTGCTCTTCTTCCTCAGTGGATTTGGCCACATTTCTATTACAATCTGCTACTCTCAGGAGGACCAAGCAGCTCATGAAGATTCTGTACAATTCTCCAATGAAAGGGTTAACAGGCACTGAAAGAACAGAAGTGTGCCTAATTAAAAATGCATATTGAGGCATAAAGACAGAATACCATGGTAAACAAATGGCAGGGAGAGCAGATTTGTTTTCAATTAAACACAGATGAAATCACAACAAAATGTAGTCTGGTTGTGACACAGGAGTAATAGGAAGATACTGATCCTATTTTCCTTTAGCCCATCACTGGATAATAGGGATGTGCGAACAAAGCTGAGTTCGGAAATTCGGTTCGGTTCAAAAATCGAGTTCGGTTTGGAAGTTCGGTTCGGTCGACCAAACTAGTCGAGTTCAGTCAAATTCCGAACTTCCGAACCGAGTTTGTACATTCAAAAGCAGTGTTTTAAGCTGTTTTTGGCCTTCTGAACTGGTTTGGATTCAACTGAACAGTTCGGTCGAATTCAAGTTCAGTTCGGAAGTTCGGTTCAGTCGACCGAACTAGTCGAGTTCGGTCTGAATTTCCGAACCATGTTCGCACATCCCTACTGGATAACTAATGGTTCTACCGCTGTTGCATGGTACAGATCAGCATTTAGTTTTACAGACTTGATGGCCTACTGCTACCTTTTCCCTCATCATTCAAAAATCCCTTAATTATTCATACACAGGGACTCCATACTGCTTAGAAAAGAGGCGTCTTTAAACATAAAGATTGGGTGTCAAAACCCTGAAGCACGGGTTTGGCCGTTGTGTGTAAGTACCATAACAATCCCAACACCATTTTGGCCACCCATTGAACACACAATGTGAACATCATTGCATCACAAGGACAATTTGCATGTTTTGGCTGAATACATCACTAATGTTGTGTCTAATGATATCACGTGGCATATTAGCAGATACAACACGGGGAACAAGGCGGCAGCGCTTGCGTATTGGGATTGGGTGGTGGGCAAACACCGATTTACCCCAAGATGGGCTGTGTGTCTTAGCAGCATCACATGGTGAACACAGGGCCAAACCGGTGTTCATATCAAGGTCAAAACACACATTCAGACACCCGTTGACGTTATGTCTAAAGACACCCAAGGTATCAGCAATCCTGTTGCCCAGACAGGAAACTGAGAGATAGTGACTTGCCCCCAAACCCCTCACAGAGGCCAGAATTTGAACTGGTGACTCGGTTCTAAGGTCAGTGTGTGACCATCCTGGCTAAGGCTAAAATGAGAATGCTGCATGTTCTCATGGAAATGTGAGATTCTCACAGCCCCTTATAAAATCTTGCAAGATCTTGCTGAGACTTTTGAGAATCTCATGAGATTCTCAGATGCACACTGTGCATGTGAAAAATGGCCGCTGAGCAGCTCTGGCAATCATTCTGTACATGCGCAGCGCATTTTTTGAAGGTTCCCAAGAATCATGTGAGATTCGCAAAACCCTAAAAATGCTCTGCGCATGCACAAATGGCCACCTGGGGCTGGACAGGTGCAGAAATGGCCACAGTTGCCATTTGGCACATGCGCAGTGCCGTTTTTTGGCTATGTGAGTTTTGCCCGAGAACAGATCGAGAATCAGCCTATTCTCAACCCGTTCTTGCTCTTGCAAATCTTGGCAAGAAACCTGTTCTTGATGAGAATGCGAGGGCGTAATCCTAGCTCGCTGTGAGCAAACAAGGGAATGCTTTTTAATAGCAACAGCAATGGCCCTGCTTGGGCCTTTAAAAGGAGTTTTCAAAATACTTTTTTGATACGATCATTTCAGAGTTCTTTTTCTAGGTACCTAACTAGTCCTTACCTTTCATTATGAAAAAAATTACACTTGAGTTATCGTGGGGTGGATTTCTACCCCAAGTTGATTTTGGCCTGGGGATTGAAAGTGTGCAATAAAATGTAACTTTTTTTTTAGAGTAGTCACACAATCTCTGCCCAGCACACACACACACACACAGACATTATAGAGTCTGTTTTATGAGAAATACCAGCTCCACACATGAATAAATAACAACCAACACAATTCGTTTTTCTTTGCAAAAACATTATTTTTTATTCAAACTACAGAAAATGGTTTTTATGAACTTTAACTATCTATATAAGTTAAAGTAGTGCCCCCCAAGAGCCAGCCCACCCTCTGCCTCAGTTCTATCCCCCCGTGCAGCCTCTTCCAGCCAGCCCCTCAGTGCCTCCACTCACCCCTGTGTCTGCCATCCCCTGCATGCCTGCACCCTTGCATGCCTGCCATCCCCTGTGCCCTGCCATCCCTCATTCCCCTCCTGCAAGCCCCCAGCCAGGGTAATGGCTCTAAACGTTTTCTTTTCATTGCTCGGGGAGGTTATAGTATACAGGCTATCACCTGCTAATGGCCCAAAAGGTGGGTTTTATCATTTCTACGGTCAGTTTGTGAGGACAATGAGGGCACTTTTGGCTTGCTGGAGAAATTAAACCTATGGGAAGGGAGATGGAACCTTGGAGGCTGGGTGGGAAATGAAATCTATCAAACAGACTAAGAGACTGAAACCTAGGAGGCTGGGTGAGAAAGGAAGCTTTGCAGAAGTGAGCAAATGAAAAATCTTTCATGGCTACTTTTTTTCTATTAGACACTAGTGGAAACATTGAGAGATGTTCGTGGCAGTGAAGGGGTTAATTTTCATTGTTGCTGCCAGTCTAACGTGACCTTGCCTTCCATGTCATCTTGCAGTCTGACCTGGCCTTTAAAAATGTTGATTTGGCTGCTTTTAAGCTGGGGTGGAAATCCACCCCAATTAAAATGCATTAGGGATTTCCACCCCAATCGGAAAACTCCATTGACACTGGGGTGATTTTTCACCCCAGGCCTTTTTTTTTTTTAGTTTTTTTATTATAGAAGACAAATGGTGGGAGATAGCTGGATGAAATTTGAGTATGTTATGCCCAGAGGTGCTGGTGAAAATGTCCTAAAATATCAAACTTACAGAGCCACGAGTTACCATATCTTTTCATGTTTTTTCCCAAAAGGGGACGGAAAATCTCCCCATGATGGTAGGTGAGGGCTAGGGAAGAGTTTACAATCCCCAGGCATTCCTTGCTAAAGCTGCTATCAGCCTTAAAGCTTGTATTACATTCTCTCAGATGAAATTAGACAACAAAAAGTCAGGCAATTGCAAATTCAACTCTTTTGGGAAGTTTGCTGGGTTTTGTTAGCATTCAATTCTCTGACCCTGACCTGCATTACTAGTGCAGCAAAAGCTCTCATTGGCTTGAATGAGGATTTATGGCGCTAGAGGTCTGGTTTTGATCTTAACTGCACCTCGAGGCTCGACTACTGTAACGCGCTCTACGTGGGGCTTCCCTTGTTCTTGGTTCGGAGGCTGCAGCTAGTGCAGAATGCGGCGGCTCGTCTTCTTACGGGGATGGGCCGCCGGGAGCATATTACACCTGTGCTCCGAGCTCTGCACTGGCTGCCGATAGCGTGCCGAGCCAAGTTCAAGGTGTTGGTGATGATCTATAAAGCCCTACATGGTCTCGGCCCCTCATAACTTAGGGACCACCTCGCCCTCCGTGCCCCAGAGAGGCTCCTGCGGTCTTCTGGGGATGCCTTCCTGGAGGTCCCCCGTGTTAAGCGGGAGGCCACAATGAAGAGGGCATTCTCGGTAGTGGGGCTGCGGCTATGGAACTCCCTTCCGGAGGAAGCTCGCCTGGCCCCTAGCCTGTTAACATTCCGGTGAAATTTTAAGACCTGGCTGTTTGCCCAGGCCTTTGGGAGGGAGGGTGAGTAGGGTGGGGTTTTTTTTTAGTTCCCCCACCTATTTTTGGTTTTTAGACTGTATCTAGCCCTGTTTTAATATTTTATAATATTTATGATAATTTTAAACTGATTTTATTGTATTTTAATGCTTGGAAGCCGCCCCGAGCTGCATGGCAGGAGGGGCGGGGTAAAAATTTATAAAATAAAAATAAATAAATAAATAAATATAACTGCAGAACTCTAGTGTAAAATAGATGTGGAATATATACTTTAAAGTTACCATAATGGAACATAGCATGCAATGAGATTCTATTATCAGAGAATCAGAGAACTAGAGTTTAAGGTTATCTCTTGAGTTATCTAGTCTACCCCTCTGCCTTAAGACAGCATAAGGCCCAAAGTGTGTGTGTGTGTGTGTGTGTGTGTGTGTGTATGTATGTGTGTGCTCATGCGCGCATGCACCTTCAGAATACAAACTCTAGACCACGGGTGGGGAACCTTTTCCCTCCCAGATGTCACTTCTCTCTAAGGGCCACATGGAAGTAGGGGGTGGAAGTCCTTACAGGTGCACTCAGGAAGAGGAGGGTTCAGATCATGGATCTGTCCCCAATCTTTGTGCATATGTACCTTCATCTCTGCTTCCTTAACCTGAGCTCATTTTTTTGGTGCTTGATGGTAGGAACTAGATCCAGGGGCCAGATAGATGAATTGGAAAGGATCCACATAAAACTAACCATGGGCCACACTTGACCTGAGGTTCCCCATCCCTGCTCTAGAGGATAGGCAGATGTTACTTGTTCTGAAGAGCTCATCTCATTGTATTGGATGGTGTCATACACACATACATACCCTATGCTCTGGGTGGGCTCCAGAAGGGATTATGTTTCTTGAAACTCAGTCTCTACTACTTTGAGCTGTTTTTTCAGTAGGGAGAAGCAAGGACAAGGATTCATGGATATCCAACAGACACAAAATGGATACCGAATATTTGACTGGGTGGATACTGGATAGATAAGGCTGAAGCCAATAGGATCTCGGCCCCATAAATGCTGAAGAGGGACTGGCTGCTATTTCTCTTCTCTCTGGTCCGAGGAACTGCACCAGCAGGAAGTCAGATCAGCGGAAGCTGATGCTTAAATAGGAAGAGAGGTGAGGTTTAGTGCTAAAACAGATAGCTAAAATGAAAAAAAAAAAAAAAAAAAAAAGAGAAGAAGATTACATGCAGTTAATATTCTGGATAGTTTGGCAGTTATTCGGTAATGATCCGGTAACTGCAGAAGTTAACTGCCAAACCGGAATACCGGATGTTACTATTTACCATGTCAACACATAATTGAACCAGTCTGGAGGGTGGGAGTAAAAATAAAAAAAAGTCAAAGGGTAACTAATTAAACAGTAAAGTGGTAAACGATAATCCAGGATGTCCACTGGATCCAAAATGGATACCCTTCAGTATCTGGATTGATACCAGATACAGATACCATGATATCTGGCTAGATACTAGGGATGTGCGAACAGATCACGGTTCGGGTCCGGTCGTTCGGTTGGGTCTGAGTCGGTTGCCGAGTTCGGGTTCAGTCGTTGGGTTTGGTCAAGTTTGGTTCAGTTCGGCCGTTCGGAAAAAGGTATCGCGAGAGTCCATGATCGTGCCGGAAACCGGAAATCTGAGTGCGTGTGGAGCTTGTGTGGGTGACAGAGTGTGTGTGTGACTGGCTGGCTGTTCGGCTCGTGTGATTTAGCTGTTTGTGTATTTGGTTTGACTGTGTTGTTTTGGCTGGTTGGTGAGTGTTGGTGGGTGACTGTTGTTGGAGTGTCTGTTGTTTTAAAAAAATATATATGAAGAAGACTGTTGTCTTAATTAAACACTGGGGGGCCAAGGTGGTGCTCCCGGAGCTGGTGGTGGAGGAGCAAGTGGGCACAGGAGGTGCTGCCAGTTTTGTAAACTTTTTTTTTACTTTGAGGACAAGAAAGGCTCTATCCATTACAGTGAGCTTACTGGCATGCGGGTGGGTGCATGGGCATCAGTCAGGCACAAACAGTGGGCATCAGTGGGTGGCAGTGGATGTCTGCCACAGAGAGAGAGGGTACTGTAGTGCGTGGGGCTCTTCCAGCAGTCAGGCACGAGCACCCCCACCCAAACATGTGCCAGGCTAGCAAGGGTCTCCACTCTCCAGTTGCCATCCCTAAGCACCCCCAAATAAGGGCAGATTTGCATGTGCCAGCCAGGGTCTTTCCAGTTGCCATCCATAGCGCCCCAAGGAGGGCAGGATTTGCACGTGCCANCTTCTTACGGGGATGGGCCGCCGGGAGCATATTACACCTGTGCTCCGAGCTCTGCACTGGCTGCCGATAGCGTGCCGAGCCAAGTTCAAGGTGTTGGTGATGATCTATAAAGCCCTACATGGTCTCGGCCCCTCATAACTTAGGGACCACCTCGCCCTCCGTGCCCCAGAGAGGCTCCTGCGGTCTTCTGGGGATGCCTTCCTGGAGGTCCCCCGTGTTAAGCGGGAGGCCACAATGAAGAGGGCATTCTCGGTAGTGGGGCTGCGGCTATGGAACTCCCTTCCGGAGGAAGCTCGCCTGGCCCCTAGCCTGTTAACATTCCGGTGAAATTTTAAGACCTGGCTGTTTGCCCAGGCCTTTGGGAGGGAGGGTGAGTAGGGTGGGGTTTTTTTTTAGTTCCCCCACCTATTTTTGGTTTTTAGACTGTATCTAGCCCTGTTTTAATATTTTATAATATTTATGATAATTTTAAACTGATTTTATTGTATTTTAATGCTTGGAAGCCGCCCCGAGCTGCATGGCAGGAGGGGCGGGGTAAAAATTTATAAAATAAAAATAAATAAATAAATAAATATAACTGCAGAACTCTAGTGTAAAATAGATGTGGAATATATACTTTAAAGTTACCATAATGGAACATAGCATGCAATGAGATTCTATTATCAGAGAATCAGAGAACTAGAGTTTAAGGTTATCTCTTGAGTTATCTAGTCTACCCCTCTGCCTTAAGACAGCATAAGGCCCAAAGTGTGTGTGTGTGTGTGTGTGTGTGTGTGTGTATGTATGTGTGTGCTCATGCGCGCATGCACCTTCAGAATACAAACTCTAGACCACGGGTGGGGAACCTTTTCCCTCCCAGATGTCACTTCTCTCTAAGGGCCACATGGAAGTAGGGGGTGGAAGTCCTTACAGGTGCACTCAGGAAGAGGAGGGTTCAGATCATGGATCTGTCCCCAATCTTTGTGCATATGTACCTTCATCTCTGCTTCCTTAACCTGAGCTCATTTTTTTGGTGCTTGATGGTAGGAACTAGATCCAGGGGCCAGATAGATGAATTGGAAAGGATCCACATAAAACTAACCATGGGCCACACTTGACCTGAGGTTCCCCATCCCTGCTCTAGAGGATAGGCAGCTGTTACTTGTTCTGAAGAGCTCATCTCATTGTATTGGATGGTGTCATACACACATACATACCCTATGCTCTGGGTGGGCTCCAGAAGGGATTATGTTTCTTGAAACTCAGTCTCTACTACTTTGAGCTGTTTTTTCAGTAGGGAGAAGCAAGGACAAGGATTCATGGATATCCAACAGACACAAAATGGATACCGAATATTTGACTGGGTGGATACTGGATAGATAAGGCTGAAGCCAATAGGATCTCGGCCCCATAAATGCTGAAGAGGGACTGGCTGCTATTTCTCTTCTCTCTGGTCCGAGGAACTGCACCAGCAGGAAGTCAGATCAGCGGAAGCTGATGCTTAAATAGGAAGAGAGGTGAGGTTTAGTGCTAAAACAGATAGCTAAAATGAAAAAAAAAAAAAAAAAAAAAAGAGAAGAAGATTACATGCAGTTAATATTCTGGATAGTTTGGCAGTTATTCGGTAATGATCCGGTAACTGCAGAAGTTAACTGCCAAACCGGAATACCGGATGTTACTATTTACCATGTCAACACATAATTGAACCAGTCTGGAGGGTGGGAGTAAAAATAAAAAAAAGTCAAAGGGTAACTAATTAAACAGTAAAGTGGTAAACGATAATCCAGGATGTCCACTGGATCCAAAATGGATACCCTTCAGTATCTGGATTGATACCAGATACAGATACCATGATATCTGGCTAGATACTAGGGATGTGCGAACAGATCACGGTTCGGGTCCGGTCGTTCGGTTGGGTCTGAGTCGGTTGCCGAGTTCGGGTTCAGTCGTTGGGTTTGGTCAAGTTTGGTTCAGTTCGGCCGTTCGGAAAAAGGTATCGCGAGAGTCCATGATCGTGCCGGAAACCGGAAATCTGAGTGCGTGTGGAGCTTGTGTGGGTGACAGAGTGTGTGTGTGACTGGCTGGCTGTTCGGCTCGTGTGATTTAGCTGTTTGTGTATTTGGTTTGACTGTGTTGTTTTGGCTGGTTGGTGAGTGTTGGTGGGTGACTGTTGTTGGAGTGTCTGTTGTTTTAAAAAAATATATATGAAGAAGACTGTTGTCTTAATTAAACACTGGGGGGCCAAGGTGGTGCTCCCGGAGCTGGTGGTGGAGGAGCAAGTGGGCACAGGAGGTGCTGCCAGTTTTGTAAACTTTTTTTTTACTTTGAGGACAAGAAAGGCTCTATCCATTACAGTGAGCTTACTGGCATGCGGGTGGGTGCATGGGCATCAGTCAGGCACAAACAGTGGGCATCAGTGGGTGGCAGTGGATGTCTGCCACAGAGAGAGAGGGTACTGTAGTGCGTGGGGCTCTTCCAGCAGTCAGGCACGAGCACCCCCACCCAAACATGTGCCAGGCTAGCAAGGGTCTCCACTCTCCAGTTGCCATCCCTAAGCACCCCCAAATAAGGGCAGATTTGCATGTGCCAGCCAGGGTCTTTCTAGTTGCCATCCATAGCGCCCCAAGGAGGGCAGGATTTGCACGTGCCAGCCAGGGTCTCTCCATTTGCCATCCCTAGCATGCCCTACTAGTGCCCCAAAGAGGGCAGGATTTGGACGTGCCAGTCAAGCTCCATTGCCATCCCTCCCTAGCACCCAAAGAAGGGCAGGATTAATTGCATGTGCCAGTCAGGATCTTTCCAGTTGCCATCCCCCTAGCACCCAAATAAAGGCAGGATTTGCACGTGCCAGTCAGGGTCTTGTCTCCGTTGCCATCCCTCCCTAGCACCCACCCAAAGAAGGACAGGATTAATTGCATGTGCCAGCCAGGGTCTCTCCATTTGCTATCCCTAGCACTCCAAGGAGGGAGAACTAGAGGCATCATCATAAATGCATGATATTACTTAGGTGTTGTTTATGTGTTCCTGTTTCAGAGAGGATGATGATGCTGCGTCCGGTGCTGGTGCCATGCGCAGGACATCATCGAGGCGGAGGTCGCCAGTGCCACCCCCAGACAGTGGGCAGACAAGGTCCAATGTCTGGAGGTGGTATGATAAGGAGAACGGGTTCGTCATCTGTAAGGTAAGGCAGAGGGGCTGGAACAACAGGTATTCATTGCCCTCTATGACCTGTTATGAACGGAAGTCCCCTGCAGAGAGAGAGATTGCCACCCACCCACTTGTGGAGACAGAATGCAAGCAGGGCTTGACACAGACCATTGATCTGACGCAGTATGGCACTTCTTATATTCCTTCCTATCTTTTATGTTCTTTAGGCATGCGGCAAAAGATTCAAATGTGCCAGGGAGGGGACCACATCAGGTCTAATCTCCCACATTGAGAAGCTGCATGGGGAGAAAGTGACTCAGTTGCAGGACTCTAGCGTGCCTGTGGAGCTGGAGCATCAGCGCCAGAAGAATGGGGGGAAGGCAACCCAAAAGAGAAGACACCGAAGCCCTTCCCCCTCCTCCAGCTCCGATGTGCAATCCCCTGGGTCCAGGGAGTCTCCAACGGCAAAGGCCTTTCAGGCCGAGGTGGACAGGCCCACCTGGAACTTCGTCACCGGCCTGCAGCAGTAAGCAGCCACCATGGAGAATCAACTGGTAGAATGGTTCCAGGTGGTCGATGTGCGGGAACAGAAAATGGAGGCGTATGTGTAGTACGTCTCAAAGTACGTCTCCACCAAGATGGCTGACCTGGAACTCTTCTGCCAATCAGTCTTCCAGTGGCAGGTGGCCGTGGCAGGGGCCATCAACTATGCCATCGAGCACGACTATGAAATGCCGACGGGTGTGATGCCATCTGCCCCTAACTCCCTTGCACCCCTTCTGCCTTTCCCCCAACTTCCAGGGGGCAGGTCCAAAGGCTGAATAAATAGATAGATAAGTTTCCTTTCTAGTTTAAAATGTTTAGTTTTTGTTTTATAATGTTGTTGTTCTTGTTGTTTTGTTAATAAAAGTTATATTTGTTGTTATTGTTACAAGCTTTGTTAGAACTTTCCAATCGTTTATCCCTCTGTGCTGAAGTTCAGGCTGGCAGGTGGCAGAATCTCATACAGCTTGTCAATCCCTACCAGCAGCACCTGGCACCACATGTAGCGTAGTTAAGGTATTAACCCAAAGATGTGCCAGGCAGCAGCAGGAACTTGCAGACAGCCCCCCAGGAGGGGCAGGGCTTGTGTCTGTGTGAGTGTGCCAGAGAGAAAGAGAAACAGGCTCTTTTGGCAGTGGGCATCCATGGGTGGGTGCGGAGGAGTAGGCTGGTAGGGGAGCAGGCTTGCAGGCGGGCGCCAGTGGCCACTGACCAGTCAGGTACGAGCAGCGGCAGCACCCAGAATGGATGGTTCCTGATGGTTCCTGGGATGGGCGGGCATGACTGGCTACTTCAGGTACAGTGGCATGACAGCCTAAAGCCTATGGGAGTTGAATGATGTCCCTCGAATTAGTGCATGGTTGGGCACACTTCTTTCAATCGTGCGATAGGTGGTAGCAGCAGGTACAGGAACGCACACAGGCAGGCAGGCACGTATAATACGTTGTGTTATATTCCATCTCATTCTGGTAGGTTTGCTGCTGGATGTGGGTATTGGGAGCATGAGCACGGATGGGAGTTCTTCCTGGTTCCGGCAGGTGGCAGCTTGAGCTGGCCTCCCCTCCACCCCATCTCTCTCATTCTAGCAGGAAGCCTCTCTCTCCCTCTCTCTCTCTCTGGCCATATAGTGCAGGTGACAGCATGGGTGGGATCGTGTCTGTCTCTCCTAGCAGTGGGGAGACTTTCTCTCTCTCTCTTATCTCTCTCTCTCTTTCTCTCTCTCTTGACGGAAACCTGGGCGGGCAGACAGACACCTTGCATTGAGAAGCAGGAAGGTGGGCTGAGGCAGGCTTTGAGCTTGACGGCAACCTGGGGTACAGAACCCTTGGCACAGACAGCATATAGGCCTGGGGGCCATTGGCACTAGCAGCAGCAGACATTGGTTGCCAGAGTACAGAACCCTTGACACAGATGACATATAGGCTTGGGAGCCAGTAGCACTAGCAGTAGTGGACAGTGGTTGCCACAGGGTACAGAACCCTTGGCACAGATGGCATATAGGCCTGCGGGCCATTGGCACTAGCAGCAGCAGACAGTGGTTGCCACAGGGTACAGAACCCTTGTCACAGACAGCATATAGGCCTGAGGGCCATTGGCAGCAGCAGCAGACATTGGTTGCCAGGGCAGGCAGCGTGGCATGAGCAGCAGTCAGGCAGACTGAGGAAGGGTTCGAGCTTTGCAACCTGGGCAGGCAGGCAGACAGGCAGTGTGGCATGAGAGGCAGTAGGGCAGGCAGGCTGGGACATTAGCAGCAGGGCACTCAGATAGGCTTGCAAAGACTGTGCAGCGTGAGAGCCAGTCAGTGTCACATAGGCGGGCCAAGATGGTGAAGCCATAAGCCGACTGGCAGGCTTACAGTTTCCCAATGCCACCCTGTGTCATGAGGTCAGTCAGATAAGGCGGCCGAGACTGTCTAGTATGAGAGGGGGGGGGAAGGGAGGGTGCCAGGCATTGGGAGGGAGGAACAGCACCTCAGCAGCACAGCAGCAATAGCCCTAGCCCAGACTGAGGAGGAGGAGCCCCATCCCATGACTTCCCCCTGGCATGGGATGGCGTGTGCCACTTCACCATCAATCCTTGTCCAGGGGCATCTCGGGGAATCCCAGCAGTGGAAGGTTGACCCTTAGGAACAGCAACTGCTCCACCAACTTGGCCCCCAGTCTCAGGTGGTGCGGGGAGCAAATGTCCCCCGCCATAGAGAACACCTGCTCGCTGGGGACACTGGTTGGTGGGCAGGACAAGATACCCTTGGCCACTTTCAACAGGGATGGCCACATGTTGGCCTTACCAGCCCAGTAGGCCAAGGGATCGCTGCCGGGATCAATGCATGGCTCCTCCTCCAGGTAGGTCTCCATGGCTGCTGAGGCACCATTGTACTCCCTCTTGTAGTTCTGCCTGGGAACCACCTCCACCACTGCCCTCAGCCACGCTGCTTACCCTATTGTTGTGGGGGACCTCATGCCCCCCAGAGAGGCCTGCACGTAGGTCGAGCTACTTCTGCTGCTGATGGCAACAGGGGTGCTGCTGCTGGTGCTGCCGCTGCTACCGCTAGGGCTGGGGGCAGAGCTAGACCCGCCTGGCTGAGAGAGATGGCTGCTCCCACTCCCACCATCTCCAGGGGTGTACTGCTGCATAGCCAGCTCTGCCTGCCAGACCCTCTCCACCAGCACATCCCTCCGGAGGGCATAGAGTGCTGTCTGGTGTGCCATGCTGCCCTTGACCCTGGGGTCCAGCATTATTGCCAGGACATATTCCTCCCGCTGCAGGATCATGTCAAAACGCGCCTCCAGCCCTGACTTCAGCTTCCGCACCAGGTAAAGCACCTCATCGGGCAGCTTCCTGCCTGGAGGGCCACAATCCCACCCCCCGAGAATCTCGTCCAGACTCCTGCAAAGACTACGGACCGGAGGGGTCACCTGGCTGAGGGTGGCGGTGGAGCTGCTCATGGTCTCCATTATGGCCAGGAGCGGTCTCAGGACAAAGACAGTTTGATCCAGGAGCTCCCTCTCCACTCCATTAAACCCTTCTGGTGCCCCGCAGTCTGTCTCCAGTTGAACCTGATGCAAGGTGGCTTTCTGCTCCACAAGCCGCTCGAGCATCAGAAAGGTGGAATTCCACCGTGTGGCCACATTCTGGACCAGCTACTGCCTTGGGGAGCTTTGCTCATCCTGCTTCTCCCGGAGGAGCTTGCTGCCCTTCATGCTCTGGTTGAAGAACCCCGCCAGCTTCCTCCCCCGCTCGATCAGGGAGCTAAGGGTGCCTTCTCCAATCCCCTTATCCCCCAAGCCCAGAGCATCCCTGACCACCAGGTGAAAGGTGTGTGCGACACAAGGGATTCTGTTGAAGCCCCCGTCATGGACTGCCTTTCATACATTTGCAGCGTTGCCCGTCACCACACACCCCTTGGTGAAGGCCACGCCTGGCATAACCCACTCCCCCACCATGGCGGCCAGGGCTAACTCCAGGTTCCTGGTGGTGTGGGGGCTGTCCATTACTTGTTCCTGAAGCAGGGCTTGCCTATACCCTGCTTCAGGACCCCTCTTGCCACTCCCCAAAGCTGCCTCCAGGTCCTGCCACCAGTGCACCGTCACTGCCAGGTAGGCGTGCTGCGCATTTCTACTGGACCACAGGTCTCTGGTGAAGTGTATGGTGGCACCCCCAGCCCCTGCCAGCTTCTCCCTCACCCGCTCCTTCAAAGCCATGTACAGGGCTGGCACCACATTCCGACTCAGGGTGGTGCGAGACGGCAGCTTAAAATGGGGGTCCAGGAACCCAATCAGTGTCTGGAAGCCCTGGTCCTCTACAATTGAGAAGACCTGCCCATCCAGCACAATCATTTTGCCAACAGCGGCCTGGCTTTCTCTTGATAGCCACGTCGTCTTCCAGCTGCCGATGGCCCTGGCAACTGCCCCCACCCCAGCTCCTCCATGGTGGATTGACGCTGCTGGCAAGGCTCCTGCTGCTGTTCTTCCACCCTGCTCCTGATGGTAGAGGCAGCAGTTGGTGCAGGACACTTGCCCACTGAAGGAGCTGGGCGACTGGCCGCTGCAGTCGGGAACCCACTGGCATCCACTTCGCCTGCCTTCCCACTTAGCAGCAGAGCGCTGTGGCATGACTTCAGGTGCCTCGCCATTGCAGTTGTCCCAAGGTTGGCGAGCACCTGCCCACGCTTCACCAGCTTATTGCACAAAGTGCACTGCACCTCTCTGGGATCATCTGCCCGCACCAGCTTAAAATGTTCCCAGACTGAGGATTCCCCCCCCCTCCTGCCTTCTGGCCTGCCCTGGGTGACGCACTACTGCCAGCGCTGCTGAGAGGGGAAGAACTTGGTGCCACTGGCGACACAGCTCTGGGAGGAGGCTCAGCCATTGGCTCAGCTACAGACATCTCCTCTGTGGCACTAGTGTCTGCCTCTGACTCACTGTCCGTGATCACGGTGATGTCCCATGAAGGGGAGTACTGGGACCCTGAGGCTAGACTGCCCATGCCCGCCATGCTGCTGGCACTCTCCCTGTACCCCCCTCTATAGCTGCTTCTGCTGCTGCTGCTACTCCTCTCCCTACTGCCATTGCCCGGGGATCGGGCCCTGTCTCTAGCAGCCGGGGTGGGATCCATCAGCTCTGGACTGCTGGGGATCGCCTCCACAATGGGGGACATTGGTGACCCTGGAGGAACATCAGAAGCAGCAGCACTGGCTCCTGCAGCCACAGCAGAGACAGCCACAGCCTCATGTACTGCAGGCCTTCCAGTGCCCTGCGTGGCAGTGGAGGGCACTGCCAGGAGATGATGCTGAGCCGCTGAAGCCTGTTGCCCTAAAGCAGGCCTGTGGAGTTTGGGGCGTGGTGATGTGCTCGGGCTGCTGCTGTTGCCCCTCCGTGGGCACGGCCCCTACCACCACCTCTCCCACGTGCCCCATTGCCTGTCTTACGGGCAGCAGACCAGCCTCTCCTACTTCCCTTCTCCATGTCTTCCAACTCAAACACACACAAAGATTTTATAATTTATTTATTTTTACTCAGATTTTTTATCTAATATTATATCTATTGCTACACTAAATCTAACTGCTATTACTATTCTAAAACCTATTGAACTAAATGGAATATCCTAATAACTAGGGATGGGAATTCCGGATCTACCGGTATCCGATAATGCCGGTATCGGGCGTACCGGCATTATCGGATTCGGCCCGGTAATCCGGCCCCCGGTACCGGATTTCGGTGTACCGGTTTTTTTTACATTGCAGCCATTTTTAAATGGCTGCAATGTCAAAAAAATTAAAGCCCCAGCAAAACTGTTTAAAAAAAAAAAAACCTCCCCGAGTCCAGGCTGCGCGGGTGGAAGGGGGGACACCCCCCACCCACCCTGCCCAGCCTGGCTTTTTGTTGTAAAAAAGAACAGAGTGAGACCCCGAGGCGAGCCCCCCCCCAGCACCAGCGGCCGCGGCGTCCCCGCAGCCACGGGTAAGTATGACTCGATCCCTGGGGGGGGTGGGGGTGTTTAACACCCCCACCCCCCCCAGGGATCACCCCTACACTCAGTGCACTTCCCGCTTGCCGCTTACCTTGGGGAGCTCCGGCGGCGGCGGGCGGTCCGGCGGCCTCAGCGCCGGCTGTGGCTGCCGGCGTCAGGCCGTTCTAGGCCTTCCGGTGCACTTCCGGGTT
>QEPC01009522.1:3889229-3920989 GCA_003113815.1 Sphenodon punctatus
GGGGGAGGAATTGTATTCCATTGATTTCAATGGGGACACAGTGCCCCATTGAAATCAATGGAATAAAACCGGTACCGGATACCGGATTTAATCCGAGAATCCGGTTCTTTGAGAACCGGAAAACCGGTAAATCCGGTATCCGGTAATTGCCCCGGGGTCCCATGCCTAGTAAATACATTGTACAGTCTCACATACTCTGCTCACTTACAACTTAGGCTCTATGCACCCACACTTTGCCGTAGTTTCTCAGCCCCAATCATCTTCCTCTTTGCAGGTTGGGGACAACACTGAAGCTGGGGACATGAGGGCGTGAACTGGCCCCTCACCCCCTCTGTTTCCTCTTTATGAAAGAGAGAACTTAGGAGTTCTGGCTCCCTCTCCTTCTCCCCCTCTAATCTACTTGGTCTCAGCCCAGTAACAGAGAACTCAGGACTCCTGGCTTCCAACCTCTCCACCCCACTCTAATCCAGTAGACTGCACTCCCTTCACAGGCAACTCAATAGTGCTCGTTCTGAGCCTGTTCTCCTCTCCCCTGCTCTCAGCCTTGTAACAGACAACCCAGGAGTCTTGGGTCCAAGTCACTTCTCTAACCCTGTAGCCCCCACTCCCCTCACAGGGAACCCCAAAGTCCTGGGAAATACAGTGTTTGTCTGTATGTGTCATATGGAACAGAAGTGTGTGACAAAACAGGAGAGGAAATGGAACAACAGGGAGGGAGGCTATTGGGAGTCAAAGGATAAGGAGTCAGCTATGGTAAATGGGTAAAACAACAGGACTCCTACTCCTGGTATCCCATCAGTCTTCTCAATCAGTTATTTCACTTAGGCCACTTTTAGACACGCGCAGCGAACGAACATGCTACATAAAATCACGCTGCATGTAAATATCCCACATGTGGGATTTAGGCGTGACATTTCACACATGAAAGCCAGTCACGCATTCTTTTAAAGCCATTAATTAAATACTTCGACATCGAGGTATTTAATTTGCGGCTTTAAAAGAATGTGCGACTGGTTTTAATGCACAAAATGTCATGTCTAAGTTCCACACATGGGATATGTACACGCAGTGTGATTTTATACAGTGTGTTCGCTGTGCACGTCTAAAAGCAGTCTCAGAACTTTGTTATTGTAACTATTTCTGATTCCTCCTGTCATTCCATCCACTTACTTAATCGTGCATCCTCGTTATATTTTTCCCTGTCATTCCAGCCATTCCCCTTACTGCATCTGGTGCCTTCCTCATCATTTCACACCCTCTTGCCTTCCCCATGTACTCCCAAAGATGCAACTGTGTTGTGTAATTTCACAATCACATCATTGGATGTTGGAATGACAATAGTATTTATTTAGAAATTGGCACTGCTGTTGCCTCCATAATGGCCATTTCCTTTTATTAATTTCAATGCATACTCAACTTAGTTTTAATGAAACATTTGTATACAACTCTACCCAGCTTCACAGTGCTCTGGGAGGGCAGTGGAGAGTAGTGGGTAAGAGGGACGGTTATGAGCCATTAGTCACCTGTTCCATTCTCCCCAACTGAAATGAAAGGATAGAGGGAAAGGAGGGGATGAGGGGCCAGCACACGCCCTCCTGTCCCCAGCTTCAGTGTTGCCCGCAACCTGCAAAGAGGAAGAGGATTGGGACTGAAAGATGAAGGCAAAGTATGGGTGCATGGTGGATATGGGCCTCTCTCTGCAGCCCATCCCCAGCCAAGTTGGCTCATGGCAGCACATCATCCAAGTACAGATCAGCTGGCTTCCCCCAGCCATTATCTCCTGACTGCAAAGGCACAAAAGCATGGAAGCTAAGCACAGCTTCTGCACCTGCTTGGCCAGGGCTTAATGGCTGAGAGCAGAAGTGGCAGCAACATCTTGGGGGAATGGGAGCCCAGGGAATGGGTAGGGTGGATTCCCCAATGCCCCAGACCCCCATGGAGGGCAGCCAAAGTGGCCAAGTCACTGCAGGATGGCTGGCTGGGGCGGCACAGGGTGGGGAAATTGTGGTCATGTGACCCCAATTCTGCCACCCGTCCACAAAATACCAGCCTTATGCCCAGGCCTAGTAGATGCCCTAAGTCCAGCCCTGCCTTGAATATTGTGTGCAGTTCTAGTTGCTAAAACTGAGGTTGGGGGTAGAGCAGAGGATCAGGGAGGCTGTGGGGGGCACGAACAAGTGCGAATTATTTGATGCCATTGATTACAAAGGAAAATCGGGCACCCAAATACAAACAAGATCATGACTATGTATGCGTACAGCTGCAACAAATCAGTAACAGTGCTGGAAACTTGCTAATTTCTTATTGAATTACTTCAGGGCAATAATTTTCCAAGCCTGCAACAGAGGGACAAGGATAGTGTACATTTCCACACACCATTGTGAAAGAGTGAGCATTTCATTGCAGCAGGCAGTTTGGGTGAATAATTTTCCACTGCCTGTAAACGTAATGACAAGAATAGCATCGACTTTACACACACCATTGTTAAAGAGCAAGTGTGTCATTAGTACCAGCTTGTTCATGCAACCATAAAAGCAACGGTTGAACTATTTGATTGTTTAATGCACTCCCCCCGAGAGTCAATGTTTCATGGCCAACTCTCTGTGGCACTTATTCAGCTGTAGTGAACTGCACTGTTTGACCCACCTCGGTCTTACAAGTATTGCAATACAAAGCAGGTCGCCCTGAAGTAGAGTGCCCCCTAGAAAACCAGAATTTTTGCCCAACTAGAATTAGTAGGCATCTACTACAGCTTCATCATAGTAATTAGGGGAGCTAATTCAGCCTCAGTACCTGCATGAATATGTACAGTGTCACTCGATGCCACAGGTAGCTACACCAACCCCCCCTACTCGATGTCACTGGAAGCCATCGCATACATTCTCTATGCCCATAACCTTGCAAATGAGGAAAAGAATGGTACCTTGACACGATACGGTTCAAACAAAAAAGGTCCCCTTTTAAACATTCCGAATGCAAATGTTTGTATGTTTGTATTTTTATGTACGGTTTGTTTGTGTGTCTATGTTCTGACATGGCTGGAGGGCTGGCTCAATAAATTAAAATACCATAGTGAATGCATCAACAAATTACCATAATCAAGGAAGATCCAGACAGGCTTGATGGCTAATCGGACACTAACTCTGAGCAGACTAGAGTTCCTGCGAGCGCTGAGCAGATTTGGTAATTGGGGGACGTTTCTAAGGCTGCTTTTAAACGAGGGGCACTGAAGCGCCTCCTGAACACCGCGTTAAAGCAAAGCCGCTGGAAGTGACGTTCTCCCTGTTGCCAGCGGCGGCGGCGGCTGGAGATACGGGGCTTTGGAGCGGCGCATTCTTAATACTTCAATTTTCAGACTTTTAGAACGCGCCGCTCCAAAGCCCCGTGTTGCCAGCCGCCGCCGCCAGCAACGGGGAGAACATCACTTCCGGTGGCTTTGCTTTAACACGGCGTTCAGGAGGCACTTCAGCGCCCGTCGTTTAAAAGCGGTGTCAGTCTTCCATTGGCAGCCCCCATAAGAGGGAATGCAGAAGTGGGGCAGTGGTGATCGGAACATCGTGTAACTGCATCCCAACACGCCTTGGACTAGTATGGGAATAACCAATGACTGAGAGCTTCATGGGGCACCAGAGAAAACTGAAAGTGAATTGCAAAATGAGATCAAGGGAATAGGTCACAGATCAAGGGGACTGCTCACTCATACAAGCACGAGTGTGCCTCTGAATTAAGGCGCAGCACAGTGTCCATTATAAAGCATGAATAGACTACCCCCTTTTTAAAAACAGAGATGATTTATGTTACCATATAATAGCAGGTTTAGAATTCCCATCATTCGAGTCAAAAGCTAGATATGAATGTTGCTCTGGCTGAGATGGCTTAATGCTCAGAACCTGTTTGAATACATAGTCCAAGCTGTGATTACTCCCATTCTTTACAGCACCTAACCAATCCCTGAAACAGCAAAGCATAGGAATACCAGGAATAAGCACCATCCCCTTTTAACTATAGAAAGGGGTCTGGAGATGCACCAGATAGGCTCGTTGGGACACTGTTTTAGGGTCCTGAATAGAGGTTTATTAACAAACACCTTTCCCTATAACATTCTACAGGCATTTGTATCTCCCACTATCTAAGCATCCAATCAGATCATCCCAGAGGCTGCTGGGTCCCCAGGATACTAGCTCTCCAACTGGGCACTGTCTCAGTGTGGCCCAAAGAGGAGGCATGGGAATCTTGTACACTCTAACTGAGGGGGAAACCTTCTTTCCCATGGGAATATTGGTAGGATGTGCATCTTAAAATGGGCAGGCACAGCGTAATTGGTCTAGTAGTCAAAGAAAGTAACCTGCAACTTTGTACTTTATGTAATTGATTCCCCAGGCAATTCATTCAGAATTCAGAATGCAGTGCAGCTAATAGCAGGCAATTCTTTATTGATCATCACATTGTTGTTTTATTTTATTTTAATTTTATTGTATTTATATGCCGCCCTCCATGCCTACGGCATCTCGGGGCAGCTTCCAGTACAGTATAAAACAATTTATCACACATATAAAATCAACAAAATCAACATTAAAACAGCTTTAACACCCCTCCCACCCACAAAAGTTTAGCCCACCCTCCCCTCCCTGCCTCCAAAGGCCTGGGAGAACAGCCATGTCTTACAGGCCCAACGGAAGGCCAACAGACTTGGGCCCAGCCGTGCTTCCTCTGGGAGGGAGTTCCACAACTGCGGCCCAGCCACCGAGAACGCCCTCTCCATTGTAGCCCCCCGCCTTACGCAGGGGACCTCCAAGAGGGCGCCCCCGGCGGACCGGAGGGTCTGTCCTGAGTCGCGGAGGGCGAGGCAGTTCCTGAGGTATCCAGGTCCAAGACCATATAGGGCCTTATAGATCAAAGTCAAAACCTTGAAGCTGGCTTGGCACATTACAGGCAGCCAGTGCAGTGTACGGGACACTGGTGTTATGTGCTCTTGTCAGTCCGTCCCTGTTAGGAGATGGGCCGCCGCATTCTGCACTAGCTGCAGCCTCCGGACCAGCATCAAGGGAAGCCCCAGGTAGAGCGTGCTACAGTAGTCCAGCCTCGAGGTGATGAAGGCATGGACCAAAGTGGCCAAGTTGGGTCTGGAGATGTACAGGCACAGTCTCCTCACCAGATACAGCTGGCAGAATGCTACCTTCACCACCATATCCACCTGCTGATCTAGACAGAGACCCACATCCAATAACACCCCCAGACTCCGAACCTGCTGGGCCATGGAGGGGCGCATCCCCGCCACAAGAGGGGGCAACACCTCCCCCTCTTGGCCTACCACCATCACCTCCGTCTTATCGGAATTTAGCTTCAGTCTGCTCTGCCATAACCAACTTGCCACAGCCTCCAAACACCGAGATAGCACGGAGATGGTGTCACGGACCCATGACAGATGGCAGGGCCTGGGTCGGCTGAAAAAGAGAGGTAAAGCTGGGTGTCATCCGCATATTGGTGGCAACGCACACCAAACCTTCTCACGATCTCCCCCAAGGGCTGCATATATATATTAAATAATGGATTGAACCTTGCGGAATGCCACAGTCCAGGGCCCAGGGGCTAGATGTTTCTGCTCCCAGGACAACCCGCTGGGTCCTTCCCGAGAGGAATGACTGGAACCAACCAAGGGTGGTCCCATCCAGACCCCCCAGGTCACACAACGGTCTCACAGCAGTCCATGGTCCACTGTATCAAATGCAGCCGAGATATCTAGCAGGACCAGTAGTGTCGAATGTCCTGCGTCCATCTCCCGGCGGAGATCATCCACCAATGCCACCAACGCCTTCTCCATACCATGACCGGGGTGAAACCCTGATTGAAACGGGTTGAAAAAACGGATTCTGTCTAGGTGAACCTGGAGCTGCAAGGCCACCACCCATTCAATAACCTTCCCTAAAACGGGAAGGTTAGAGATGGGTCAGTAACTGGCAAGTGCGTCCACATCCAAAGATGGCTTCTTCAACAGGGGGTGCACCACAGCCTCCTTGAGACCGGGACACAAACTCCCCTGCCGAAGGGACGCATTAACAACCCCCACTAGCATCGGCCCCAGTATCTCCCTGGAGGCTTTCACTAACCAAAGAGCCTCTTTTGCAGGGTCAACATGCCACCTTCTCGTCGAACACTGACACCAGAAACAGGTCACTTTAGGCAGGAGGATTCAAGGCTTCTCATTGTCCCAGTTATCTGGTATCTGCCTGCTGGTATCACGTGGAGTCTGAATCCTCCTTGTTCATGTATGCAGTAAGCATGCCCGAATGAATGTCTGGTGGGGCAAGGGCAATGGGATAGAAGCCGTGTTGCATGGCCCTCCATGACTTAATCTTAGGATGACCCACTGGGACAGGCATTACAACCCAGTGGTACCCAGTAGACTAGGGGTGTATACCTTCACCTGCCACTGGACAATTGGCCCTCGAGGCAGTTCACCCCAGGTAGCTGCCTGAAGCTCCAGATGCTGATGGCACTGTCTCACCCTCCATTGCCTACAGTGTTTGCCTACAGTGTATTGTTGTTTGCAAAGAGCTTCTTTTGCAGGGTCAATGTGCCACCTCCTCGCAGAACGCCGACACCAGGAACAGGTCATTTGGGGCAGGAAAACTCAAGGCTCCCCATTGCCCCAGTTATCTGGTATCTGCCTGCAGGTATCACCTGGAGTTTGAAGCCTCCTTGTTCATGTATGCAGTAAGCATGCCCGAGCAAATGTCTGGTGGGGAAAGGCCAATGGGATAGAAGCCATGTTGCACGGCCCTCCATGACTTAATCTTAGCTTGATGCACTGGGATGGGCATTGCAACCCAATGCTGCCCAGTAGGCCAGGGGCATTCACCTTAAACTGCCACTGGAAAATTGGCCCTTGAGACAGTTCACCCCAGCTAGCTACCCAACGCTCCATATGCTGATGGCACTGTCTCACGCACCATTGCCTACAGTGCTAATCTGGAAGTCCAGTCGTGGCTTCCTCTCTTACTGGAAAATTAAGCCTTGTGCACTGCGGAACAGGGCATTGAGTGGCTGTCTTCTGGGGCTAGTTGCAGGCCCAAGTGTGACACCCATGATGTGGCATTCCAGGGCATTCCAAGCTTCACTGCCAGATCCATGATTGCATGGATGGTGTACATCAGTTTACTCATGTTGTCCTGTTTATTTTTTAGGAACTGCTAAGCAGTGACATCGTAAGTGCTGGATGGTGGGCTCACAGGTGGTTATCCTTTGATCAGAAATGTATCTGTAAAATGTAGGTTCTCTATACTGTTTTACTCTACTTCTGAAGAAGTCTCTTGATGTTGTGACTAAACGTTTAGGGATCTCATAAGAAGCTTGAATGCATTGATTTTTTCTTTCTTTTGTTAACATTTGTCACCACTAGAAATGGATTTTTAGCTTTCACCTTGAAATGGACTTTTAGTTCTTATTTTGTATAGACAATCACCTGTGATTTGTACATTTACACGCTGCCACTGTCGTCTGTCTCTTGTATAAATATGTCAGGTACACATCACTGTCACTATGATTGCTTATAAAATTGGTGTGCTTATAAATTCTTGATTCTTCTATACACTTTGTTAACCTTGGGCTTTAACTAATTTCTAGAGCAGTCTCTTTTTTTGGTATTATAACTGGATGGTGGGCTCCAGCATGGTACCTCGGCTGAAGCTCCTAGAAGCGGGACAAGTGGGCACTAGCAGCAGCTCATGCCAACACACCATGGGACCTCTCAGATAGCAGCCCAATGCTAGTGCAGTCCAGCTGGGCAACATGTCAAGCCTAATGGTAAAGAATTGATCCTTGGCTTATCAAGTAAGGTGGGTGGTTAGCAGCATGTCCACTCCCCAACATGATGGTGGAGTTCGCAACCACAGGGAGAATATGGTGCCTGGACGTCTCCTTCCCAAACTGAGTGATTGGATAGCAAAAGGGCAAACAACATGTAGACACGTTTCCTCCCACTCTACTCAAGGGAGGGAGCGTATCAATAATGCAGGAAACTTGTTCTTTGTGCCTGGAATGTTACCGGCAAAGGTGACCAGCCTATGGTAACAGGCATTGAGTTATTCTTACGAAGGCTCAGGATACGTTCTGGCCAGTTGTAGGCTAATTCTGGGGATAGATGCAAAACCAGCTAAGCATGAACTGGCGGTTTGCTGTGGCAGGGGTCCAGCTAAAGTTAGAAAATTAATTTTGAATAGTTAAGCACTTGACAAAGACATCTCCTTATGAGATGGTGCTTAATTGCTGAATCAAGAGCAAACATGACCAGGTTCCGGCCATCTGACGAGGGGGATGGCCAAGTTCTGCACTGGAGGACATGGACTGTCCAGGGTGGAGGATGCCCTCCTCACCTGCTTCAAGGTCACTAGTAATAGAACATGCCTTTTCAACCCAGTCAGGCAGCCAGAGGGTAGAGTGACCTAAGTTATAGAGCATAGACTGACGGTGGCACATGAATGTCCATCAGGCTGTACGGAACTGTCGTTGTTTGCCTGATGTTACTGGTAATCCAACACACCTGCTCAAGCCACTGGGGGGTAGAGTTACCTGATTTGTAGACCACAAAGTGATGGCGGTACCTGAGTGTATGGGAGGCTGCCTGTAACTGCTGTTGGCTACATTGTATACTGGACCCAGGATTAGGCATGGCCCATCTCCAGATAACCTGAATTGGGCTGAATGAATTGGAATAAAGAGTGCGGCCGATAAATCCCAATTACATGTGCTTGTCTTCTTCTGGGCTGTGGGACAACGCATTGTATAAGCAGGCAGCATTATTCCTCCCACCTCCATTCCCAGCTCTGCTACTGCACAAGGGTTATTTGAAGACAGAAACCCCCTATAAAGACCTCTTAAAACTCGAGACAGTTGCAACCTGATCCCCACAGGCTGCATTATGTTGTCAATGCTATCAGGCTGTTCAGAGAATTAAACTTACTATTTCTGTTTTATTGGGTATATTGTTGGGGACTTTTTATGTATTTATTTATTTTACTAACAACTGACTTCTTTGCTTTTTATTTCATTCTAGAAGGAAGCATGTGCATTAGCCCTAGAACAGATTATGCAGCAAACAGTAATGCAAGAGAGTAAAAAGGTTAATAACTTCAGCAGGAGCTATCATTTCATCAATAGGAGAACTACTCGATGACCCTGTATTGGAGTGAACTCAGCATAATCAATTAACTTTGTCAAGTAAACAGATCTGTCCCTTTGGCTGCTGTGAAACTTGATATTTCTTCCTGTCCTCACTGACACTGTGAATGGAGAAATAATATACCCTGGAATTATACCAGCTCTGACAAGGGACCCAAAGCTATTGAAAAACTGTCTGACCAAAATGTCTATCATTCGCAACCAAAGTTTTTATCTTCTAACACAAAAAAGATCTACACAGCTGCTGTATACTACATCAGAAAAGCTAGCTTTAAATCAAATCACATATTTTTTCTCTTTTGATGAATAAGATGCAAAACAGATAACAACTGCGGTAAAATAACTACATGAGAGATAAATGATTGTTTATGTCACTGTTTTGACATTTATTTTCTTAATGCAGTTACTATGTAAAAGTAATCTCAATGCAATTGTTTTGATACAGATTGGCATGCTTAGTGATACAATATTATATTGAGAAAGAAAGAAAGAAAGAAAGAAAGAAAGAAAGAAAAGGGAGCAAGAAAAGGGAGCAAGAAAAGGGAGAGAAGGATGTGGAAAACATTCTGTATAATTAGCAGCCTTAATTAAAGACACAGGCTAACATTTCAGCTCTTAAGGTTGTGCAGAAGGCACCCCATTTGTTTTCATTTTAGTTTTTTATTCTGTTTACAAAAACCCTATTGTTTTTCTATTTGTTTGCTTTTTATTAAAAAATACCTTAATTTTTTTTTTTTTTAAAATCACTGCACACGTGCAAACTGGCTACTGGATCATTCTGCACATGTACAGTCTGGATGTCCTTTTCCAAAAATGGCACCAGTGCTATTTTGGAAAAGGGTGCATATACAGGGAATGGTCCAGCAGTCATTTAGCACATACACAATGATTTTTTTGTAAGTAAAAAATGTTTTTTTTAAATGAAAAAAAATCACTTGAGTATGCATAAAATGGCCACCGGGGCCATTCTGTGCATGCAAACCCTTTTCAAAAATAGCACCAGCAGCATTGATATCATTTTGGAAAAAGGGTGTGCATGCACAGAACAGCCCTGGCAGCCATTTGCGCATGCGCAGGGTTTTTAAAAAAATTATTTTTTATTTTTCAATGAAAATTGATGAAAGCAAATGACAATCGTTTGCTAATTCATCCATTTTCATAACATTGGTTACAAACACGAGTGAGGCTCCATTTGGGTTTGTAACTAATAGAAAACATTCCGAACGCACACCCCTATCAGCTGTAGCACTGGCTCAACAAACCCCCTATGGCTAGCACTTAGATACTTTTGCATTCTGATTAGAATTGCGTAAATCCAGAAATAGCCACATGAATTAACAGTGTGAGGAGAAGAGACAAACATTTCTCCATTATATGCCACATACTTATGTGTGATGACACATCCATTTTGTGCTTTTAGTAATCTGCAAAGCAGACATCCGCAGCAGAATGAACAATTTTCATTTCTTTTCCCAGTGTACCTGCCCTTATAATTGATCAATAAATAAAATCACCCACGGAATTGATTAAAACACAAAATATTTCTCCTAAACTGTCTAACTCATGGATACCCAGTTCCAAACCATCACTGGATTGTGTTTTGCCAAATTAACCCTAATTGAGGACATTTGATAAAACCAAATCACACCATCTTTGGCCCATTAATACTTTGAAATGAGAAAGGCCAAAATCAAAATGATGCATGCGAAACTCCTCAGACTTCACCTGAAATGAAACCAGAGTCAAAACCTTTCAACTTTGTACATAGCCATTCTCTTCTACTCTCCTCCCTGATCTGGAATATCATCTTTCATTAAAAATAACACTTCATTATGATGTAACTCAAGTTCTGTTAAGAGGCTGCAGAAGCAAACCCAAGATGGGCTGGCATAAGTCCCTACAGGGGTGCAGCCTCCAAGGTACAAGCTGGAAGTGGGCGCCCATCTTCATCCAGGGACCAAGATAGCCTAGGTGTCAGGGCCCACAAGGCTCATAACGGGCCTTTTGGCTCTGGGGTAGGTGCTTTGCCCAGTGAGCCATCTGGGAGCAGCTAAGAGCTTCAGTCTGGGTATACAAATCCCCTGTGCTTGGCAGCAGTCTAGTCCACAGAGTTCCTGATTGGTTAGATGTGACCTTCACAGGGATTGGCTGATGGAAGATATTTAATTTCCAGGTCTTTCCCTTGAGTTTGCTGGTTCAAACTGTAAGGCACTGAGTCATGGGCAGCGGTTCAGGGCCTGATTAAATCCTGTCAGGACCAGGCCTGACACCAAGGTCCTCAGAGCAAAAGGAAAGTAGGCAAGCAGGAGGTAGTGTAGCCAGGAGTGTAGGAACTGGAGGACTGATGAGGCTAAAAGGTAGCAAAGACTGGAGTGCAGGAACTAGGGAGTAGTGAAGTTGGAATTGGAAAGTAGAATTGGAGAGCAGGAAATGAAGAGCAGTGAAGCTAGAAGGTAGCAACATAAGTACTGTTCTAGAATTGGTTCTAAAATTCTAAAATGACCTGGCCCATTGTACTAGGACTAATGTGTTGACTAGGACTAATGCACTAGGACTAATGTACTAGGACTAATGCAGCAGAATTCAGTCCAGGCAAGAGCTCCATAACTTCATGTGACCAAAGCTGGGGCCTAAAAGGCTGAGAAAGCCCAGTTAGCTTCAGACCAGCAGAAGCTGAGCAGAGTTGAGTGGGAGGCAGCACTGTGCCACCAGGGCTGGCTGACTTGAGGCTAGGTGCTGAAATGGAGATTCTGACTGGATTTTATATCTGAAGGAATTTCTTGTTCTGATCCAAGACTGGTGGAACATGGACCAGTCTTGATCCAGTATGAGTCCTGTGAGAGATCTGGGACAAAAGCTCTGGTTCCCTGCTCCTTGACCATAGTGCCATTTTGTGCACACACTGTGAATGAAAAAAAAACCTTCTGTGAAGTAGGAGTGTGCATGTCGTTTTCGTTATTATAATAACGATAATGAAAATTGACATTTTCATTACCGTTATTGCAATAATAAAAACGACAAATAATAATAATGAAAATAGAAATGAAAACAACTTTTTGTTTTTGAAGTAAAAGGAAGAAACTGAAAAACATATTTCTGGCTATAACTTTTTTGTTTCTTATTCAATTATGATGAAACTTGGAAAGATTGTATCCCCAATGGAGGGCACTATTTTTACCTATATTCAAAATGATTAGATAAAGAAAACCTATTTTATAAACACTTGAATGTTGTGTATTTAATAAAAGCTCCAGACACATTCATGACTATAAAAATCTTTATCATCCATTCATTTTGCATGAATCCTGTCAATTATGTCCCTCCATAAGATTAACATTCCTGCCAATTTTCAGAAAGATTGGATAAACGGTCCTGATTTTATAAGACATTAACTCGAAAATACATTTCCAGCTGTAGCATTTTTATATTCCATTCTGTTTACAAGACATTTGGCAGAAATATATCACATACCTTCCCCGTCATCTCTGCCAAACTACCATTCTGTCTAGGTCTAGGTCTTCTGTCTACCATCTCTGCCACACTTCCATTCTGTTTTCACATCCAGGCTGGCATCACAATCACATTCTGCAGCACTGTGACAGAGGACATGAGAGAATCTCTATTGGCTCTTTTCTAAACAGATGCTTCCGACTTCCCAGTAACAAGTGGGGGAGAGATGTTGGGATGATCACTGCACAGAATGAGGATATTTGGTTGACATTTCTGCTGGCCAATTGGCATCACAAACCAATCTTATACCACAGTGACATGTAAGAGAATCCCTGGCATAGGCTCCTTCTCTGCATGTGATGTGCAGACATATACAATTGGGACCCTTTATCACATCTTTCTGATATTTGGCAGAGATGATCGTGGAGGTGTGATATATAGCTCTACCAAATGTTATGTACAGTGGTTAGACAACAAAGTTGTTACAGTCAGACATACATTTATAAGTTAATTGCTTATACCACCAGGACCCTTTATACAATCCTTCTGAAAGTTGGCAGAGACAGTAAATATGGGAAGGAGTATAAACTTGCCAAGTTTCGTCTATATTAAATGTGAGGTAAAGAAGTTACAGCTAAGAATGTATATGAAGACTTTTGCAAAATAATATAATTCAACTGCTTATAAAATTGGATTCCTTGGTACACTTAATGCCTTCCATTGAAGGTATAATCACTCCAAGTTTCAGACAAATATAATGAAAAGCAAAAAAGATTCAGCCAAACATGTGTTTTCCATTGAAACCAATAAAAAGCAAAAATGAAAGCAAATACGAAAACAAACATTTGATATTTATGAAAACGAAAATGACAGATTTCAATAACAAAAACAACATGGGCCCTTGGGGCACACTTCTACTGTGCATATGCAGATCTTTTGTCCATTGGATCTGCAACAAATGGCATCACTCATGAGAAGGGAGAACCAGAGCCTGCTCCAGCTCCTCCTCCCCCAATTGGAACAGATTAGAGGAGATTTGGTGTGAAGTGTTTGTCACGGAGGACCATAGCGTTTGCTGCACCAGATCTCCACAGGTTGTTCCATCTACACTAGACCTGAAAGAAAAAATCTCGGCAAGTGCTGCTTCCGATGGAAGCGGGGCATTTGCCGAGATTCATGCAATGTGGAAACGTACCAGCTTTCCTACTGTTTTCACCATTTCCCGTTACTTTTCACAAGTTGAACAGGGCTGCCATGCGCCAGTTCCAAGCCCCGTGTGTGCCCCCCACACACACCCAGGGGCTATGGAGATGAAAACTTGCCAGCTAAGCACCAAGGAAGTGCTGGAAATTGCCATTAAGTGCTGTAAAACTGCTGTAAAACTGTGGTACAGTTCCCAGAAAGTGACAAAAAAATGTCCACAGAAGTGATGAAAAGTCTTGAAAAGTGATGCAAAATCCCGGAAAATGACAAATATTATGAAAAAAGTGGTAGAAGCACAGAACCACCAGAAACTGATAAAGTGCCGATGGACACTCACAAGCATTTCTGAAAGGTTGTTATGCCCTTTCAGAATGGGAACATTTGCTCTCGTTTCAGCCCTAATCTCCACAGAAAATCTTGGAGTAGGTTTCTTTCAGTCCAAGGACAAGCTGAGGAAGCCAGAGTGCTGAGCCAGGGGAGGATACAGAGAAGCATGGCTGGCAGTCTAGCATGAGAGTAAGCATGTGGGGAGAGTGGGAGTTGCGTCCCCCAAAATCTTCTCTCCCTCTAATTCCAGGAAGACAGGGACAGAGCTTATGTGGTCAGCAGCCCCCACAAATTTAGCACAAAGTTTGGGCTCCCATGAAGCTCCTATGTCTGCACTGTAAGAAAGAAAGAAAAATATAGCTCTTCACTAAAATGCAGCCACTTCTAGTGTGGAACCCAGCAGGCATTTAAGATTTTATGAAGCTGAAGTGGAATTTAGGCAGACAAAATATAATTACTTACACCAGTATTTAGCTACACCACCAAGGCTTACAGCCCTGAGTAAAAGGCAAGTGTTTCTTTGACGGACATATGTTTTACGTCTAAAAGTAATGAATCAGTTGAAAGGCAAAGTTGAAGCCACAAGGGAAAGGCAGGCAGCTAGTTTGCTTTCTTTAAGGCTTTTATGAAACCTCTTTAAGTTCTTTCTGGATTTATTGTGTGTTTTATGGAGTCAACAACTACTACAAATGGGAAACCAAGGAGGCTGTGTCCATTTAAGAATGCTGCACAACCTAATTTCTGTCCTGTCAAAATTTATGAACAGATCAAGGAGGACCTCTAAATATAGAACTCTAGGGACCAGATTGTGACACTTTTCACAATGAGGAGTAATTTGCTTCGTTCACTTCAATGAGACTGCTCTTGGTGCAAGATACTAGTCACTATGGTCATGATCTACAAACCACTTGCTCCCTAGCTATAACCCTCAGAGATTTGTATGATGAAGGGTATCACAATCTGGCTCTAGTCAAGGAACATGTGGTTGCTCCCTGTAATAGTGTGTGGCTGCTGGGGTAAGTCTTCCCAGAATCCACACCCCTACTGAAACCAGCCCAAGCAGGATTGTATTCACCATATCAGCCCTTCACTATACACAGTCCATTTAAGTGAGGTCTCTTCCTCTGGATAGGCACACTATAACCAGGTAGCCCCCCACATATAGTCCCTCAAGATACCTTTAGTGACTCAGGCCACCCTGGCCAGGCACAGTCTTTCCTGCAGTCACCAGCCAGGTAGCCAGGTATGGGCAGAGCCTTCCCTTGCTCCTCCTCATCCACACCCATCTCACAGGCTCCACCTTTCAACTTCTGGGGGTATTTTCAAATGTGACAGTGCATGGTGCCCTGATGTCCTATGAGGCCACCACATGCCTCTGGAACAGCCCCAGCCACAGACCAGGGTTGGATAGAGCAGGCCATCACACATAATTGCCCGCTTTACCCTGTCCAGAGATAGCTTCCCCAGGCCATGGCAGCGCTTAGCCCAGACTGTGACTCAACGATGGGTCCAAGTACCAGCCCAGGCTAAAAACTGCCATGGCCTGTGGACAGTCCTCATCCAGCCCAGTGTAACATCTGGTGGGCAGGATCAAACATGATGACACCACGTGTGGCCACATGGGTCAAAGCTTGGCTACCCATGTACTGTCATGTCTGAAAATACCCTGGGCTGGCTCAGCCACAGTCCAGCTGGCCCCACTCAGGCCCTTGGTTGCCCAGTTCTGGAGGCTAGCCAAGTTGAGGTGTATTAAGGTGCTATATACCATGTTGCCTCAGTGCCTCTGCCTTCCAAGCTCGTGCTAATCCTCCTTAAAGGACCAGGGTCATGCACTCAGCCTGGCCCTGTTATACTCTCTCTTCCCCAAATGGTGGGAAGTTTTGAGGCAGGCATCTCAGGGTTAGTTTCATTCCTTCTGAGGAGAGAGAGACTGGAGTGTGTTTGTGTATAAAATCTATTTATTTAAAGACTTACAGGCTGAATAAAAGTTGATGGGAAGTAAAGCAGTCACCTGCAGTGCTCCCCCAAAGTCCAGCAGTACAATACTCCTTCCAAACTGCCTCTGCCTCTCAGTCTGAAGCTTTTCCCCAAAGGTCTTCCTGCAGCTCTGCCTAGCCCAAAACTGCATCAAGAGCTTTAACCATCTCCGACTATTGTCTCTTAACATCTCCTTAGCAAAGAGCTGAATGGGCTCTGGACTGGTTTCACCCTCTAGCCAGATGTAGCCATAACCCTGTACCCACACACAACTCACCACGGCAGGGGTGAATGAAAAGTAACATCTGAAGGGAAAACCCCGGTCGCGGTGGAAGGAAATTACCACAGGCCGTGGTGACGGCACACAGCGTCACTGCTAGGCAACAAGCGGCACACAGAGGGATATTTAAAGGGCAGACAGCAGTAGGGGAATGTGGTGGAGCAGTCGATAGTGGTGGAGCAGTTGATAGAGAGGAGGATGGAGGAAACCGAGCGGAGGATGGAACGAGAGGGCAAGGAGGAGGTGCAGCAGCAGCAGCAACAGCAGCAGGAGGGGGAACCCGGCCCAGCGGGGGACACCCAGCAGCACACGGGGCCACCCCGGAAGAAGGTAGGGGGTGCAGCTGGGAGCGGGTGGGTTAGAGCAGGGGAGAGGATGGGCTCGGGAGGCAGGGAGGGACCACAGCCACCAGGAGCCCACCCAACAGCCCCCATTGTTCCCCCAAACAGACCAGCAAGAGGGCAGGTGCTCCAGAGGAAGCTGAGGCCAGAGGGAACTAGGGCCAGGCGGGGGCAGCCACAGAGGAGGAAGAGGCAGCAGAGGGGCTGGCACCCAGGTGGTGGTACCAAAGGGGGGGTCAGTGGGGCCTCCAGGAGACCCATGACCTCATAGCCATCTGGACAACACCCGAGATGCAGGGCGAGTTGGCAGTCAATGCCAGGAATGAACAGATGTTCACCCAGATAGCCATGGAGATGGGGGAGGCTGGATATGACAGAACGCCCACACAGTGCAGGACAAAAATAAAGGAACTGAAAATGGGGTTCAAGAACATAGTGGACAACAACCGGCACTCTGGACAGGCAACACGTGCCTCCCCCTACATGGATGCGCTGAGCCGGGTACTGCACCACAAGGACTCCATAGTGGCCCGGTGCCCGGTAGGAGGGGGTGCCCGGTAGGAGGGGGCACCCAGGAGGAGCAGCCCCCGGAGGAGGAGCCCCCCCTTGCAGCCGGAGATCCCCGAGCAAGCCCCGGCACAGGGCACGGACAACACGGAGGAGATGCCAGGGACCTCAGGCACACACGGCTGATGCACCCCCAGCCCTACCTCCAGCAAGGGCACACACGCCCCAGCAGACTCCAAGGAGCAGGAGGAGGAGACCATCACCCTGACCCTCACGGACTACCAACCCGGAGACCAGGCGGACAGCAGTCCCAGCGATCGCCCAGCCTCGGAGGGAACGGACACTGAGGGAGCAGGTAAGGGCAGGGCAGGGCACATGCACGTTCCCCAATTGGAGGGGGGGCCAAAGCAGTGGAAGGAGATGGATGCCATCTGTCCCCCACAGCCCCAAAAGCAGGAATGGGGCACGGACAGAGGGAGCGGCACGGGAGCCGGGTGGTGCCCATGCCAGGGGGAAGGAGTGTGCAGAGCACGGAGATGGGAGGGTGGGCTGGGGAACGGCACCCCACATGATGAACTGGCCACTATATCGCTCCACAGAGCCACATCGAGCACAGGAGGGCCGTGGCCAGGGGCCACCAGTTCCGCCGGCCCAGAGGATGTGGGAGCCCCGAGCGCAGGCATGCAGGCGGAGGGAGGACCTCGTGCAGGAGCTAGTGGCAACCAGCACACGCCAGATGGAGGAGATGCTGGCGGCTGTCAACTGGCTGGAGGAGGGGACAATGAGGGTACTGCAACAGGTGGAGGGGAGGGACCAGGCGCTGGTGGCAGAGATGAGGAAGGACCGGTGGCTGCTGAGGCGGGACATGAACTAACAACTGGTGTCACTCCAGGGCCACTCGGACCGGCAGGACCAGCAGGCTGTGAAGCATGGACGGAAGCTGGACTGCTCACTCAAGCAGGGCACATCCCTCCTCCTGCAGGCAGGGACCCTGAGTGCCTTCATCATGGCAGCAGCCCCACTGGGTGCCATGCCAGTGCCTGGACATGTGTCCCCTCCACCCCCACCGGCCGTACCACAGGCCCTGCCTGCGCAGCCACCCCCAGCACCCCAACAGCATCCGGGACCGCGGATCCCCCACATCTGCGATGCTAGCAGCCGGTCTGCCAGGCCCCAATATAGCAGCAGGCGACGCAGGGGGGGAGGAGGAGCAGGGACCCCTCAGGGGTATTGGACAGGGGATAGGGGCAGGCCTCCTGGGCCAGGTGGCTGACAGCACCTCCTCCTCCACCTCAGACGAGGGGGGGTCGGTAGCCTTGGTCATCCCGGTTGCCCGGGAGAGGGGCCAGCCAAGGGGCACCAGGGGAAGGGCGAGGGGCAGGGCCGCATAGGGGATGGGGAAGGGAGGGGGCACCCAGCACCACTGAGAGGGGTGGAAGGGGGGATGGGCACAAGGGCACATGGGTGTAACGGGGTATTGGGCGGGACTGGGGGAGCACAATAAAATGTCGGTGGCACACCTACATCTGTCTGAGTGCTTTATTTCATGCAGGTACAGGGCTACAGCAGCATCAGTGTGACTGCGGTCATGGTGCATGTCCGGTTGGGAGGTTCCAGGCAACAGGGGCCTCAGGGACAGGCCAGGTGCTCAACGTGATGAGCCAGCACTGCCCTGATGAACTTGGTATAGCGGTACTCACGGGGGTTGGACATGTCAGCACACAGCAGTATGGGGCCAGGCAGGTAGCGGGAGGGGGGGTTCTCCAGAGCGGCCCTGTCGGACTCACATATGTTGTGGAGGACACAGAAGGCTCCAGTGACAAGGGAGGAGGTCTCCACTGTATACTCCAGCTGGCCGACTAGACATTGCCAATGCTGCTTGGGGGCACCGAAGGACCTCTCGACCACTGTGCGAGCTGTGCTGAGGTGGGTGTTGTACTGCTGCTGAGCTGGGGTGATGGGCACTGGGAATGCCTTCATCAGCCATCGCTTCAAGGGAGATGCCGGGTTGCCAATGATGCATGGGGGCATCATCACCCCCTCTATCCGGGTCATTTGCATGTCTGTGAAGTCCCCCCTGTGGGTGAACAGCGGGGAGATGTGGGCGAACATGTGGGCGAACAGCAGGGAGATGGTGAGGATGCGTGCGTCGTGGCTGCGGCCCGAGTGCCCGGTGAATATGTCCGTGAAGCATGCTCAATGGCCCACCAGGCCCTGGAGCTGCAGCGAGTGGTACCCATGCCGGTTTATGTACTCGGCCGCATCGTCATCTGGGGGCCGCAGCATCGCTATATGGGTGCCATCGATTGCCCCCAGGCAATTGGGAAGCCCAGGTCCCGGAAACCCACCATAACGGTGTCCTGATCAACCAGCTGGATAATGCGCTCCAAGAGCACCCCCTCCACAGCCTCGCAGAAGTCCTGCACCAGGCACGCCACCGTTGTGAGCCCCACCCCAAAGTGCTGGGCAATGGACTGGCAGGAGTCCAGGGTGACCAAGGCCCACACAGCGATGGCGACCCACCGTGGCACAGGGATGGGGTCCCTCATGTCGGTCCTCAGGGGCTTGAGCCACTTCTGCAGCCGCTCTGCCAGGCGCATGAGGGTGCGCCTGTCCATTTGGTAGTGTCTGACCCAGGTGACATTGTCCCAACATGCCAGCACCCTCTGCCACCACTGGTGAGCCCTCGGCAAGGCCCACATGCACCTCTGAATGGGTATGGAAAGCTGCAGCGCTAGGTACCTGGCAGCCCTCTCCCATGCGCTCCTGGACAGCATACCCCTGATGCCGGCTGGTAGGTTGTTGGCTCATAGCAGCGGCCTGCTGTAGGCCAGTCCGAGCCGCCGTGCCGTCCCCAGGGCTAGGAGCTGTCGGGCCCTGCTAGCTGTGTGACGGGTGTGCACCCCCACCCTGGCCATGTACCACTGCTCTGCGTGCATCCCATCCAGCTCCTCTGTGATGAGCCTCAGCAGTGCCACGTGCTCCCGGAACCACCCCGCAACTGCCTGTAGCGGGGCTATGCGAGCTCCCAGCTGGACGCGATCCATCCCTGCGGGTGTGGCCGCTCCATTGGTCGGGGTCATGGCTGGGGAAACGTGCGCTCGCTTCTGCCCCTGAACACGCACCTGTGCCGCATATAAGCAAGCTTCCCCTCCCCCATGAGCCTATGGGTGAACACCGGTGGTCTCACATCCCCTGTCCGTTGGGCCAGCAGCCCAGGAGCACCATCTTCTGCATGGGGTGTCAGCCGGTGGTGGTGGCGAGGGGGGGATTGCCCTGGGGCCCCGCTGTGCTCCCTCCGGTGCTGGCTGAGGTCCCTCATAGGGGGTACCCTGTGCGTCCCCCTGGGCCACTGCTTCTCCCTGTGCATGCATGTGCTGTTGTTTCTATCCCCTCTTGCAGGTGTGTTTGCATGGGGCTGTCCGGCCTTGAATGCCAGCAGTTGTGCAGTGCCCACTCCCTTCGCATCCCTCCACAGCGGCCCCATTGTTCCTGTCTTGCTGTTATCCATCGGCCTTGGCAGACCCTGTATGCCTGTCCGTCCCCCCAGCCACGCATCCCATGCTGCCTCCACGGCCGCTGCGGCTCAGACCCTCCGAGAGCTGTACCATGGCAGCTGCATCTCAGCCCGAGGTCTCGCTCGGAGGCTCCGGGGGCTCTGTCCGTGCCTGGACCGCCCGGGAGAGCATGGCCCTTTGCAACCTGTGGCGCTCGCCCATCATTCAGCGCTGCCTACGCTCCTTCCCCACCCAGCCGGATGCCTATCGGTGCCTGAGCTTTGGTATGCTGCACTTTGGCCATGTCGCAACCGCTGGCGACTGCTGCATGCACTGTGAGGAGCTGAGGCTCGCCCCCTTCCCTGAGGGGCGCGTACTGGACACGATGGGGAGCTTTGCGGCATGGAGTACTGCTGAGACGGTCTCTGCTCTGTGTGTGTGTGCCTTCCTGGGATATGTGACCTGCCTGTGTGAGGGTGGCCCTGCCCTGGCCGTGTCCTACTTCATCAGCATGCAGGGTGCCCTTGGGTATCCACGCTCCCACGGGGCTGCCTACTACCATCTGCTGGAGCTGTCCCACCTGCCCTGGCTCCCTGCTGATAATTATGGCTTGCCCCCCGGGCCAGAGCTGGTGGCCCTGTCGGAGGTGTGCAGCCGCTCTGATGTGCAAATCGGGATGGGCTCTACGGATCCCTTTGAGACCTTCTACCTGATCTGTTTCCACATGGCTGGCTGTGGCTTCTGCTGGGGACTGTGCAATGGCCCCGCTATGTGCACCTGCTGTCGTTATCACCCCCTCCACCCGATGGGAGCCCCTGCAGCTGGGTGTAGGGCGCGCTGGGCCCATCTGACATCCGCCTGCCTCCTCAGTGCCTTCCTTCCGTCTGTGGCCTGGGTGCTCGTGCCAATGCCTGCTGCCTCCTTGGGATGGCTGGAGCCCCTGTGACCCATCTCTGCCCTCCTGCCTGTCGCTGTCTCACCTGGGACCTGCGACCGCTGCCCCGGAACCCTCCATGTTGCCTCCTGTGGACGTGTCGCTAACAGCCCTCAGTCTCCGTGAGCTGCCTCCCCCACAGCTGCACCCTGCTCTCCTGCACCTGGCCTGGGGGCTCCTGTTCCGTGGGGCTGAGGCTGCTCCCCTGCCTTGGTGGCCCTCAACCGTGGTGTGGTCTGGCCTTCGACCGGCCCCCTGGCTGCCTTGGAGACTGTGTCTGGGGGCCCCCCGTGCCCTTCCTCCCCCGTGCAGGCAGGGGGGGACTTTCCGTGCCTTCATCCAGTGCCTCCCCTCACACACTGGGTGTGCTTCTCCATGGGACCCTGGCTCCATGGCGGGCCGTTGTGCCGGTTCCCCCCTTCCCAGACTGGGCCCTGTGCCCCCCTTGCTGCTGCCACTTCTCCCATGCCCTGTCTCCACGCGCTCCCATGCTGTATGCCTGTGCGCCAGGCCAGGGCCGCTTGTGTCCTCAATAAATGCCTGGTGTGCTTCACTGTACCTTGTGCTGCCTCCTGTCTCCTTGGGCTGCTGGGTCCCCCTTCCCCTTGACTGCTGGGCTCCTGCCCCCTCCCCCTCCTGCTGGGCTGGCTGTNTGCCTCCTGTGGACGTGTCGCTAACAGCCCTCAGTCTCCGTGAGCTGCCTCCCCCTTGACTGCTGGGCTCCTGCCCCCTCCCCCTCCTGCTGGGCTGGCTGTGCCAGCCCCTCCCCGCCCCCCCTCCTCACGTGTGTCTGACCGGACACGGTTCCCTGTCCCACCCTGGTGTGTGCCTCCCTCTGCCCCCACGCTCTGCTCCCCTTTGTTGTATGGGTGTGCTGCTTCGTTTGTGTATGTGTGCTTCTCGTTTTGAAGTGCGCATGCCTTCCGTGCAGCCGCTGTTTGCGAGCGTTGCTCGTGCTGCTGCTCCTTCCTCCCCCTCCCTTTGTGTTTCCCTTCCCTGGGCGGTGGGGCCCTCAGCCGTCTGTGGCTTCGTTTGCCCTCAGGCGGCCATGTTTGCGTCCACATGACCCTGGTGCCTTGTGGGGCTCCCACTGCAGTTCTCGCCACTGTGTCATGTCTGTTGGGGTCCCCCGGCCCGTGTTCTCTCTGGTTGGCCCCGGGCGGTAGTGCCACCCCTGTCACGTCAGTTGGGGCCGCGCGTCTCACCACGGCCTGCGGTGAAGCCATTCACCCCGGGGTGGGATTCATTGTGGTGAATTTAACCGCGTAACGTCTGAAATCATGCTCAGTGTCAGATTTCAAGGAGGGGCGAGGGTGGGAGGGCACAAACACTCACCATTTAGGCATAACAAAACCAATGCATACATCCATGCAGACTCTCCTTTAATATACTGCAAAGGTCTCTAACTGGCTATTTAAAAGGCATTTTTATTATTATTTGGATTTCTAACCAAATAAGGATTTCTAACCAAATATTTGGATTTCTTACCTACCCTGAGCCCCAAAGGCTCAGGGTAGGTAGCAATATTAGACAGACAGACAAGACAGACAGATTATTTCTGTCCTGCCCTATCCCAATGGCTCTAGGTTGGCCAGATATGTAGCTTACAGTGCTACACTGGAGCCAATGCAGCCCTGCTACCTGTATTTTTCATAAGTGTCTTCTGAAATCTGCATATCTGCCCACCCTAAATGGCTCCGATTGGGTTACAACAATTATAAATACATAAATAAAAAACAATTAAAATCCCCTATTCCTAAAATCCATAGATAGATGGCCTCATCTGCTCTCACATTGACCCTCTCTCTGTATTCAGCGTTCAACTGCCCAGGCCATCCGCCTTACCCACCACCTTGCCCACCACTTTGATTATTCAATCCCCTCTTCTTCCTCTACTTACTTCCTCTCCCTCTTCACATCCACCACAAATTCCTGGTCTTCATCTTCAAGGGTCTACATGGCCTTACGCCTCCCTATCTTTCAGCCCTTATCTCCCGTTCTGCTCCCAACCAGGAAATTCTGCTCCCAACCAGGGGTGAGCAACAGGGACCCATGTCATCTTTTGTTTTCATTTTTTTGTTTTCATTATTAAAAACTGTTGTTTTTGTTTTTGTTATTAACAACATTTTGTTGTTAATTATTGGTGTCATTTTATTTATTTATTTAATTTATTTTGCTGCTCTTTTACCCCACGCCCTCCCACTCACAGAGCAGCTTGGGGTTTTAGATTCCAATATCCCAATTTTTGATTTCTATGTTGATTCTGAAATGTTCATTTTCAGTTTCATATATATATGAAGCATAATATAATATGGACAGGTGGAGCCAGACAAGGGAAGGGAAAAGGAAAACACGATGAGGTATACATCTAATCTATATCTATATATGTACAGGGGGACATAGACAGGGGAAGGGGAAAGGGAAAATGTAAAGGGTAGGGATGGGACTCTGGGCACAATTTCTGTTTCAGTCAATTTTGGTTTCGGTTCTCATGAATTTCGGTTCTTTTTCAGTTTCGGTACTATCAGATGTTTTGCAATGATTTTTGGTACCAGATTTTTAACATTGCGTTTTTTTAATGTGGAACAAACCGCAATGTTAAAAATCCAGTACAAAACTCAATGAAAAAGATCCATTAGTACCGAAACTGAAAAAGAACCAAAATTTTGGATTAATCCGAAATGGCCATTTTTGGGTACTTTCGGTTTTATCCAAAACCAAAATCCCCATCCCCAGTAAAGGGTATAAAGAAAGGTAGGGTATAGGATATGTATAGGTGGTAATATACACTGAGGTTTGAGGAAGATTTTTAGTGCAATGACCAGAGTTCTGCAAACGCAAACTGACGCAGCAAGACCTAACACAGAACAAGAGTCAAACAGCCTGGCCCTGACAATATAAAGGGTTGTAGTGCCCTCCCCAGAACACCCTGATTAATTCTGGGAGGCAGGAGGTATTAAGCAATAATAGGGTGCCATGCCACTGCCTGGGACCTGTTTGCGCTGCTCATTGGCCAGCGAATATATCCATCAGATCCTTGCTGTCTGCTCACCTCTCCCATCACAGGCCCAGTTCAAGAGTTCAACACTGTTTCCCTCTCAAATGGTTCCGAGATGTCTGTTCCCTCCTCCACCTCCACATTTTCCGTCCAAAAATAACTGCCAGTCAATAACAAAAGGAATATTGAAAACAAAGTTCATTATAGATTTTGTTATTATTGGTTTTGGTTTTGTTATCGTAATAATGAAAACGAAGTGCACACCCCTAAAATTAACTCTTCATCTGTCACCACTTGCACCCACCCCAGACTCTCTTGCTCCTTAATCCATTTTCATCCCTTCTTTCATGCTCCCCCCTTCTCTGAACACAGATGCTCTGCTCCCTCCCTCCCTCCTAATCTCTTCTAAAAGAGAAGAGATTTGTTCTGAAAGCTTTCCCCTTTCTCTCACCCCCATAGTTTCCTTGTTTATATTTCTCCTTATACTGTCTACAAGTAACTAATCAAGTGTGTGTACCTGCAAGTTCTCAACTTCATGAATGTTTCTCTGTCTCTCTCTGTGCATCCTCCCCTATGTTGCCCCATCTCATCCATTCTAGCTAGTAAATAACTCCAGGAAGAGATCTCATTCTAATCACAAATATACAGCACCAGGCACATTGCTGGCAATATGATAGATAATAAAATAATAGATAAAATATACAGAAATTTAGCCGTTCAACAAACCTAAAACTGCCCAGACTTCTGAAAGAATTTCTTCACAAAATCTTGCTGGGAATAAACTTCTGCATCCGGCTGATGTAACCTGTCTCTGAGAAATAGGTCGTTTTTACATGGACTGCCCCCACCACCACCACCACTCGGTGTTGGGGTGGGTGTGCGGTGGTGGTGGGGCAGTCCGTGTATACAGCCGCGGGTGGGTGGAGGGATGGGTGTTCGGCGCGTGTGTGCCCATGTAAACACCATGGGCGGCGGGTGTTTGTGCATGCGTGCTCCCGCCGCACACCCACCAACACCCACTGCACATCCACCTTCACCCACGGAGCATCCTCCATTCTTTCAGAGAGCTCCGTGTATGGGAGTGGGTGGACGTAGGTGGAGGTGGGTGGGTGTCTGTGTAAACGGGCACACACACACCTACACCCGCCACGTGGAAACACCCCCCATCCCCATCCGTGTAAAAACAGCCATAGTAATAATAATACTTTTAAAATCATCAGTTAGTAGGATTAGTTAGTATGAATGGTTTACATTCTCTTGGCCTAATGTGTCATTCCAAGGCATGATCTCTTTATAAAATCCCTGTTCCTGGTCCATTTATATACCCCGCATGTATATGGATAGATAACTCCAAGAGTCCCAGATTTAACTACCCATATATGAAACTAGGGGTGTTTTTAGACATGACGCTAGCATGGATTAATCCACTTTAGCGCAGATTAATCCAGTTGCCAGTGTCACATTTAAAAATGGCTGCCAGATGTTACCATGGTGTGCCTCCTGACTGTAGTAGAGTTTAGTCCAGGCTGTCACTCAGGGAAATCCCCAAGTGACAGCCCAAGCTAAGCTTCACCATGGTCGGGAGTCAGCCGGCAGACCCAGAGTAAAGCGGGTTATCACTTCTGATAGCCCACTTCACTCAATCCAGTCTGGATTGGCATAGGGACTGGACGCCATGGCGACTGTCATTGGCTGCCATGGCTGCCCATCAGCCAGGGGAAGGGGTGCTATACACAGCACGGGGACAGGAACGTGTGGACGTAAGTCTGTGCATCCCCCATCTCCCTCCCCAGCTTCTTTGGCGGCCTGGCCAAGTCCAACCCAGAGTGATGGGTCCCGCCATGACTTGGAGCAGACTGTGGCCATGGTGGGACCTGCCTTGTCTGAAGGCACCCCTGGACACAAAAATGGATCATAGTATCGATGAAACTATATCCTGTTTCTTTCTTCTTCTAGCACCAGAAAACTATTTCCATTTCTCACACAGATCCCAGCCTCTCTTCCTCAAAGACTCCCACACCCTATTTATGATCTCTAGTTATTTATGCTCATGCAATCTTAGGATGCATTGACAGAAGCATCATCTCCAAGTCAACAGAAGTAATACTGTCATTCTATGTGACACTGGTCATCAAACATCACCTGTAGTACAGTGTCCAGTTTGGGGTGCTTCCTTTTGAGAAGGACATTGACAAACTGGAGTGGGTTCAGATGAGGGCAACACAGATGATAAAAGGTTTGCAAAACAAGTCTTAAGAGGAAAGTTTGAAGCAACTGGGTATGTTTACCTTAACAAAAAGAAGACCAAAGGGAGACATGGTAGCAGTCTCTCTTCAGATCTAAAGGGTTGCCACTGAGAAGATGGCAAAGCACTGTTCTGCACTGCTATAGAGAGCTGGACTAGAAACAATGGGCTCAAGGTACAGGAAGACAGATTTCCGTTATATGTCAGAAAAAAACATTCTAGCAGTAAGAGCTGTTTGGCAACAGAACAAGCTGCCTAGGGAGGTTGTAGGCTCTCCACTGCTGGAGGCTTTCACAAAAAGGCTAGACATAGCCATCTGTCAGGGGTGTTATAATGATTGTCATCCTGCATCCAAGATGGAATCGATGACCCTTGATTTCCCAGTTAACTCTGAGGCCGCATTTAAACGAAGTGCTGAAAAGTGCCTCCTGAGCCCTGCGTTGAGAGAAAAGTCATGCGGGGAGTGTTCACACGCTGCCCGCGCTGCCAGAAGTGACGTGCTCCTTGTTGCTGGCAGTGGCTGGAGATGCGGTACTTTGAGGCTTTCAGAATGCGCCTCTTCAAGGCACCGCATCTCCAGCCGCCGCCACTGCCGGCAACGGGGAGCACGTCAATTCTGGCAGCACGGGGAGCGTGTAAAACCTCCCTGCATGACTTTTCTCTCAATGCAGGGCTCAGGAGGCGCTTTTCAGCACCTCGCTTAAAAGCGGCCTAAGATTCTATGAGTCTACAGGTGAAAAGAGACATGACGCTAACTCCACTTTAACACCACTTTAATATTTCTTATGCATGTTGCAGGGCTGTGTAGGGCACCAATACAGCCCTGAAACATGCTTAAGAATTGTTAAAACAGTGTTAAAGTGGAGTTAACATCATGTCTATTTTCAACCAATGTTTACATCCTATTTTCCTCCAGCTCCTTTCCATCTCTCACAGGTCCACCTTTTAACCTTTGCCCTTATTGGTAGGGTAGCAGGAGATTACATGATGAGTCTTTAATGCAATTACAAATGAAGGACTTATTATGAAATCAGTGGGAGTCTATTTACCACCATTCAGTGGTTCCCATACTGTGGTTCACTGATGGTCTGGAATGTTATGGTAAGGGATGCACAGCAATTTGGTTGGACTGCTACAGATGCTACAAAGCAGGTTTCAGACCACACCGACACAAACTTTATTAGTAAATTTATAGTACAAAAGCTACCCTCCCCAAGATTGGAGAAAGTACTTCTGGAACTATAGATAAGGGATTTCAATTAAGAGAAAACAATAATATGGGTGTGCTAATTTATGGCCCAAAGTGGTTACATCACCAGTGGGTAATTGTGAGCCTATGGGATTTTATTTCCATGCCCATAGTGGTGGAGATGGTCTAGTTAGGGCATAAATAGCCAAGCAGAATAATTGGCAACGTTCCCCCTTCTATTCTGAATTTGGACTTAGAGCTGAAACGAGTACTTGCAAAAGCACGTATACTTGTCAATTTTCCAGCACCCAAATTAACCTACAATGTTTGGGTACAAATCAGCACCTGATTAGTGCTCAATTTGAGTACCCAATGTCCCAGAATGTTGACTTCCAGTCCCAATTTTTTTTAGTTTCTGTTCCAATTTTTCTGTTTTCTGTCCTGATTTACTGAGATCAGAAAATTGGTAAATGAAATTACCCATGGGGGGTGGGTGGGGTGTATTCGGGTAACAGATGGGTGCTTGGGTTGCCTATTTAGTACCCAAAAATGCAGGTATTACCTGCGCATTGGACTTTGTTGATCTGGGGGATCTTCCTTCAGGACTTCATCTTCTTTTGGATCTAGAGCATGGAGGGTGGGAGTGAGTTGGGTCGGGGGTGATTGTAATTTAAATATCTTTTAATTTATTTTATGTTTTTTGTAAGCTGCCCTGAGCCTTCAGGGAAGAGCAGGGTATAAATGCAAATAAGTACATAGATTCTGGGATTGAGTAGCAGTAAGATTTGTGGTAAGATTCCTGTCTGTTTGGCCATTAGAAAAAAAGAGCCGACCCCAGTCTCATACAGCATTGTCTTTTTCTCTTCTATGTAACCAAATTTCTGCTTATTGCATTTATCATTTATTTTTATTTTCATTGTTGCCTTTTATTCTTCACTTGTGTGTCATTGTGATTTATCACCTTGTTTCACTGTATTTGCATTTAATCAATTGTAATTGCTTACTCCAGTTTTTAAAATAAACTTTGATTTAAATCTTTCGACTGTCTTGATTACTCTGGAGCAGAAAGACAACTTCATTCCTAGACATTGACTAAAAGACTGACTCTAATTAAAAGCGAACATGGTTCAGGTTTTACAATGTCATCATGGCAACTCATGCAATGGGAGAGATAGAGTATATCAGTGGGGCATGGTGGAACAAAACACAACTTTCCCAGCAATGCCATTTTATTGGAAGCGCACACAAAGATTTACATAGGACTGAGATTTTCTGCAACGTGTTCTTTCTGTAATGAGTATTAGTGCTGTGACTTAAGAAGCAAGCATGAGAGAACAGCATTCTCCTACCCCTAAGTAAAAGGCAAGCAAGGAAAGTACAAATCGCCAAGAAAAAAATGACGGAAGGGTAAATCAATAAGAGGTGAAAGGTCAACAAGCTGCCTGCTGTTAGTCTGTCAAAAAGTATTTAATAGGTTCATTTGATATCATTAGCATTTTTTTTCTTTAAAAATAACGTGAGAGATATATAGGCAGTCATGTCACCTTTTCAGTTCAGTGAGATAAGATGCTATTTATTTATTTTTTTAAAAAGGATGTCCTGATCTAAAGATGATTTTTATGCCTAGTGCTTCCCCTAGCTCTTCTCTGGAGGCTATAGCAGTATGGCAGATACAATGACAACCTTTCAATATAGATAAATTAGTTATTTTCTGGACGGTTAATTCAGTTTGCTGGGCTACATGAATTTATCAAACTTTAATTACTGTTTAAGTTATATTAATTAAAATGAGACTTGGCAGTTTGTGCAACATGTGCTCTTCAATTACCTCTTCCAGAATCCTAAAATCCAGTACTTGTTCTACCAGTACCGTATTTATTTACCTAGGCCTCCTCCATTTCTGTATGGATTGCTTGCAGAAAAACTTCAAATAAAGAAAATTTAGCAAGCGGCAGCTACACTTTGCACCTGCTGTGGAGGGGAAAATACTGATTTCAATAGACAATATAAGGATAGAAGCTGATTGAGATGTTGCATGTTTGCAGGAATGCTTTATGTTAGGGCTGAAACATACAGCCAACTTTTTACTCATGAGTAAGTTTGCCATCTTAGGAACTGGGATCTATTTCCTGACACCAATACAATTTATTGATTCTCAAAATACCACGAGATACTGTCAGGAACTGGTGAGGTTGCAGCTCATCTGCATACTCTACCAGCTGCCTCAGCTGTCATCACCTGAGAATGTCATGACCCTCCTGGAGCTTGGCTTTCTGCCACCCAAGTTCCATCACTCGCCAGCAGAATACTCCAACACCACCGGCTAAGGTTAAGCCTAAGGGTACTTCTGCAACCTGGTGGCTTGTCGGTGGCCAGTAGGTCAGCCACTCTCCACATCGTTTTTCTCTGTCTCTTCTCTATTACCTATCCTCCCCACCATCATGTCTGCCCTAATCTCTCGCCTTCCCTCTTCCTCCTTCTCCCCCATCTCTTTCTTCCTTTACTTTCCCCCCTACTCCTTCCTCCCTCCCAGCCCATCACTTCTCACCAACCTCCTCACACTTCTTCCTTCCCTTGGCTACCTTCCCTATATCTCACCTGCCCCACCACCCCCCTTCTCCCAGTCTTATCCTCATTTCCTGCCTTCCCCCCCGATCAGCTCCCATTCTCTTGCTCCCTTTGGAACTGTCGCTCCTCTGCCAATAAAGCCCCTGTCATGGCTGGGCCTTGAACTCCCAGCCACGGCGGTTGCCTGAGATGCTTGCTGCCTCCTGCGCCACTGGGGCGTTACTGCAGAAAGTGGTTTCCCTTCCTACCTTGTCATTCCCTCTTTTCCTACAAGCTGTGCCCCGTTGCCCCTGATGAGGGGGTGGACCCAGCTGCCCCAGCCTGATTGGCTCCTTAGGGTATTTAGGGCTACTGGGAGCTGGGGCAGGTGCGGAGCTTCAGGTCATTCCCCTTGGCTTGTGTTTGGCTCTTGCCCTCTCCTCTCCTGTTTGTCTTCTGCTGGGGCTTCTGTCTGTATTGGTGTTGTGTCCCCTTGTGTTTGTTGTGTGTTATGCCCTTCCCACTCCTCTTGTGTGGATACCTGTCCTGCTTGTCCTCCTTGTACGTTGGGGGGTTTCTTACCTAAGTTCCTTTCCTCCTGTTGATTGTCTGCACGTGGTGGATGCTGGTGGGTTCCTGTTCTCCCTCTGTCTGGTTTTGTGTTGCGTGGCTCCCTTCCTCCCTTGAGACCCCCATAGCCTGCCTGTCTGTCTGTCCGTCTATCTGTTTGCTGGCCTGAGGGACCTTGCCTGCTGGCCACCTTTTGTTTCACTGGGAAATTCCTCTGTTGCCTCTGCCTCTGGCTCCCCTCGCCTCTGGCTTCCTCCGTTGCCTCTGCCTCTGCCTCTGGCTCCCCTCGCCTCCGGCTTCCTCCGTTGCCTCTGCCTCTGGCTCCCATTGCCTCCGGCTTCCTCCGTTGCCTCTGCCTCTGGCTCCCCTCGCCTCTGGCTTCCCCTCGCCTGTGGCTTCCCTCGTTGCCTCGGCCTCTGGCTTCCCCTAGCCTGTGGCTTCCCTCGTTGCCTCGGCCTCTGGCTTCCCCTCGCCTCCGGCTTCCCTCGTTGCCTCGGCCTCTGGCTTCCCCTCGCCTC
>QEPC01009522.1:3921077-3936380 GCA_003113815.1 Sphenodon punctatus
CCTCGCCTCCGGCTTCCCCTGTTGCCTCCCGCTTCCCCTGTGTTGATCCCTTGATCCCTGTCTTCCAGTTCCCGGCCCTGTGTGTTTCTTCCCTGTCCCTCCACCTCGATGATGAGTCATATGCCTTCCTAGACCAGCTTGGCTGGTACTTATGCGGAGTGCTTTATCTCCTGGATATCAGAGAGCGGCTGAGAGGTTCCCTTGCTAATCCTGTGTTTCCCCATTTGCCTTCCCTCATCTTCCCCTCCGTCCTTTCCCTAGGCTCCGACCCTGGAGCCTGACAGCCCCCTACATCCATGATCTCTTCCTCTCTCACTCACTCCAGCTCCTTGCCCTTACTGAAACTTGGATCTCCCCCTCCGACTCTGTCACCCCTGCTACCCTCTCTTTGGGGGTCTCTCCTTTTCTCACCAGCCCCACCCTGAAGGTCGGGGTGGTGGCGTGGGCTTCCTCCTCACTAACTCCTGTCACTTCCAACTGCTTTTTCCTCCCCCCTCTCTCTTTCACTTCCTTTGAGGCTCATTCCATGTGCCTCTACTCCCCCTCCATCTTCATCACTGTCATCTACTGCCCCCCTGGCTCTTTCTCTTCCGTTTTCTCTGAATTCGAGTCCTGGCTCACTTTCTTCCTCTCTGATGATACCCCCACTCTCATCCTCGGTGACTTCAACATTCACATTGATGTCCCTTCCCAGCACTTCATTTCTCGCTTCCTCTCACTAGCCTCCTCCTTCAGCCTCCACCTTTGGACCAACTCCCCCACCCACACTAACGGCCATTCTCTTGAGCTCGTCTTCTCTAGGAACAGCTCTGTCTCTGATCTCTCCTTCTATCCTCATCCCATCTCTGACCACTTCCTTGCCTCTTTCAATGTCTCCCACTGTCCCCCTTCCTCCTCCCCATCTCCACGCCCCTTCCATGACCTGCAGGCCATTAACCCCTTGGACTTTGCCTCCTCTCTCTCCTCCCCTTTTCCCCTCAGTCTTCTCCTCCTCCCCCGACTCTGTCATTTCTGCTTTAAATGCCTTTCTCTCCTCCACCTTGGACTCCCTTGCCCCCTTCTCCTCCTGCTCTGCTCGCTCCCACAACCCCCGTCCTTAGCTCACCCCTGGTATCTGACACCTGTGTTCCTGCACCCATGTTGCTGAAAGCCTCTGGTGCAAATCCCACTCTCATGCTGACTTCCTTCACTTCAAATTCTGTCTCTCCTCCCTTTCTTCTCCTATCTGCCTCGCTAGATGGCATTACTACGCCTCCCACATTGAGTCCTGTTCTCAGGACCCTTGCCTCCTCTTCTCCACCTTTGAGTCCTTCCTCAAGCCCCCCTGTCCTCCTCCTCCCTCTTCCCTTTCTGCTCAGGATCTTGCTTCCTTCTTCACCTCCAAGATAGACAAGATTTGCCTCAACATCGCTTCCCACTCCTCTCCTCTTCCTACTCCCTCCCTTCTCCCTCCTCCTTCTCTCCCGTCCTCCTTCCCTCCCACCTCCCTTGAGGAAATCTCATCCCTGCTCTCCTCCTTCAACCCTTCCACTCGCCCCCTTGACCCCACCCCCTCCCGCCTCCTGACCTCCATTGTTTCCACTGTTGTCCCTTCCCTCCTGCACAACATCAACCTCTCCCCCTCTACTGGATCCTTCCCCTCTACCTTCAAGCATGCAACTGTCTGTCCTATCCTCAAAAAGTCCACTCTTGACTCCTCTGACCCTTCTAGCTACCATCCTGTCTCACTCCTTCCTTTTGCTTCCAAGCTTCTTGAACGTGTTGTCTACTACCACTGCCTCAACTTCCTCTCCACCAACTCCTCTCTTAACCTCCTTCTCACTGGCCTCGCCCGCTCTCCCCTTTCTCCCCTTATCTCCATCCAAAACTCTGCTGCCAGGGTCATCCACCTCGCCCGTTGCTTCGACCACGTGCAGCCCCTCCTCTCCTCTCTTCACTGACTCCCCCTTCCAGAATGAATCCCACACATGCTCCTAGAGCATAAAGCTCTTTACAACCTTACTCCCATCTACCTCTCTGCGCTAATTTCCCTCTGTACTCCAGTCCGTGAACTCCGCTCCTCCTCTGTCCCCTCTCTCACCCTCCCATGCCTCCCCTAATAACCACCTTTGTCCATTCTCCCTAGCTGTCCCCCATGCCTGGAACTCCCTCCCTGACCACATCTGCCTTGCCCCCTCCTTTTGTACCTTCAAATCTCTCCTCAAGACCCACCTCTACTGCTCTGCCCTCCTCGCTCCCCTCACCTAACTCCTGCTGATACCCTCCATCCAGTACAATCTGTTACCTGAGGTCTGTGTACTCGTATCCTTGCCACATGAACCAAGCAGCCATCTTTTGTGATGTAACCAAGGCAAGCACGTGCACCTGGGAGCTTGCATCTTCATTAATGTTACACTCCTTGTCTCTCCCTCTGTTCCCCTTTCTTCACGCAGGCATGGAGGATAGCACAGACAGGGAAGGGGGGGGGACAAAGGCGACCAGACACCAGGGAAGGCAGGCTGGACTCCACGGGGGGGGAGGTGCGATGCGGGATCGGGAAGAGGGGAGGAAGGGGCACAGGGGGAGGGCAGGGCACCGGCACCAGGTACAGCACCCCCCCCCAGCAGAACGGTCCCCACGGACACCCCCCACAGCAAACACACAGTCCTGGAAAGGGGGGGCCCTGCAGCTCAGGCGAATGCCACAGCGGGTGGCCAGATGTCACAGGGAACCAGCCGGGAATGGCCCAGGAGGCACATGCAGTCCAGGCATCCCAACAAGGGGCAAAGGAACGGCAATCCGGAGAGGCAGTCCAGTACAGCAGGTCCAAGGATGGGTGGCCCCATCAGAGAAGGGGTTCAGGAGGGGCAGGCCTTCGGCCCCGGGTCTCTGGGACACACAAGCAACCCAGGCAGGAGAAGAGCGGCCCAGAGGGGGCCCAGTGACACAGCCGGAGCAGCAGCACACAGGGAAGGTGGCCTCGCACCAGCAAGGCAGGGGCAGCAGGGTGGTGGAAGGCACCATGGGCAGGTCCTGATGCCCACACGGCCCAGGACACGAGGGGGCCAGGGACGGACCCAGGGACTCACAGGCAGCCATTGGGGGCAGCGAGGGGCCTGGGCCCTGGGTGCCCGGCCCGATGAACCAGGTGGGGCCAATGGATCATGCCCCGGTGGTATCCCAGCTCGGACATGTGGTGGGCGATAAGCCTCGAAGGGGTCATGCACAGACAGCCCCAACTGGACATCCGGATGGGACCATACCCACCCCAGTGCCGACAGCTCCACCGCGGAAGGTTCTGTTACATAGCAGGCTGCAGCTGGGGGCCAATGAAGATGCACCAGCCCCAGAAGCCGGTGATACACTGCCACATGGGTGTGCTGGTACCCACGCACCCCGTGAACGCTGCCAAAGTAGGACACGGCCAAGGCGGGGCCCCCCTCTGCAAGGCACTGCAAGAAGGCTGGCAGGCTGCACACCCACAGCGCACTCACGGTCTCCGCCCCAGACCAGGGCACATGTGAACACCTATTCACTGGCACGCACTCTTCAGGGAACTGGACTAGCCCCAGGGTCTCGGCATGGAGGCGGCAGTCTTGGGCGCTCGAATCGTGGCCCAGGTAGCGGAGCCCAGAGATCAGGCTGGCGAAGGCGGCCGAGCAGCTGTCTGGGTGGCCCAGGAGCAGCTGCATGGCAGGGCTACGCCACAGGTCACAGAGAGACATGGTCTCGGTGTAGCTCCAGATACGGGGGGCCCCATGGGGCACGTGAAGCGGGAGCCCCGTGGATGGACATGCAGCCATGGTCCAGGCGCCTAGGGTGAGTACCAAGGGGCTCATGGGGCCTTGCACACCTTCCGGGGCTGAGGGGCCTCTCGGGGGTCCCAAGGACAGGGAAAGCAGCCGCAGACTGCAACATTGTAGCACAACAGAGTGAGGCATGGGGTGCAGACCCAGCACAGCTGCACAACACAGGAGTTCTCACATACCTCCCAATCAGCACTCCAAGGCCAAGGTGCCACAAACACAAGGGGGGGGGGTTGCTTTGGGCACATCGCTTCCAGGTGCCCGAGGGCCCCGCAATGGGGAGCGCCCATGAAGGGGGGGTGCCCTCAGCTCCGGCCCACCCCCTGGCGAACCTCTGGACGGTCCCTGCACGCCCGCGCGTGCCCCCCCGTCTCCCTCATACAAGACCAGGAGCCACTGTATCATACACACCTTTAATACCACCCGGGCTGGCCCGGTGTGCTCTGGGGGGTCGCCCGCCCGGGCCGTTTTCCGTGTCTGGGGGAGATGGGGGGGAGGGGTCGCAGTTCAGTAGCGGTCCGAACGGCCTCGTGGGGTGCCCCTCCGGGGTGTGTGCCCGTGCCCATGGCCCCCCTTTGCCCCCCCTTTGCCCCCTGTTCCACTTGCCCTTCCTCCCCATTACCCATTTGCGGGGTGCCTCCTCCTCCGCCGGCGCAGCTGCTGTCCCCGGGGTGTCCTGTGCTGGCTGCTGCTTGTGCTCTCCCCCTGCCACCACCTCCATGTTCAGCGTGAACCCCGGCTCCCCCCCTCCACCACCGCCACCGCCGGTGCCCCTGACTCCCCCGCCTCCCCCTCCTCCTCGCCCCTCACTCTCTCCTCCGCCACCGCTCTCTTCCTCCTCCTCCTTCCTTGTTCCATCCTGCCACATTGACAAGCCACTTTTCCCCCTTTAAATCTCCCTCCGGTGCATGTGTTGATGCCGGTTGCCTGGCAGCGATGTTGCGCTCATTGCCCATGCCTGGAGATGATTTCCTTTGATCCCGGGCGGCAGCTGGCATCCAGACGTTACTTTTGGTTGATCATGGGTGGGGATATCATTGACCATGCGTCCACGGGAATTGGTTCGGGTAGCCCGGGAAGCGTGGTTGAAATTGACCCCGCGCGGATATTCACCGCGGTGAACATCTGGTGGCCGCCGAACAGACGTTCACGGCACCTTGACCCCGCCGCGGGGTTCAGCGTGGTTCACTGTGGTTCAGCATGATCTCGTCACATCTGAAATCACCCAATGTAACCAAGTGGAAGGATGATTAACTACACACCACATTAATGACAGCTGTTTGGCAACAAAGCAACCAATACACATTGGAAATTGAAAACAGGAGATTTTTATCAGTCCACATTTGATCTTGGAACTTGGGTGACATGTATTTGGTAATAGCAGGCTCTTCTCCACCTTTGTTGAAGGATATTGTTTCCTTCCATAGTCCTAGCACATCATCACTGGGGGAGGAGATCAATGAGGAAGAAGAAGACGACAACAATGAAGACAATGACATTAACTTTTACCCTGTCATACCATAGGGCCATTTTACACAAGACACACACACCCCTCGCCCATGTGGATGACTGGGTGGGCGAGGGGGGTGCCTCTGTGTGACAGCTGGTGGGGATGAATGGGTGTGTGTGCGTTCTCCCACGTTCCACCCAGCTCCACTGACCCCCACATATGGAGACATTGGAGACACCAGAGGCCTTTTAAAAATGGACTGCTGAGGTGCCGAGGTCCATGGGGCATAGGTAGAGGCAGTGGTAGGTGTGTGGTGTATGGGCAGCCTGGCATGCAGGTGCACACCCACCTCCATCCATCTCCACGTACAGAGGCACCTCCATTTTCCCCAATGTCTCCATACGCGGGCGATGGGTGGAGATCGGTGGAGGTGGGTGGAGTGGTGCAAACGCACCCCCACCCATCCCCACCAGCGCTCACACGGATGCCCACCGGGGTGAGGGGGGGGGCATCTCATGTGAAAACGACCAGAAGTTCCTCTGTGTGTGGAGATCGGTGGAGGAGGGTGGAGATGTGTTTGCATTCAAGTAATGGGCTGCATACATGCCCCACACCCACCAGCACCTCCACCCATCCCTCCCTGCACCGCCATCCCATTTGAAAAGGACCATAGGCCCTTTTCACACAAACATTCTAACACTGATAAAATGGGTGTTACATTGTATTATACATGTTGCAGGGCTTCAGGTGTGCTCTATGGGTGCCCTGAAACATGTATAATACAATGTAACACCCATTTTATCAGTGTTAGAGTGTCTGTGTAAAAAGGGCCATAGTGTGTAGCTTAGAGGAAGTGGAACAATGGTTTTATACAAAGATATTTTTCTTTGTGTAACTTGCTACAGCAACTCTTAACAAAATGCTATATATTGCAAGAACAACTTCTTATTATTTGGCACTGGTCTGGAGATATCTGCAAAGAGGAAAGATAGGAATCAGACGATAGAGAAGAAATGTAAAGTATTTGACAATGTAATTTACTTTTAGAAGTGAGTTTTTCGTCCTCAACCATTCATTTTAAAGAAATTATGACAAGTATGCTTAGTCCAATCAAGCCTTGAGTTCAGAAGCACAAAAAAAGTTACTAAGATTTTACTGAACGCCAGAAATCTATTACGAAAATGAATCCCATGAGCACTGTCAAAATAATGCCATGACAACAATGAAATTCAACAATGTGTAAAGTAGTGGGCATAGCTTCGGAAAGATTTTCTAGTGCAAATACATAGTAGACAAAAACGCTTCAGTCAAATATAGTTTTAATCATACCCTTGTCTCATGAATCAAACTCACTTCTCATGAATTACAACAGTCTTACAATTGTATTACACCTAAGTTACACTCCGTCCCAATTCTATATTCCTTACTCAGACAAAATTCCCATTTACTTTATCTATCAATAATGATCAATTATTAATATGGAGATAGATCCCAAAATCTGTAATCCATTGTTACACAGGCAAAATAGTATTACACACTGACTTCAATGAACATTTTGTAAGTATAAGATAAGATATGTTTCAAAATCTAGACCAGAATTAAAAGTACAAGACTTGGAAGCTTGTACTACTTAACTAATATTATGTGTTTTGCTAGAATAATAATAATGTATTATTATATGAATAATACATTTAGTATTCATAATTAATATCCCACATTCTGGACAGTTTGGCAGTTATCTAGCCATTAACTGAAAACTTATTATTTATTTATTTATTTATTTATTGCATTTATACCCCACCCCTCCTGACAACAGCTCGGGGCGGCTTCCAACAATCATAAAAACAAATATAAAACACATATAAAACAATTTAAAATACTCAGATAAGTTAAATACTTTAAAACAGGGCCCCAGGATACAACTTAAACATTAAAACAATAGACAGGGTAGGGGAGATAAACAAATACCCTAACCCACCCTCCCCCCCACCCCAAAGGCCTGGGCGAACAGCCAGGTTTTACAACACCGCCGGAATGACAACAGGCTTGGGGCCAGGCGAGCTTCCTCCGGAAGGGAGTTCCAAAGGCGTGGCCTGGCCACTGAGAATGCCCTCTCCATTGTGGCCCCCCGCTTTATGCGGGGGACCTCCAGGAAGGCACCCCCGGCCGAGCGCAGGAGCCGCTCTGGGACGCGGACGGCAAGATGATCCCTGAGGTACGAGGGGCCGAGACCATAAAGGGCCTTATAGAGCAACACTAAAACCTTGAACCTAGCTCGGCATGCTATTGGCAACCAGTGTAGAGTCCGGAGCACAGGTGTAATGTGCTCCCAACGACCCGTCCCCATAAGGAGACGAGCCGCCGCATTCTGCACTAGCTGCAGCCTCTGAACCAGGAACAAGGGAAGCCCCACATAGAGCGTGTTGCAGTAGTCCAGCCTCGAGGTGACGAAGGCATGGATGAGGGAGGCCAGGTCCGGGTCGGAGACGGAAACTGTAATAACTAATCGACAAACTGAATAACCAGATAAAACTGCAATGGTTAATCAATTTATTATATTACCATTACTAAATTATTGTGTTACCGCTTTACCACATAACTAAACGTTAGTACTACTAATCCGAAACAAAGTCCAAGTGTGGAGGGGGGGGAGAGAGGAAAGAATAGACAGTAAAAAGGAATTATGGGTAAACAGTAGGGGTGGTCTTTTGGATGCAAATTTGTATCAGTTTATTTTCATTTTGTTTCCCAAAAGGTATTGGATTTGAATGCAGATTTGTATTATGGATCAGTATTTAAATCAATTTTAAGTTATTTTTTTTAAAAAAATTAAAATTACTGTGCATATGCAAAATGGCTACTGGACTATTCTGTGCATGTGTGACCTTTTCCAAAATTGTGGCAGCAGCATCACCATCTTTTTGGAAAAGGGCAGCTAGTCTACTCATGTGCAAAATGGCCACTGCAAATGCACAGAATGGTCTGGCCGTCATTTTGCACATGAGTAGAACTTTAAAAAAAAAAATTGGTTTAGAACCAAACCAAAACAGACTTGTTGTCGTGTTGTTCTGGTTAAGTACAGATTGATCCATAACAGATTGATCCAGTAACAGTGCAGTTACTGATTTAATTCGAATTGGAATTCCCACCCCTAGTAAACAAACAGTAAACGATGATACGGTAAATGGCACTCTGCTATATTATTCAGTTACAGGGTAGCGCACTTAACCAGTTAGACCACTGAACGATAAATGAATTCCACTCAATAACCAGTCCTTGACTCTTTATCAGATTGCACAGGATACTGCAGATCCATTTAGTTATTGGATAACATCTCTGTTATCCAATAACTGAAGCAACTGAGACTGCCCAAGAGGAGAGGGTGTTATCAGAATTTACATTAGATTTGCTCAGGTTGCAAACATTCACCTTTTTGTTATATGTGTTTGCTAGGGATGGGCGAACGCGGTTCGGAAGTTCGGAGTTCGGACCGAACTCGACCAGTTCGGTTGACCGAACCGAACTTCCAAACCGAACTCAATTTTCGAACCGAACCAAATTTCCGAACTCGGTTCTGTTCGCCCATCCCTAAAAGATAATATTCCATTTAGTTCAATGGGGTTTGAATTTCCAAACTTTGTTCGGAAGTTCGGAGTTCGGACCAAACTCAAATAGTTCGGAAGTTCAGTTCGGTCGACCAAACTGAACCAAATTTCCAAATTAAACCGAACCGAACCGAATTTCTGAACTCGGTTCTGTTTGCCCATCCATAGTGTTTGTGGCCTTAACCAGGTTTACCACATGTCTGCTATGGCCTTGCTCCACCCAGTCACAGTGAGCCCACAAGTCCTTGCAAGTAGGTAGGATAACAGACAGCAATGCTTCACCCCAGCAGGGCCTTGCAAAATCTGAACACTGCTCATATCTCCCTTAAAACACAGACAAAATGTAATATTTTTCCTCATGTTTACATGTACATTTCAATTAACTTATGCCCAATGATATTTTTGAAACTCTTTTGCTTCAGCTTTTTCTCATTCACATAACTATGCTTATTCAATACAGAAAATTGTGGTTTCCACTCAAGGTCAGCCATTCATTTCACTAAAGCAGATTTGACAGTCCTGGATTTTTATCACCAACTGGAAAATGCCAAACTAATTAGACATTAGGGCCAAATCTTGGAAGCCCTTATTCAGCTGTTACTCAGGCTAAGCTCATTAAATCCAAAGGGGAATTTGCCTGGAAAAGGAAAGTTAAGAACATTGGGATATGACCCACACATTTTTCAGGTCAAACTCTCCCAAGTGTATTAAACTCTGGTCATCCTTATTGTTTGTTGTTGATGAGTAAACACTACATTTCCTTTCTCTCTGAAACAATTAATATGCTAATATTTACTCTACTAGCAGTATAGAACTTTACAAAGAATTAGATAGTCTTGACAGTGTAACCTGTGCTAAAGTGGTGCAACATAATATGCCTGCAAAATCTGAAGGGAAATTGTGACTAGACAACAATTTAAAATGGATAAGGGATCAGTAAATAAAGGGCTTGTTTGAGTTTGGGGACTAATTCAATTTATCTCTCAATAAGATAGTTTCCTGTCAGATGCCAATCAGTAGCCATCAGTAAATCAATTGATATGCAAATTAATAGAAAAGTCACCATTGCCTTTTACAATCTTAAACACAAGGAATAAGGCAAATCTATCCCCCTGCAGGTGGATAAGACTTTTTTTTTTTAAAGATAATTACTCCAAAGTACGTGGTCATATAAGCAGTTCGGTGAATTACTCAAAAATGGGGGTAAGAGAGTGAAAGGTGACAAAGCAGTTTAACTCGCATCCATCTGACTGTGGACACTGAGTGTTATACACATTTGCTACTGGGGGGAACTAACACTGAAGTCAATGGGAGCCATACTGTTTACTAGTGCTGAAACTAGGGCCTCAGTATTTTTCAGGAAACACTGAGGACCAATGCTTTTGGCTTCAATTTCCTGGGTCCTGAAGTTCTGAGGAAGGGCCCTGGAACTTTGGAACTGGGCTAAACCTCGGCCGAATGCAGGGAAGGGGGCCAGAGAGCAGGGGCCAGGGAAGGGGGTGGGGGCCTAGTGGGTGGCCTAGTATGGGGTCAGGGGTGGGGTGCTTGGGGGAGCGGAGGTCTAGCAGGAGGGTCAGGGGTGGGTTACTTACCTTCCAGAGAGGTCCCACACAATGCATGGCCTCTTCCCAACTTATACATTTGAAAATAGTCTTTAAAAAAAAACCCTTAGCATTCTCAGAAAGGGCCATTTAGGTCATCTGAGGATGCTTGCCCCTTTTCAAAGATGGTACTGACAGCTGGTCCTGGGGTGCCCCAGGATGCCCCAGTAATACCTGCATTTTGGGGCACTGGGTACACCTGCTGGGGGCTGTGTACTCCTGAGAGGGGTGCCTGAAAATGTGGGTATTACCCATGGGTAGTTAAAGTGCTACCTGATGCAGCTCTAGGACACAGTTTTCCATCCTGGGTCGGGGAATCGCGGTGCCACCCACATGTCTGTTTTTACCCGATGTCTTACGCTGCTGCTGTGGTCCCAGAGGATTGGAAAGTTAGTATCATTGTCCCTATTTACAAGAAGGAGGGCAAAAAGAACCCGGGGAATTATTGACCAATCAGTTTGCTCTGCATAATTTCAAAATTGTACTCTAGGGTGTTACTGGACCGTTTACAGACTTGGATGGAAACTGAGGGTAGTCTGGTGGATGAACAGGTTGGGTTCAGGAAATCTCGATCTACTGTTAAACATGCCTTTATGTTAAGTCATATCATTAACAAATATCATAGACGTAAGCGCAAGATTTTTGCCGCATTCATAGATTTATCCTCAGCTTTTGACCTGATTTGCAGGTCAAAACTTTGGTTAGAGCTCCTTCGACTGCAGATAGACAGACGTTTATTGGCCTTAATCAAATCACTATATTGTAACACTGCATTGAGGGTGAGAATTCACCCAGAGGGGTCTTTCTCTGATTTGGTTCCAACATCTCGTGGAGTAAGGCAGAGATGCCTTCTGGTTCCTCTATTATTTAACATATATGCTAATTCTCTGATAGTGGAACATCATGATGCGGGGAAATACCATCCGCCCCGTGTATGCACTAGAAAAGTCTTTATGCTCCTCTATGCAGATGATACGGTCCTGATCTCGTTGAGTAAACTAGGATTGGATAGATCCCTGAGTGATTTTGGGGAGGAGTGCAAGGGTGAAAACATTGCTATACATTATGAAAAGACCAAAGTGTTAGTCTTTGCTAAAGGATTTATTAGATACTCTTGGTTCTTGCAAAGACATAAATTGGAGCAGGTGCGCATATACAAATTTTTGGGTATTTTCTTTTCATCAAGTGGGTCAAGGTTACAACACCTTTGGGCCATTAAATTAAAGCAAATATGGAATCATTGGCAATTCAATGCTTTTTTCTGTGCTATGGCCAGAGATGTGTAAAGGTGGTACAGAGAATTATGGAGGCCAAATTGCTTGCCAGAATGCTCTATGGGGTCCAAATTTGGGGTCTGGACCCACATGCAACAGTTCTCCTTGAACCTGTGATATAAATGGCTTTTGGAAAAGACTATTGGCCATTCCACCTTCAATAAGTTCAGCTACAATAAATCTGGAATTGGGCAGGCAATCCTTGGGAGCTCTGATCTAGATTTGCGTACTTTTATTTTGGGCAAAACTGCGGGAAGCATCTGCTTCCTTCATTTTGGGACAGGTGGGTATTGAAAAGCAAGAGGACGTTGAATGTGGCATGGATTTGTGGTGGCACAAAGTAAGTTCATGCCTGCTGAGTTTGGGTTTTTCTCAGTCCTTTTTTAATGGTAATCCAAGTTCCTTTGTTGTTAAATTGCTGAAGCAACGTATTTAGGATGTGGATAGACAGGGGCAGAGGGCCGCGGCTTCTCGATCTTTAATACCCCCTATGTATAAATATATCCTACCTGTCAGGGGTGGTGCCTCATGTCTATGATCTTGTAGATCCTGCCCTTAGAAAGGCATTTAGCAACCTAAGGCTGCAAACCATGAATACAGCAGTGCTACAGGGTCGTTATCAGGGAACTCTCTACAGTGAACGTATTTGTCCTTGTGGACAGGAGATAGACGATCTTAGGCATTACATGTTGACATGCCCTATATACAGTGGTGTGGTGCAGGGCAGCTCTTGATGCCCCCTCCAATCCTAGCCACGCCCCTTCCAATCCCAAATTGAACCCCAACTGTGTGATCATTCTTGGGATTGTGCCACAAGGCAGTTATGTATAGCTTCCTAACCCCACTGTGCTTGAACTCCATGTGATAACATAACTTTCCCAAAAGGTGTGGATGATTAATCTTTTGTTAATCAGTAAGGGCATAAAATGATATGATTATATATGAAATATTATCCTGTATTCTGCAATACTGACACAACACACCAATGCAACTATTTACAGTATATTTACTGTAAGTGCAACTATTTACAGCTGGACCTAAAATGCAGCTATTTACAGCAAGTGCCAGGGCCATCCCAGGACATTTTGCTGCTCTAGGCAAAGACAAAATTTGGCACACACACCCCAACCCAGCGGAGCCATGTATAAATACCATGTGAGGAGCCACTCGAAGAAGAACAGAAGCTTGCTACCTTGTAAAGAAGGTTCTTTGAGATGGCTCTAAACATTCTCAGAACACCCAACCTTCCAGCCCTGCAAGGAATTTTTTTCTTATATTCCTAGAAAGCACTGAAAGGAACTGTCATTCTGAAGAGGTCAGCAATTTTTATACTAGAAGAGCTTGAGACCATCACATGGTCTATTATTTGAATAGGGTGAGCCTGCACAACCTAGTTGTGAGAATGTTGGAAGCCATCTCGAAGAACCTTCTTTACAAGGTAACAATCTTCTGATCACACATGGGGAGGAGTTGTTTGTAAACAAACAGCTTTATCTCCCAGTCAGATGGGTGTGTTCTGCTACTAGGAGGCAGAGGCAGGTGACGGATGGGGACCAGAGCCAGGGAGGGGAGGCACTGGCAGATACTGCTGGGAGGGGGTGCCCTGCTGCCCAGCACTGAGACAAGCAGAGCAGCTCAAGGAGAGGCACCCTGCCCTGGGACGCAGAGATGCCTCCCTGCTTGCCAGGGCCGGGTCGGGGCCGGGGAAGCCAAGCTGGGAAGAGAACCGGGCACTGCAGTGAGGTGGGGGGGAGGGGTCAGGGCAGCTCCCCTCCCAGACTCACCCACTCCCAGAGAGTCAGTCACTCTCTCAGTTGAGCTCTAGCCTCCCAGTTGCTTCCAGGCGCTTCGCTCCGTTCAGCCCAGCCACTTGACTTCAAATCTTCTCCCTGAGCCTGCCTCGTGCACTGAGCCTATAGAGACCTCCAGGTGCAATTCCCCTGCGGCCGCTGGCAGGGGGACCTAGGCAGAGCCACAACTTCAAAAAAACAACAACCCACACTCCACCGCACTGCACAACCCATGGGGCTGAGAGCGCAGTGCAGGCAGCTGGGGCTGTGTTGGCTGATTGATGGAGGGGCAGGGCAGGGCAGGGCCGGCCCCTGGGACTGCTCCGGTGCGCTCCAGGTCAGTTGCAAGTCCCGGAGCTGAGCTCCGGTGCGCTCCCCCTCCACTACACCCCTGCCTATATATGACAATTTACGTAGGCAACTCCACTTGGAACTTGGGTGGGACCAATCCAGACCAGTAGTACAACAGCTGATGTTCCTGTTGAGGGACTCTGACTTTGCAAGAACAAAGTCAGAGCGGCTAAATTGCACGTTAAATATGTCCAGTGGACTACAGCAGATAATTGTGGTACTGAATAGTTGGACTGGGGATATATATTTATCTTTGAGTTGCGTTTGGATATGGTTACTTTTGGGATTCAAGATTGGGAATTAAATGTGGTTTTATATTCAATCTATAGTTACCCTAGGCCTTATTATATTGGTGATTATATTGGTTCTAGGTTATTTTATAATCATTGTATTTTATTAGTTTTTGTCCGTTAACAAGCATATTTTATTTTTTATTTATTTATTTATTTAAAATTTATATCCTGCCCCTCCTGCCCTCAGGGCAGCCGTGGCAGTGAACAACACTCAATAAAAACAATATAAATTTTTTAAAAACAATTTAAAATTACAATATGTGGGGGAAAAACCCACCCCTACCCCTCGCCAAAAGCCTGACAGAACAGCCAGGTCTTACATACACGCCGAAACAGCAGGAGAGTGGGAGCCAACTGAGTCTCCTCTGGGAGCGAATTCCACAGCACAGGGGTGGCCACCGAAAAAGATCTAACATTGGTGTCCACCCGCCTTGCCCGGGGAACCTCCAAAAAGGCTTCCACGGACGATCTCAAGGGTCGCACGGGCACATGGGGAGTGAGGCGGTCCCACAGATAAGCAGGGTCCAGGCCGTGAAGGGCTTTAAAGGTTAAAACCAGAACCTTGAACCTGACCCGGTACTTTATAGGCAGCCATTGAAGAGCCCAGAGCACTCGTGTCATGCGCTCCCTGCGACTGCCCCCCGAAAGGAGACGGGCCACAGCATTCTGCACCAGCTTCAGCCTCTGGACTAGCTTCTCGAGCAGCCCCATGTAGAGTGCGTTGCAGTAATCAAGCCTCGAGGTGATGAAGGCATGGATGACAGTGGCGAGGTCGGAGTCTGAGAGATACAGCCGAAGCCTGTGGACAAGATGTAACTGCCGAAATGCACTCCCCACCATGGCCACAACCTGAGATTCCAGGCTGAGCCATGAATCGAGAAGCACACCCAGACTCCGCACTTGAGAGACCATGGGAGGGCAAACACACACCCCAACAAGAGGCGATTCAACCACCTCCAGGTCCCGCAAGCCCTCACCCACCAACATCACCTCCGTCTTGTCAGGATTCAATTGCAGATGGCTTGACCTCATCCAAGCCCCCACAGCTGACAGGCACTGGGAAAATAAGGAGACTGCATGGCCTGGGTCGATGGAAAAGGAGAGGTAGAGCTGAGTGTCATCAGCATACTGATGACACTGCATGCCCTGAAACC